>JAWHQI010000003.1:3000000-3517500 GCA_033032865.1 Dactylorhiza incarnata | reverse complement strand
CCCCCCCCCCCCCCCCCCCCCCCCCCCCCCCCGAGTGCATGTCGACCTTCTGTCGCCGCCGTTCTTGAAAGACGCCAGCCGCCGCCTTCAGCCACCGCCTTCAGCCACCGCCTTCAGCCACCATCGCCATCAACGGGCCTTCCCGGGCCACCCACAGGGTATGCCCATCAATTTCCAGAAATTGGCGATCCATGTGACCAGGATCGTACAAACTAATTCATCGTTACAAACTCCAAGATGATGCAATTACCAAGGCGACCCTTAGAAAAATTATAAAAAAAAACATCTGGCCTTCATTTGAAGATAAGCAACCAAGAAGAGAGAGAGAGATCTGAAGATTTTTCGGCGAAGATTTGGGAGCTCTAAAAGTTTTCTGGCGAAGACTTGGAATTATCCTACTCTACGGCTCGAGTGCTCACTTTGCTCAAGTGTTCATTCCGCTCGCTCCTTCTCTCTCTGGCTCAAGTGTGGATTTTGCTCTCCACAATGCCTGCCCCAGTGCATGCTCCAATGCCTGCTTTAGTGCATGCTCTAGTGCATGCTCCAGTGCCTGCTCTAGAAGCCGCGACTACGTGCACGAAGGAAGACTTTGCATTGCTTTCACCTTCATGTAATTGTAATCGGAGCGGTGGCCTAACACACTCTCGAATGTTCTAACACTTGTAAACTCAAGCAAACTAGTGGACTTGGTCGGCATCGAACCGACCCTGTGGGTTTTTCCCTTTCCGGGTTTCCCACATAAAAAGTTGTCATCTCCACTGTTGGTTCTATTTTGACTATTTGCGCGCTTGACTCACTCTCGAGTTAGGGCGGTTCGATTCTCCGGACCAGGAGAGCGCTAAGCGACCCACAACAGTTTGGTGCCATTTGTGGGAAGATGTTCCCAAGCTCTCGAAAGAATTTCTGCAAGTGACGTTTGCTCTGCTCAAGCGTTCTCAAACAATGACAATGCAAAGAAGGAGTACTCACACCAAAATTGGGGGCTCCAGAGGAACGCACTGATCTAGACCCGACCAACTCTCCTGCAAGCAATGCTCAGCTTCCCGAAGGAGCCGCCGCCGCCGCGCCAACAAGTTTTGTGGAGGAGCGCTTGAGTCTGATGGAGGAGCGCCAGGTTGAGGTGCTCACCCTTATATGAGGATTGGAGCCTCCAATCCGCCCAAACTCGTCATCTCCCAAAATGGACTACCAATGTTCGACCCGAACCACGCCCTAACATGGAGCGTTGTCCGTTTAGATGATCCCACTGTAGATGAACTATCACACGCAGTTAGTTCTTTGCACGCCGTCTGGCCGACAGAGCTCCACAGGCACGCGCGACTCAACCCCCGCCCGACAGAGGTGGACGTCGGCCAGACCGACCAAAAACTCGCTCACGAAGAAGTGAGGAATATGATTGAGGAGGAATACAGGCACAATGGGCACTGTGCCGCAAAACTGTGATACCCTTTCCACCATGGACCCCCGTTGGTACCGCACGTTCTGGCACACCCCATCTCAAATGGGTTTAAGTTACCAAGCTTCGAGACTTTTGATGGGACGAACGATCTTCTTAAGCATGCCAACCACTTCACAACCATTATGCGCATCTACAACGCCCTCCGATCAGCTCTTATGTCAAGTGTTCCCAAAAAATTTAAAGGGACAAGCACGCACCTGGTACCACTCCTTATGTAACAACCTCCCTATTACATAGAATATAGCAGTAGTGTTGAAACTAGGACTAGGCTTCTTTGTGGAGCTCGGGCCCTCAACAAGTTGAGGGGCAGCTGACACTTACTGATTCCTTGGAAGGAACCGACCGGAGACTCGGAACTAAGCAAATACCCTTGGTCGCAGCGAGGAGATCCCACCACACACCCGGAAGATCTTTGAGCGCTTCTCCTTCCAAGCCAAAGCTGAGATTGGGCACCTTGGAGAGCCCGAGAGCTAGGCCAAGATCACCTAGAGAGGAAGAAGCTCAGAGAACTGAGATTGGAGTCCTCTCCTAAGGTGCCCTACAAGGTCTATTTATAGTTTTTCAAGTCTGGTCTACTAATAGCGGGATTCCGCCTTAGTCTTTTGCTATACGCAGCCCAAAATGGTCTGCCAACAGCCAAACTCGGCTGTTTGGAGTGGCTAACTGCAGGCCACCAGGGGTATTTAGGTAAAATGATCATGAATCTAGGACTGGGTGAGCCATCCACAATTGTTTCTCTCGCGAACAGAGTGGCTCGGCTCGCTCGCCTCCCTGCGAGTAACCGACTAGGCCCCTGGCCCGCTCGCCCTCTCGCGAGCGACCGGTGAGAGCCCGACTCGCCCGACACTTTGGATCACTAGCCTTCCTACTCCTTTCGCCTGATGGTTCTTTCGCTTCTACACACCCTTTGGCGGACACCGGGATTGTATACAATCCCCGCTCTTCGTGAGTCTATTTTAGGCTCGCGAAGAAACAACCAACCCCAGGTGTTCGTCGGTCCCTTGGTGATATGGTGAGAATCTTTTGGTGGGTCCTATACCCACTGCTATAAATACCCTTCCTTTCGGCCGGTGCGTGAAATTTTTCTTCCCTCCCACTCCTTTCCCCACTCGCCACTGTTCCTTGCGATATGTCCAAGAAGGAGGAGATATTTGCTCACCTTAGGGCCTCGCAGACCGCCCAGAAGGCTAAAAATGTTGAAACCAGGACTTGACTTCTTTGTGGAGCTCGGGCCCTCAACAAGTTGAGGGGCAACTGACACTTACTGATTCCTTGGAAGGAACCGATCGGAGACTCGGAACTAAGCACAAACCCTTGGTCGCAGCGAGGAGGTCCCACCACACACCCGGAAGATCTTTGAGCGCTTCCCCTCCCAAGCCAAAGCTGAGACTGGGCACCTTGGAGAGCCTGAGAGCTAGGCTAAGATCACCTAGGGAGGAAGAAGCTCAGAGAACTGAGATTGGAATCCTCTCCTAAGGTGCCCTTCAAGGTCTATTTATAGTTTTCAAGTTTGGTCTGCTAATAACGAGATTCCGCCTTACTCTTTTGCTATATGCACCCCAAAAGGGTCTGCCAACAGCCAAACTCCACTGTTTGGAGTGGCTAACTGCAGGCCGCCAGGGGTATTTAGGTAAAATGATCATGAATCCAGAACTGGGCGAGCCATCCACAAGAGTCTCTCTCGCGAACCGAGTTGCTCGGCTCACTGGCCTCCCTGCGAGTAACTGACGAGGCCCCTGACCCGCTCGCCCTCCCGCGAGCGACCGGCAAGAGCCCGAATCCCCCGACACTTTGGCTCGCTAGCCTTCCTACTCCTTTCGCCTGATGGTTCCTTCGCTTCTACTCACCCTCTGGTAGACACCGGGGTTGTACACAATCCCCGCTCTTCGTGAGGCTATTTTAGGCTCGCGAAGAAACATCCAACCCCAGGTGTTCAACGGTCCCTTGGTGACGTGGTGAGAATATTTTGGTGGGCCCCATATCCACTGCTAAAAATGCCCTTCATTCCGGCCGGTGCGTGAACTTTTTCTTCTCTCACACTCCTTTCCCCACTCACCACTGTTCCTTGCGAGATGTCCAAGAAGGAGGAGATTCTTGCTCGCCTCAGGGACTCGCAGACCGCCCAGAAGGCTAACGCTGCCGAGCTCGCCCCCTGGATCTCTCCACAACCTTCCCCACCCCCGCCTCAAGTTAAGAGGGCTAAGACCATCCGATGGACGTCCGGGGAGGATAAGTCATCTCCGTTGTCTCCCTCTCCCCGTCACGAGCTCGCCTCGCAGGTTCTGCTTAAAAAAGGTTTGCCGCCATGGAGGATGCGAACTCCCGCGTCCTCGCCGAAGTGCAGCAAGTTGACCGCGGCGAGGTCACCTCTCGAAGGGTACACCTTGCTTGAATCGAGGACTACATGCGGCTGATGCAACACGAGGTCCAGTCGGTTTGCGAGTACCACTATCCGAGATTTCCGCCGCGCTCCGGTGTGCGAGGCCGCGGCCGCTGGAAATGGCATAATTACTGAATAGTTATACATTATTGTTATTTGTTTCTTTCATTCGCCACTACTCCCCCCCCCCCCCCCCGCCTCTGGGGTGGTGCCGAACAATTAAGAACATTGTAATAAGGACATTCCAGCTCGCTCACGGGCTTTCTTTCTTGCTTCGTATGTTTTGTATTGCTATTTTAATAATGCTCGCGCCTTGTTTGTTTTTGCTTAAAATATGTCTGGCTCGCGAGACATTGCCTCGCCCTCACGGCATTTGCTTTTCCTTTCTGCAGTTTCGGCTCGCCGGCGGCGAGCCAGCGGACTTCGCCAGGATGACAACCTGCTTGGAGTGAATAAGACCCCATGATGCCGAAAAATCACTGTGCGATTCCGCTATCCGCACCCCCCGACGCTTCGTATTCCTTCCCGCCCTTTTCATTTCTATAAATAGTCGCCATCTTTTACTTTCTAACTACTACATTAACTGTTCTCTAGCTTCTCTTCTCTCTTCCAGGCCCTCTCGCTAACTCCAACTCGCACCATGGTTGTCGAGGGGGAATCAGAAGGGCGAGCCAGGTGCGCAGGGGCTTTCCGAGACCACACATTCTTCTCCGCTTCGCTCACTGGTGACGAGTTCTTCGCCACGGTGGACAAGTATATCCCTTCGGGGTATGTGGCTCGCCGCCCGCCGAACACCGCCACCCTCAATGATCCGTTCACCGACGAGCTCGCCATCCCCATTGTTCATTTTCAGAATGGGTTGCGACTCCCACTCTCGCCAGAAGTATGCCAGGTAATTTACTCAACCCTCACAGTTCTTGCTCGCCTCGTAGGGAGCATGCTAACCTTTCTTTGGTGAACTCTTCAGGCACTCAAGTACTACGACGTCCTACTGAGCCAGCTAACGCCAAATTCGATCTCCGTGGTGGTCGCGTTCGCCTGCTACCTACGGGAGGAGAAGATCGAGTTCAGCCTGCTCGTCTTCCGCAAAGTCTTTTCCTTCCGCGCGTACAAGGATGCAACGACCCAATTTGTGAGCCAGCATGTCACCGTCTGTGAGACGGTGAATAAAGCCCACAATTGGCACCAAAAATTCATCCTGGTGAAATGACCGTTCAGCAGCATCCCCTTCTCACCCTTCCAAAGGGACGATGCGACCTACCTCCCTCCTGCCTCGCTCGACGGCGACGACGCGAGGCTCTACCAGTACCTAGACGGAAAGAACTTCGAAGTCGTCTACCTCCGACAAAGGGTGGACTCGCTGCTGCCGGTCCAGCAAGGGGAAGGTTCGGCTCGCACTCGCAAGCTCCCATAACCCTTTTCATTCTAATCACTAACTCCTTCATTTCCTTTGCAGGTGAGCGGGATCTCCCCGTCCATCCCCCGTGTGCGAGGAGAGCAGTCCTCTCCTCCAGCTCTCTCGCCCCCGCTGCCGCCGAAGCGTGCCGAGAACCTCTCGGCTTGACTTCTGGCAAGAAGCGGCCGTCGCCTGCGAGTCAGCTCGCCGCGAAGCCCCCCCGCCAAGAAAAAGAACAAGGACACCCCTTCCACATCCAAGGTGAAAGAGGTCGTGGACCTCAGCGAGGCGGAGATTCCGCTCACTCCCTCCGCAAGCCAAAAAAATGCCCAGGAGGGCGGCGAGCCGAAGGACGCTCCTGGAGGGCCCAAGCCTATCAACCACAAAAACTTTTGCCTGGGCGCCAAACTCCCAGATGCCCTCGGCGAGCCGGTGCTCGCATGGGATCCTGATCTCAATAGGATCTCTTGCACGTCGCTCCTCCCCTCCTGGGTTGAGAGCGATAAGCTGGGAAGCGAGGCGTTCTCCCTCGCCTTCGGGCTTTATGGCCGCAAGGACGCCGCCAATTTCGCCCCCCTGCGGTCCCGTCTGCTTGTCGACGAATCCATGCGAGCCCATTTTCGTTCGTTGGAGTTGTCCTACATGACGGCTCGGCGATATACCTCACCGCGGAAAGGGATTCCAAAGAGCTCCAGTGCGAGCTCAAGGCGGTTACCGAGGAGGTCACGAGTCTCAAAGGGAGAGAGGCCATCTCGGAGGGTCTCCTCGCCAGCCTTCAAGGTGGAACGGTAAGTTCTCCACTCAACTCCCATCTCGCTCGCTGTAGATATTTCGCTTAACATACATTTTTCTTCTTCAGGATGCTGAGACCGCGAGCCAACTGCTTTCGCGGAATGCTGACCTGGAAGCAGAGGTCGCGTTCCTCAAAGCGTACGTTTGTGAGCTGACCAGGGCCGTGCTCCCTCCATCCCCTCCGTGAGCTGGGGCTCGCAAGGTATCTCGAGGCGAACAGGAGGCGACCCACAAGAATTCCATGGGAGTAGCCACCCTCGTCTTCGAGACCCTTAAGGGAGCGGGTCTGCTTTCCCCGGATGCCCTGGAGCTCGACATTGAGGACGTCGTCCGGACCTATTCACGCTGATCCCGGAAACCGACGACCCTGGAGCGAGGAAGATCCGTCCAGCGTCCCGCATTAGCTCTTTTACTTTCCAAAGTAAAATTTTTGTTTTCACCTGGCGTGTTCGCCGTTATTTTGTAACACTTTTGAGAAAAGAAAACCTGAAACATTTTTCTATCTTGTAATTGTCTTTCTATCTTGCTCGCACACCTAAATTTTTCCATGCTCGCGTGAATACGTTTGTAATATGCTTGTGCTCTTACTTTTATCTGCGCTCGCACCTTCAACGCTATTATTTATGCTCGCGTTCGCACCCTTCTTACTGGGCGATTGTAGCAAGGTTTGCCATTTCATAACATTTTCCATTGTTCTCGCTACCTTGCTTCGCGTAGCTTCTCCTGCTTAGGAGTTTCGTTAGATGGACCATCTGTTTTCTCTTGCGCTAAGAGTGGCCCGCTTTGCACCTCTGGCTCACCCATTGTGGACCCTTGCGAGCGGGATCAACATTACCCTGCCTCGCTCTCCTGCCCACTACGAGCGACCAGCCTTGCTCGTTATCCGCCGAGCCGGCGGACCCCCCCCCCCCCCCCAACTCGCTAGTTTTAGGCATTGCATATGAATTATCCAAGCATCTCTTGCGAGCTAGGACTCGGCCCGACGAGTCGTGCGGCCACCACATCTAATCGTCTCGCGGTTACCCTTGGACTTGGTGTCTTACATCAATAGCGGTTTCATATTTCTTGCGAGCGAGCCCTAGGGCTCGCCCTATCAAGGTCTTGAGCGGTTCGGCGAACCGAACCCCTTAACATGAATGGCTTACTTGCCAGCCTCTCCAGAGATCAACCTGACCCACCGTCTATGAGAGCCCGGAAGCGGAATCGATCTGGGGCACTCCAGCACCAAAAATTTTCCACCTCGCCAGCCTCTCCAGAGATCAACCTGACCCACCGTCTATGAGAGCCCGACAGCGGAATCAATCTGGGGCACTCCGGCACCAAAAACTTTCCACCTTGCCAGCCTCTCCAGAGATCAACCTGACCCACCGTCTATGAGAGCCCGACAGCGGAATCGATCTGGGGCACACCAGCACCAAAAGCTTTCCACATTGCCAGCCTCTCCAGAGATCAACCCGACCCACCGTCTATGAGAGCCAGACATCGGGAACGATCTTGGGCACTCCAACACCAAAAACTTTCCACCTTGCCAGCCTCTCCAGAGATCAACCTGGACCCACCATCTATGAGAGCCCGGCAGCGGAATCAATCTGGGGCACTCCAACACTAAAAACTTTCCACCTTGATAGCCTCTCCAAAGATCAACCTGACCCACCGTCTATGAGAGCCCGGCAGCAGAATCGATCTGGTGCACTCCAGCACCAAAAAATTTCCACCTTTCCAGCCTCTCCAGAGATCAACCTAACCAACCGTCTATGAGAGCCCGGCAGCGGAATCGATCTGGGGCACTCCAGCACAAAAAACTTGGGGACTCCTGCTTAGAAAAAACTTCCAAACCAATACAATGAGAGTAGAGCATATAACAAGTCAATTACAAAAACTTCAAGGATATATCGTTTCAGGTCATCCCCGCTCCTGGACAGGCCAAGGAGTACCCCATCCACATCCCGGAGGTGGTATCCTCCTGAATTGAGCGTCTCATCTACAATATACGGCCCCTCCCAGTTAGGATTGAGCTTTCCTACCGCGGCTCCTCTCCTGACCGTGGCGACCTTCTTCAGCACCAGGTCTCCTTTCTTGAACTGTTCTACTAGGATATGCTTGTCGAAGTACCGAGCCATCCGCCGCTTGACCTCTTCTTGCCGGACGATGGATAAGTCCCGGAGCTCCTCCACCAGGTCCAGAGATAGCCTTTGTTCTTCCCCATTTCCACTAGCCATTCTTCATCCCCCTCGCCCGCGGTGACCACCCTGGGGGACTTTACTTCGAACTCCACTGGGAGAACGACCTCGGACCCTTGGGAAAGCTTGAATGGAGTCTCTCCCATGGCCGTATTTGGAGTGGTCCTCAGGGCCCAGAGGACCGATGGTAATTGTTCTACCCAGTTCCCCCTGAGGTTCTCGACCTTCTTATTCAGCAAGTTTACTATAATTTTGTTTGCTGCCTCCATCTACCCATTGCTCCTCGGGTGGTGGACTGACGCAAACTGAAGATCTATGCCGAGCTGGGTGCAGAAGCCGACGAACTCATCACTGGCAAACTGCGGCCCGTTGTCTGTAACTATGGCTAGCGGGAGCCCATGCCTGCATATTACCTCACCCCATATGAAATTTCTAACTACTTGGGATGTTACCTTGGCCAACGCCTTCACCTCCAGCCACTTGGAGAAATAATCAATCATCACTAACAAGAACCTTCTTTGTCCAATCGCTTGCGGGAAAGGACCTACCAGGTCCAAACCCCATATAGCAAAGGGCCAAGGGGCTGTGATGGACCGAAGCCTTTGGGCTGGCTGAAGCTGGAGAGGAGCGAACAACTGGCACTTTGAACACTTCCTTGCGAACTCCGCTGCATCCCTGCCGAGGGTAGGCCAAAAGTAGCATTGCCTTAACACTCTCCCCTCCAAGGTTTGGCTTCCGGAGTGGCTGCCACACTCTCCTGAGTGGATCTCCTTCAGGACCTTTGGAACTTACTCCTCCGATACGCATCGGGCTAGGAGTCCTGAGAGTTTTTTCCTGTACAGTCCTCCTGCATGCAAGGAATAATATGCCGATTTATACCTGAAGCGCTGCTTATCCACCTCCCCTTCAGGGACCTTTCCCGATGTCAGGAAGGTGACGAAGGGATCCATCCATGATGGTTGCTGGTCCAACTCCATTAGCTCACCCTCCTCGATGGATGGCCGGAAGAGGTCCGACACCGTCCCCCCTGCCCTGGGACCGAACTTGGCCAGGAGGTCCGCCACGACACTCTCCTCCCTTGGCACGTGACGGATCGAGAAGGTCCGGAACTGTCCTATGAGTCCCTTGACCTTTTCCAGGTATCGCTGAAGAGTCGACTCCTTTACCTCAATCTTCCCATTGACTTGGCAAGCCACCACCATGGAGTCCGTCGAGACCTCCACATCTTGCACTCCCAACTCTAGGGCCAGCCGCAGGCCCACTACTACCGCCTCGTACTCCGCCTGGGTTTTGGTGAGAGGAAAATGAATATTGATGGCCTGCTCGTCCCGTGGGGGTTTACCAAAACCACCCCTCCCCCGAAGGAATGCCTTCCCATGGCCCCGTCCACCAACATCCTCCAAGCCACCAAGATGGGCAGCTCGGACTCTTCCACCTCGGTCACATAATCCGCCAAAAAGTCCGCCACCGCTTGGGCCTTTATTGACAACCGTGGCACATATGAAATATCAAATTCACTCAGCTCTACCGACCACTTCGCCAATCTCCCCGAGTGCCCCACCCCTTCCATGATGTTGCAATGGAGATGGTCGGTCGCCACCTTGATCGAATGCGCTTGGAAGTAGGGCCGGAGCTTCCAGGCCGACACTACCAAGGCGAAGGCCAACTTCTCCAGGATGGGGTATTGAAGCTTCGTCTTCCTTAGGACTCGGCTAACATAGTAGATTAGGAGTTTCCTTCTACCTTCTTCATGGACCAGCACTGAACTTACTGCTTTGGGTCCTACACCCAAGTATAGGGACAAGTCCTCTCCTTGTCTTGGCCCTTGCAGCAGGGGATCTTGGGTCAATTGTTCCTTCAGTGCTTGAAAAGCCCTCTCACACTCAGGGGTCCATTCAAACTTTTGATTCCCCCGCAACACCTTGAAGAAGGGTGCACACTTCTCTCCCGCCCTGGAGAGGAACCTGCTGAGCCCGACTAACTTCCCCGTTAGCCGCTGAACCTCCTTCGCATTCCTTGGGGACCCCAACTCCATGATGGATCTGACTTTGTCTGGATTAGGCTCCACCCCTGCCGGGGTGAGCAAGTGACCGGGAACTTTCCCGAAGGTTTCTTGAAGGTCCTAGAGGTGAGACCCAAGATCCCGATTTTTCACCATGAGGTCATCTACATAGACCTCCAGGTTTCTACCCCTTTGCTCTCGGAAGACCCGGTCCATCATTCACTGATAGGTGGCTCCCCCATTCCTGAACCCAAAGGGCATCATTTTATAGCAATAGCACCCATCCCCCGTGATGAACGAGACATCCTTGACATCGGGAGGGGGGGGGGGGGGGTGCATGCGGATTTGATGATAACCTGAAAAAGCATCTAAAAAAGACATGACAGAAAAATCGATGGCTGAGTCAACCAGCACGGCGATTCGAGGCAAGGGGTAGCAATCCTTGGGGCATGATTTATTAAGCAAGGAAAAATCAACACATATTCTCCACTTACCTCCCCCCTTCTTCACCAAAACCACATTGGAGACTCAGCCTGGATACTGGATCTCTGATACAAACCCTGCTTGGAGGAGCTTGCCCACCTCCTCTCGGATGGGCCCTTCCAGCTTGTCAGCTATGGCCCTCTTCTTCTGTCGGATAGGTCGGGTGCCGGGATCGAGGTTGAGGCGGTGGAAAGCCACATCCGCAACGATCCCATGCATCTCGGTCGCGCTCTAGGCGAAGACATCCACATTTTCCTGCACACAAGCCAGGATTTGCTTCTGCTCCTCTGGGCTGAGCTCTCCACTGATCTTGACTTTCTCCACCTCCCCCGCTCGGGTGGTGAGCTCAATCTCCACAACCTCATCCATGGACTCCAGCCGGGACTGCTCCCCCCAAACTCCTTCTTTCTCCTCACCCCGAGCCAGCACTTCGGCCTCCTCCTCCTTCCTCTCTTCCTGAACCTCCATCAATTCTTCCACCCCTTCCTCCTGGGCTTCTCCTTCCTCCTCTTCCCTCTCCTTCTCCTCTTTGAGCCCTGCCAGCTCACCCATCTCCTGATCCCAATCTTCCGCCTCGGCCATCCAAGAGATGGTGTTAACGGCGGTCACATAACAATGCCGAGCCACCTTCGGATCTCCCTTTATCCGAACTTAGACTCCTCCTGCCCTGAACTTGAGGCACTGGTGGAAAGTGGAGGGGACGTAGCAGAACACACTGATAAGTGGCCATCCAAAGATGGCACTGCAGCTGCTGGGGGCAACCATTATGACGAAACGACAATTCCTGGACTGCCCCCCCCCCCCCCCCCCCAAGACCACATGGAGTCCCACTCCCCCTTCTACCTCCTTCCTCTCACCGGAGAACCCAAACAGTGGGCCATCCGAGGCCAACACCCTCCTGTTCTCCACCTTCATCTTGTCAAATGCCTACTCGAAGATGACGTTGACCGAGCTCCCGTTATCCACAAGGATCCGGGAGACGGTGAAGTTCTCGATTGCTGTCTGAATGACCAGTGCATCGCAGAAAGGGTCTTCGTGACCCGGCATGTCCTTCTGAGTGAATGAGATATTCTCTGCCAGGGGGTGGGGCTAGGGACGTCGAGGCTACGCTATGATGATAGATGGTATGGAGGCTTGCCTTCTGGGCGCCTCAATCCCTACCCCCACATGGATTGCCCCGATCCCTCATCGGGTCCCCACATCGGCCCGGTCTTCACACCTCTCATCTTCCTCGTCCTGAGACAAGACCTCCTCAATCCTCACTGCCCACGGCTCCCGCGACGCCGACGCTTTAGCCTCCTTCATCTCCAGGAACTCTGGGCAGGTGGTCGTTGCGTGACTTCCTCCCCGTGGAAGTCACACTAGGGCAACGCCGCCCCCTCCTCTCGGCCTCTCCCGCTCTATTCCTCCTCCTAGGAGAGGCTCCCCCAGCTCCGACTCCCCTTCCCCTGCCTGGTCTCCCCGACCGACTGCCATTACTTGCTAAAGCGGGTGAGGATGAGGTGGCCTCGGGCCCTGCCTCCACCCCAGCTGATGGGGTCTTCCTGGGCCTCCTGGGAATTTGCCCCCTCCCTGGTGGAAACCCCTTCCAGGGCCTTCCCTTCCTCCTTCCTGCTGCCTCCACCCTACCTCCGGGGCTCTTACCTCTTCTCTTCTCCTTGGTTCCGGATGTTTGACCTCCAGCTTGCTCAGTCGTGCCAACCTCTTTGTGAACTTGGGGTTTGCTGCCTCCCCCTCTATCTCCTCCGCCGCTCGCTCCATCAGCTCCTTGAAGGATAGAGGAGCCCTCCTCTTGAGGTCCATCTTGAAGAACCCCTCTCGCAGCCCCACTATAAAGGCGAGATGGAGAGTGTACCCCGACACCTCCTAGATGATGAGGACCTCCTCCTGGAACCGATCCACATAGTGAGCTAGTGACTCCCCCTGCCTCTGCATGATGTTGAAGAGGGCCTCGGGGTCCTTCTTCCTCTTCTTTGAGGTTGAGAAGCGCAGCAGGAAGCCGCGACGCAAATCCTCGAAAGCATATATCGATCCAAAGGGCAACTGCTGGAACCAGTCCCTCGCTTTCTCCTTCAGGGTGGTGGCGAAGAGTCGACACTTGAAAGCATCCGACATAGGTCTGATAGAGACCATGTCTTCGAACCACTGCAGGTGCTTAGTGGGGTCATCCTTGCCGGTATACTGAGTCATGGCCGGCTCGCTGAACCCCTCGGGGACTGGTGCCGAGAGCACCAATTCGCAGAAGGGACTTCCCCCCTTTGCACTCCTGGCATGCTCCACTCACCCTGCGAGCTCCCCGGGAGAACCGGCTCCCGGTCTCGCACTCGCCGAGGGGCCACTCGCTGGGATCCCACTGACCGGGATCCCTCCTCCTGGGATGGGGCTCACCTAGACCCCACCCGCACTCGCCGGGCTGGGGAAGAGCTCCCGCTCTGCTAGATCTCGCTCCGGCACCTGGGACATTGCCTCCTTCCCTGGCCTCTGCCCCAGGGCATGCTCTCCTGCTGCGGTTAGGGGGGCCACTTGGGGCGCAGGGGTTGCGAGACCCCCAAGGGCCGTGGCGAGGGCACACTGGAAGGCCGAGCAGATCCAGCTTGAGGTCGGCCAGTATCTCCACCGTCGCTGGCGCGCCGGGTGGCGTCGAGCCGCCGAATTTCTCCTCTCGCTCATTGTCTCCTGCCATCTCTTCCTTGGAGCTTTCTTGAACTAGCTGCACTCCATGCTCACCGCACCAAAAATGTTGAAACCAGGACTTGGCTTCTTTGTGGAGCTCGGGCCCTCAACAAGTTGAGGGGCAGCTGACACTTACTGATTCCTTGGAAGGAACTGACCGGAGACTCGGAACTAAGCACAGACCCTTGGTCGCATCGAGGAGGTCCCACCACACATCCAGATGATCTTTGAGCGCTTCCCCTCCCAAGCCAAAGCTGAGACTGGGCACCTTGGAGAGCCCGAGAGCTAGGCAAAGATCACCTAGGGAGGAAGAAGCTCAGAGAACTGAGATTGGAATCCTCTCCTAAGGTGCCCTTCAAGGTCTATTTATAGTTTTTTAAGTCTGGTCTGCTAATAACGGGATTCCGCCTTACTCTTTTGCTATACGCAGCCCAATGGTCTACCAACAGCCAAACTCCACTGTTTGGAGTGGCTAACTGTAGGCCACCAGTGGTATTTAGGTAAAATAATCATGAATCCAGGACTGGGCGAGCCATCCACAAGAGTCTATCTTGCGAACCGAGTGGATCGGCTCGCTCGCCTCCCTGCGAGTAACCGACGAGGCCCCTGGCCCACTCGCCCGCCCGTGAGCGACCTACGAGAGCCCGGCTCGCCCGACACTTTGGCTCCCTAGCCTTCCTACTCCTTTGGACTGATGGTTCCTTCGCTTCTACTTACCCTCTGGCGGACATCGGGGTTGTACAAGTAGGTCCGGCTGGGACCCCACGCCATATTAAACGAACAGAAGAGCGCGTTACTGAATTAGTTTTAAATAGTTAAGAACATAGCCATCTCAGCACACAGAGTCATACAATGGAAGCATTTATTTTATTAAGATAAAACCAGTTCACAACTTGTCCACTTATTTACATGGAATGAAAATACAACAAAGTTTGTCTATTACAATGTTTACTTCAGCTAAGTGGCTTACAAACATCGGCACGCATACCGGCCACACATGAAAAACAGTAAACATATCAACTTGGCCTTCAAGGGCCAGCACAGCAAAGCAGCAGGGGCTTCAGCCCGCAATTTCCTGCTAGTCTCCACCAAAAGAGTGGGAAAACAGGTAACTGATCAGCTTTAGCTGACCTAGAGATAACGACACCACTACATTCCTGGGGCAGTGGTACTCCTTCCCTGCAAGCAAGCAATATCAACATATATTTCACAGGTGCGTCTAAGCACCACATAGAAACTTTCACCATATACGTCGACTAATGACCACACGTATTGTGCTCTCAAGGCACCCTTCGGCATACTCCCCGAGTTACGCCACCACGCTAAGTCCAATCCAGACCAACCTATCCAGATGGGCTTCACACAACATGCCTATGTCCGTACTTTGATTCCGGACTCTAAATGCAAATTCTTGTGGGGATAATATCAACCCACCGGAAGAACCCATCTACTAATTAGTAGAAGTCTTCCCAAAGCATGCAAATCAAAGGACGCACATGTCCAAAGATGTAGGGAGGAGAATCGTTACCCTCGGTGCTCGTTTTGGTGCCATAGCCAGAGAGAGAATCGGCTGGAATCGACGATGTGACAAGCACACAAGTAATCTCCTTCGCAAATTTTCCCTTCGGAATGACGAACGGATAGCCCCCAACGGATCTCCTTCTACAAGCTCTCAGCTCACTTCTCTTGCAAAAGGCAGAGAATTTTCAGACAAGTGAGAAGAACGACCGAAAACCAGTTTTTTATACATTTCCGCTACCGCCGGTGCTAGCCACTATCGCCTGGCGCTAGCCCAAAGTCGGTACCGCTCTAGGACACTACCGCTAGCGCTAGCGCTACCGCCTGCGCTATCATTCGTCGACGAATTCTCTTGCATTCAACACGGTTTGTTAGAATATATTCGTCGGGACATATTCATCGAAAAGCTACCACTAGCGCTAGCGCTACCGCCGGCGCTAGCATTCGATGAGGCATCTTGATGTTTTCGACGATACACACAAGTCCCTTCGTCAATGTGCTACTATAATTTCGACGAAAAGAGCTACCACCTGCGCTAGCTCCCGTCGATCGGGCCCTGAACCCGTCGATCGACTCCTGATCCCGTCGACTCGTCGACTCATCGACGACACACGTAAGTCCTTTCGAGCTACCACCAGCGCTAGCACTAGCGCCTGGCGCTAGCTCCAAGACTTCAAGACCTTTTGAATTCAATGCACTTGAAAATCGGGGTCTTACAATTCTCTCCCTCTTAAAGAAATTTTGTCCCAAAATTTGCACAGTGTAATGAAACATAATGATACAAAACATAACTTGTACCTCAAAGGAACAGCTCGGGGAAATCCTCACACATGGTTTGCTCGCGCTCCCATGTAAGCTCCTCACGACTGCAGTTGTTCCAACAGACTTTGACCATCTTGATCAGTTTATTCCGCAGTTGCCTGACATCAGTGTCTTCGATGCAAATAGGCGCGACCATCACCTTCAGCCCATCATCGACCGACACTTGATTCACCACCAACACCTGGCTAGGATCCGACACAGCTTTCCTTAGCACATTGATGTGAAACACGTCGTGCAAACTGCTCAGCTCCGTCGAAAGAGAGAGCCGATAGGCAGCTTCACCAACACGGTCCAGTATCTCGAACGGTCCAAGGTATCTCGGACTCGGATTTTCAAGCGTCGAATCCTTGACACGCCTTTGAAAGGCTTGATCTTGAGATCCACCCAATCGCCCACTGCGATCTCTACATTTCTGTGTTTGGCATTATAGTATTTTGCCTGCCTATCTTGCGCTACCAACAGTCGATCTCGAATTATTCAGATAGTCGAATTCACATCTTTGACTTCCTTCGCTTAAACAACTTCGTCTCGCCTGTCTCCACCCAGGCCAAGGGTGTACGCCAAGCTCTATCATAGAGGGCCTCGAAGGGCGCCATCTTTATACTTGTTTGATAGCTGTTATTGTAAGCTAATTCGATCATGAATAAATGATCTTCCCACTTTTTACCGAAGTCCAAGACGCACATGCGGAGCATATCCTCCAATGTTCTATTCATACGTTCAGTGTGTCCATCCATTTGAGGGTGGAAGGCAGTACTAAACTTTAAATTTGTACCCATCAATTGGTGGATTAGTCTCCAATCTTTCGACGTAAAGCGCCCATCTCTGTCACTGATGATACTACGGGGCACCCCGTGCAATCGTACAATGCTATCAACATATAGCTTTGCTAAGCGTTCCACTGAATCGTCCCGCCGGTTCGGAATAAAGTGGGCTACCTTTGTCAAGCGATCATTGATCACCCAAACATCATCATTCCCACTCTGCGATCAAATTTCCATTCCGGCAAGGGAAACGACTTCAGGAACTCACTAGGTTTCTGACATTAGGCCTTCACCAGTGCGCAAGTTGTACACTTTGCCACATAAAGGGCGATGTCCATCTTCAAACCTGGCCACCAAAACAGCATTTTCATGTCTTGGTACAATTTTGTGCTCCCCGGGTGAATTGAGTATTTTGTGAAATGTGCCTCGTACATCAATTCCTCCCTCAATTTGCCCACATTTGGGACGCATAACCGACCGTCTTTCCACATAAGACCTTCATCCAACACAAACTTTGCAGCATACCCATCCCCAGTCTCTGCCAAGAAGCGTTGCATGCTCGAATCAAGCTCCAGGGCCTGTCGTATTCTATCCGCGAGGTCGTATTGCACCTCCGTCCAGTTTAAGCATGCACTTGCACTAGAACTCCTCTCCATACAGGAGATCTCTAAGGCTTCCAGGTCCCTAATCAGACGCGAATCATGCATCTGAATCCAGCTGGCCTGCGCAGAAGCTCTCCGGCTCAAAGCATCTGCGATGACATTTCCCTTCCCGGGAGTATAGTGTATCTCGAAAGTGTAGTCCCCCATGAACTCCATCCACCTTCGCTGTCTCATATTGAGTTCTTTCTGGTTCAACAGATACTTTAGGCTCTTATGGTCTGTAAAGATATCAACCTTCACGCCATACAAGTAGTGCCGCCACAATTTTAGAGCGAAGATCACGACCGCCAACTCCAAGTCGTGGACCGAGTAATTCCGCTCATGCACTTTCAACTGGCGAGAGCCATAAGCTATCACTTGACCATTCTGAAGAAGTACGCAGCCTAAGTCGCTCCCTGATGCATCGCTGTAAATTTCATAGCCTTCTGCACCACATGGAAAACACAAGATTGGTACTGTGGTCAGACGACTCTTTAACTTCTCAAAAGCTCGTGCACACGTTGGTGACCAAACAAACTTCTGATCCTTCCTTGTCAAGGTCGTGAGAGGAAGAGCATTCCGCGAAAAGTTCTCCACGAAGCGCCAATAGTAGCCGGCAAGTCCAAGGAAACTCCTGACTTCCGCTACTATCGTCAAAATGGGCCACTCCTGGATAGCAACTATCTTTGCCGGATCTACTGTGATACCCTCACCGCTAACCACATGACCAAGGAACGCCACCGAGGCTAACCAAAACTCGCACTTGGAGAACTTGGCATACAGCTGACTTCGTCGCAGGGTCTCCAAAACTACGCGTAAATGAATCACGTGTTCTTCTTTATATTGAGAGTATACCAGAATATCGTCAATAAAGACGATCACAAACCGATCAAGACACTCTCTAAAGGTCCTATTCATCAGATCCATGAACACTGATGACGCATTCATCAGTCCAAACGACATAACAGTAAATTCATAGTACCCGTATCAGGTACTAAATGCCGTCTTGGGAATGTCGCACTCCCGAATCTGCAACTGGTAGTAGCCAGATTTAAGATCCAGCTTTGAATACACCGTTGATCCAACTAGCTGATCAAACAAGTCATCGATTCGAGGAATTAGATACTTGTTCTTCTCGGTCAGCCTATTCAATTCACGGCAGTCGATACAGAGACGTAGGCTTCCATCCTTCTTATTCACAAAGAGGACCAGAGCACCCCAAGTGGAAGAACTTGGGCGTATATAGCCTTTCTCTAGCAACTACTGTAATTAAACCTTCAATTCCGCCATCTACTTTGGCGCAATCCGGTATGGAGAGCGTGATACAGACTTGGCACTTGGCACCAACTCTATTGTGAAGTCAATCTCTCGCTGAGGTGGCGCCCTAGGGAGATCTTTCGGAAATACATCTGGATACTCCGAGATAACAAGAATGTCACTCAGACTGGGTTGAGGCTTTGCATCCCCAACTAGCACAATACACAATTCTGCGCCCTGCCGAACTGCCTTGACTACTTGGATATCAGACATCAACGTCTTGCTCGATCCACGTAAACCAATAAATGTAGTCGCACGCTCGGTATTACGCCCCAGAGTGTCTTCCTTAGAAGTGCAATCAATGTAGGTCTGCTGCGCTGACAGCCAGTCCATACCAAAGATCACACCGAACTCTGAAAGTGGCAGTATCAGTGCTTCCAAATCAAAATCTTGACTTCTGATGCGTACCTTTACCACACAGCCTTGATCCGCACACATAGAACACCCATTGGGTAGCATCACATCTAACCTTTCCTTTATCATTGTCGAAGGAACTTCAAGTTGTCGTATGAAGGCCTCCGAGAGAAAGGAATGCGAAGCTTCCGTATCAAACCGTGCTCTCGCCGGAATGTTAAATATTAGGACAAAGCCTAATACACACAAGGTTAACAAGCAATGCACAAGGTATGAAGTATAAAAAGCAACAAAAGTTGTATACTAACGCATACCTATCACCACATCGCTTTGCTTTATGGCCTCCTGCTGACCAAGGTTGTACACCCTAGACTAGGCTGGAGCAGCATGGGATGCAGTTGATTCCACTGCCTTTCCTTTCTCTGCTGCATATGCCGCAACTACCTTCTTACCGCTGCAATAGTCACGAGCATAATGTCCCGGCTTGCCACAGTTATAACAGATGAGCGGGCCTCGCCCAGTCTTCAATCCCGATGCAGCAGATTGGGCTGACCCAGAAGGTCTCCCTCTTTTCCTTCATCTGCCTTGCCCAGACCTCGCAGAGCTTGGTACTTTGAACTCTAGCTTTACCACAGCTAAATCTTTCCAGCTTTAGGACCGCTTCATGTCCTTCTCCAAGTAACAAGTCATATTGACCAGGGTCATAAACCCTTGCGTCATTGGCCCCGACAGAAGGAACCACAATTCTTCCTGCAGACCTTCGTAAAACTGATTAGTCTTACGAGCTTCATCTGAAAATGTCGCGCTTGATACCTCCCCAACCGGGTAAACTCATGCAGATAGTCATCAATCATACTATCACCTCGAGTTAGACGGTTGAACTGGTTCTCCATCTCAAACTGTCGAGCAGGTGGGAGATACCGCATCAAGAACAATCTCGAAAACTCGTCAAACGAGATGTCCGCCAGCTGCCTTCCTGCAAACTGATGCATCTCCAACTCATCCCACCACAGCTGCGCCTCCCCATCAAGAAGGAAGGTTGCCAATGTAACCTTCCGCTCTTCCTCCGTATCAGTGGCCTTCAGGGTTTTCTCACTCGCGATAGCCAATCCTCGGCTTGAGTCGGGGTTCCTGCTCCCGTGAACATCGGAGGGTGGAAACTTAGAAAGTACTGCATCTGTTGGTCCAGAGCTCTTCGTGCCCTCACCGGCACTGGTCTTTCAACCACTGGTTCAGCTGCCACAACCAACACTGGAGCCACCCCGAGGGTAGGGGGTTGTACAGGGACATGACCTCCAGGTTGTGCAGTGAACAAAGCGAACACCGCTTCAGCTACCATCCTCACTGTCTCAGCAGAAGGAGGAGTAGGCACCTCAGCCGGTGCACTGCTCGCAGTCGAACGCGGGTGTCGAGATGGCCCCGCTCCATTCCCAGCCGTCTATACATGTGCACACAACAAAATTAGCGACTAAGAGATAGCATGGATCAACAAAGGAACACACGAGTTCCATCACAATGCTACAAGCATACTTGTAATTCATTCTGAAAGTGGACAGTTACTGGTTATTTACATGTCTTAACGACGACGCACACACGTGCTCACCACCCGTGAAAAGAATTTGACTACGAATTCAGACGAAAAGGGATCGAAACCCGTAGATGATACCAATTTGTAACACCCTCCCTGTTACATAGAATATAGCAGTAGGTCCGGCCGGGACCTCACGCCATATTAAATGAATAGAATAGAGCATTACTGAATTAGTTTTATACAGTTAAGAACATAACCATCTCAATACACAAAGTTGTACAACAGAAGCATTTATTTTATTAAGATAAAACAAGTTCACAACTTGTCCACTTATTACATGGAATGAAAATACAACAAGGTTTGTCTATTACATTGTTTACTTCAGCTAAGTGGCTTACAAACATCGACACGCAGACCGACCACACATAAAAAATAGTAAACATATCAACTTGGCCTTCAAGGTCCATCACAACACAGCAGTAGGGGCTTTAGCCCGCTATTTCCCACTAGTCTCGCCAGGACCTGTACAAACAAATCCACCCAAAGAGTGGGAAAACATGTAACCGGTCAGCTTTAGCTGACCCAGATATAACGACCCCACCCCATTCCTGGGGCGGTGGTACTCCTTCCCTACAAGCAAGCAATAACTTCATATATTTCACAGGTGCGTCTAAGCACCGCATAGAAATGTTCACCATATACGTCGACTAACGGCCGCACGTATTGTGCTCTCAAGACACCATTCGGCATACTCCCCGAGTTACGCCACCATGCTAAGTCTTATTTCAACTTAGACAACCAAATCGAGCTAGGTCATACACACGAAGTTCGGACACTCTTCCATAGCCCGGTGCACCGAGGGGCGACCTCTACATCACCACTATAGGTGGGTTCAGATCAACAAGGACCGTGCTCAATCATCGCGATCAACTTTGCACGATGCGGGTAAGCTTTCACCTTGGCCCGATCACATAGACGACCTCACAGGGTCATCGCCCCGGCCCCCAGGGGCACTGGCCATCAAACCGCGCGATCCCAAGGATCACTAGAGCTACCTCCGGCGCTAATGCTAGCGCCCGACGCTAGTAACAAAACCCAATTCTGCTACCTTTTTCTGGGTATTGTCTGGGAAACCCCTCCAGAGCTCCTCGCAGCACGTCTCAGTACTCAGAACCTGAAAATACATCATATATCACAGATTCTTCTTCGGCACGCAACAAGCAACATCACCAATCCAGACCATCCTGTCCAGATGGGCTTCACACAACATGCCTATGTCCGTACATCGATTCCGGACTCTAAATGCAAATTCTTGTGGGGATAAAATCAACCCACCGGAAGAACCCATCTACTAATTAGTAGAAGTCTTCCCAAAGCATGCAAATTAAAGGACTCACATGTCCAAAGATGTAGGGAGGAGAATCGTTACCCTCGGTGCTTGTTTCGGTGCCATAACCAGAGAGAATCGGCTGGAATCGACGATGGCAAAATCACGCATGTAATCTCCTTCGAAAAATTTCCCTTCGGAACGACGAACGGCTAGCCCCCAATGCATCTCCTTCCGTAAGCTCTCAGCTCACTTCTCTTGCAAAAGGCAGAGAATTATCAGACAAATGAGAAGAACGGCCGAAAACCAGCTTTTTATACATTTTCGCTACCGTCGGCGCTAGCCCAATGTCGGTACCGCTTTAGGACACTACTGCTAGCACTAGCGCTACCGCCTGCGCTATCATTCATCGACGAATTCTCTTGCATTCAACATGGTTCGTCGGAATACATTCGTCGGGACACATTCGTCGAAAAACTACCGTTAGCGCTAGCGCTACCGTCGACGCTAGCATTCGACGAGGCGTCTTGATGTTTTCAACGATACACACAGGTCCCTTCGTCGATGTGCTACTATAATTGCGATGATAAGAGCTACCACCGACACTAGCACTAGCGCCTGGCGCTATGTTAGAACCTAGTCTTAATTTGGATTAGGATCCCAACTCAAATAGGGGGAGAATGTTGGAACCTTAGTTTTGATTTGAGTTAGGATCCACCTTTAATGTCTAAGCTTCTATCATAACACATCTTATATAACTTAGACCAAATCCCATTAAGACAGAAGACAAGAGAAAATAATATATATATAATATAAATAATATACTGAGAAAAATAGATATAATTAATAGGCTGAAAATAAGAGAAGAATAAAAATAACATAAGTTCTCTGCGTTCGACGAACGACGATCTGCGTTCGACGAACGGCGCTCTGCGGTCGACGAAAAGGTTCAAAGCTGCGTTCGACGAAATCCAAGCAGCGCTCGACGATCCCGCCTCAGCTCAGCGGTCAACGAACAGATTGGTTCAGCGGTCGATGAACAGACCCCGTCTCAGCGGTCGAAGAATTTGTCTAAGAGCAGCGCTCGACGATCAAAGCTCAGCGCTCGACGCTTTTGCTCAAGCTCAGCGCTCGACGCTTGTGCTCAAGCTCAGCGGTCGACGCTTTTGCTCAAGCTCACCGGTCGACGAATTTATCTAGGCTCAGCGGTCGACGAATCCTTCCGTTCGACGAACTCAAGTCTGCGTTCGACGAATATTCAGCAGATGTTCAGAACAGTAAATCAAATGTTCAGGTCCATGAATCAAATGATGAGGTCGACGAACTTGAAGCTCAGCTCGACGAAATATCTGCAGCATTAGTTTTAATATCTTTCAGCTCATCTAAAATATTATACATATGCTGACAGATTTATTAAAGCAATATTTTATTAATTCTATTTATATATTGCTATATATATATATTGCTGCATTTCCTTTGTTTGAAATAGCCGTTGCAGCATTAATTAATAGAGTCGTTGCAGCAAAGCTAAAGAGGGCAAGTTATGTTCTCGAGGAATCCTGAAGTAAAAGATACGTTATCTATTTCCTCTTCCGTCGGCAAGGATTCAAATCAGCCCATGAAAGAGGACAATAGCTTTACACGACAGCAGGATACAACTCTTCATTACAGCAGATTATAATATAGTAGATTATATACAGCTGTTTCTCTAGACAGATTACATATACAGAATATATCACAATTGCTGTACATATTATATATAGACAGAACATATCAATATTGCTGTACATGAAAAGAAAGAGGAAGAGAGAAACAGAGAAGCAAAAAGAAAGAAGAACTTATCAGAGTTCTTGATCCAAAGAACAATACATTTATATCTTGCTTTGTGCTAACTCCTTCTTTGCAGATCATATACATCCTGAGACACCAATCACCAGTATTTGCTCAGGATCAAAACTGCAAGAAGAAGAAGAAGAGTATTTGCAATCAAGAGAAGAAGCCTCCACAAGTTGTCATTAATCTAAATTAGACGGGGGGGGGGGGGGGGGGGGGGGAGGGAGGGAGCTCTCTTCAACATCATCATCATCAAGATCCAACTCAACTACCAATCAGGATCTTCAAGTGTCTTCTTAGAAAGAGAAGAACAACATATCTTTTGTTTTCTTTTATTCCTCCCCATCTTGTAAAGGGTTATAACTCCCTTCAAAAGTTAACTCCCGGTGACAGGCCACCTTAGCAAAAACCTGCATCTTGGTTTTGAGCACCTGATCAAAAGCTCTATGGTGTGTGGACACCTTATCAAAATCACCTTGGTGTGAGGGCACCTGATCAACAACCTCCAGTGGATTCCTACCAGTGAGTAAAAGAGTAGATGTACCCAGGTTTTGGGGAACTACTATATATCTTGTGTCATCTGGATGCTTGTTAGTTTGCTTGTTGTTTTATTTCTTTATTTGCTGTGTTGTGTTTTTTTGCACTCTTGCTGTTTGATTTTATTACTGAGCAAACACTTATATATATATATATATATCATTTACTTTTGAAACAAAGTTAAACAAGATCTTTTAATACTTAAGAACTAACTCTCCTTTCACACTAGCACCCATCGATTGGGCCCTGAACCCGTCGATCTACTCCTGATCCCATCGACTCGTCGACTTGTCGACGACATGCATAAGTCCTTTCGAGCTACCGCCGGCGCTAGCACTAGAGCCTGGCGCTAGCTCCAAGACTTCAAAACCTTTTGAATTCAATGCACTTGAAAATTGGGGTCTTACACCCTGAAGGAAGGGTTGATCGATAACTTTGTATATCTAACACAGCTCTTCACCAACCAGTTCATAGCTAACCGCCAGATCATCAGGGACCCCTCTCACCTCTCCGGGATCTGCTAAAGTGAGGGCGAGACTCTCTAGTACTTCTTCCGCCACTTTACCACCGAGGCGCGACAAATTTTTGTAGTTGACTCCAAGCTTCTGCGTGGAGTTTTTCTCAGAGGGATTCGCCCAAGTGGATTCTACTGCGTACTAATGTGGAAGACAATGCCAAGTTACACTGACCTTGAACATCGGGTTGAGGAACAGATCATGGCAGATGAGGCGATTGAGGCTCCCAGGAGGAACGACGAGTGTCGATACAACTACCACAAAGATCAAGGCCCTCTCCAGCACACGTACACCCCCGTGAACAGCACCGGTGCAAATGTTCTCATTGTGTGAACATGCGTTCTGTAATATCGCGACTTTTATTACGTCACTAAAACCCTAGGTGACCCAATAAAAGTAACAGGTCATCTATGGATACCCTAAAAAACTGAGAAAATAACATAGTGCGTCTCAACGACTACAAATCGACGTTTTGAGCAAACGAGCTCCGAATCGACTTCTGTTAGTTGCATTAGACTCGTATAGTCAATACGAGTGCAACAGAACTCGTTTCGCTCCAATCTTAGGTCGTCTGGTGAAAATGACCATTTGAGTAAAACTGTGCATCTCAACTAATGCTGTCACTTAAAATTGAAAACCGTAAATCAAACCGGAACCGAATCGGAACCGCAAAGAACCAGACTGAACCGTTCGCAAATTATTTGGGTTCCGATTTGAATTTTGGAATCGTGAACAACATTGGTACGAGTGTGGATCTTTCATTTTATTATCCAGACCGGAACCGCAATATATAAGTCTCAAGCGGTTTCAAAATTTTTAGAACCGATCCGAACCGAATCGCAACCCGTTTATTAATATTATTATTATTATTATATTGTTATTTTTTATAATATATCTATAATATTTGTACTTACTATTATGGGTGAAGCTGGTGCGGTTTGAACCAACCCGCAATGGTAAAAAAGGGGATCAGTTTTGGACTGAACAAAATCGCACTGCACCAAAACCGTGTTGTGTGGTTTGACATTGGTGCGATTTGGAGTCGGTTTTGCGGCGTACTTTCAGTTTTTATACAGTCATATAATGTATTTTTAATTTTACACACATATTTTTCTGAAATATATAGAATATATACAACTACTATTTAATAGCGTTGCAGATCGCTCAGGGACTCCGGTAGATCGGGCAATTTGACCGCCTTAGCCCGCTAGCGCCCGAACGTGCAAACAGATAAATGGGTCTCCTAAGCAGACCGAGTCCAAGAGCTGATGATGTGGAAAACCCGCAATCGGGGTGAAAAACCATGCGGCCGGAGCTGTGCCGGCCTAACCTTCACTCTGCTTTGAGTTCCATTACAGATTCGTTCATGAGAGAGTGAGGGAGACAGACCGCGCCTCGTTACAATGATGGGGGGGGGGGGTGAGAGAGAGAGTCTGTTGCCTTGCACCAATGCAGGTTTGCCCTCCGGGTCCAAGCTTTGTCCGTACCACTGCAGGCTTTCAGCTCCTTGATTGGTCGCCAATAACGAGCTCCAAACCTCCAAGCGGTCTGTCAATAGCAAGCTCCAAGTGATCTCCAAGCAGTCTGCCAATAGCAAGTTCAAAGTCTCCAAGCAGTCTACCAACAACGAGTTCCATGCCTACAAGCGGTCTACTAATAACAAGCTACAAGTCTCCAAGCGGTCTGCCAATACCGTTCTCCAAGCCTCCAAGCGGTCTGCCAACAACGAGTTCCAGGCCTCCAAGCTGTCTGCCATCAGCGAGTTCCAAGCCTCCAAGCGGTCTTTCAATAGTGAATTCCAAGCCTCCAATCTCTAGAGAGAGAGAGAGATTGGGAGAGATTGTGTGTGTGAGAGAGAGAAAGAGAGAGCCTCCCTCCACCCCAAAGTGAGCCAATGAGTGAATAATGGGGTATATTTATAGACTTTTGAAGGGCGGTCCAGTAATTATACCCGTTAATTATCGGACCGGCCAATAGGATCGCTCAGATCTTATCATGCGGATCGCCAAATCCCCGGAAATGACGGCCCTACCACCAAACCCTACACAGACATAGCCGGAAGGAGGATATGGCGCGTGACCACCGACCAAGATGGCGGCCGGGACGGAGGGTGGCTGGCCCGGCCTAGGGAGGCCTTGCCCTAGGCCGGCACAGCCTTGGGCGGCGATGCCCTAGTCGGCCGCAGACTAGGGCGGCCTCACGCAAGGCCGACACAACCTTGGGCGACGGCCCCCTAGGCGGCCTAGGGCGGCCTTGCCCAAGGCCGGCGCGGACTTGGGCGGCGGCGCCCTAGGCGATCGCGGCCTTGGGAGACCGGGCCCTAGGCCGGGGCGGCCACGCCCTAGGATGGCATGGCCTTGGGCGGTGGCGCCTTAGGCGGCGGCGCCTTAGACGGCTGCGGTCTTGGGAGGCGACGCCTTAGGCAGCCGCGGCCTAGGGTGAACGGGCCCTAGGCCGGGGTTGCGACCTTGAGTGGCCGCGCCCAAGGCTGGCACCGCCTTGGGCGGCGGCTGCACCTTGGCCGGAGCGTACGACCTTAGCGGGTGCCGGGAGGCCGGCCATTGCGTGGTCGTCCGCGAGAGTGAGGGGCCATGTGGGGATCACGATCTTACGAGATTCGGTGCGTAGATCGTGCATGTGGGGCGGAGCTTTCCTTGTGGGGAGGATTCAATGAATATTGCGTTTCCTTGTTTGTTGGACCTTCCATATGCGGGGACCTCCTATTTAATGGGTTTGACCCCATCATTTGCCCCCCAAAGCTTTCAGAGCCGAGTATCAGAATAAGAGGGTCTCGAGAGCTTTCTTCTTTTTGTTGGGAATCTTTCCCTCATGATTCCTAATTTGGAGAAGTCACCAATTCAAGAGAACTTCACTATGTATTTGATTACCTTCTTAGCTTTATCATCTCAGTAGAAGACATGTTCAAAGAATGTCGAGCTGACATATATCATCGTAAAGAACTGGACATATCGTCGAAAAGTGTATGCATGTCGTTGAAATGATGTGCAGTGCAAAGCAGAATGATCATATCGGCTATCGTCGAGACAACATGCGTATGATAATATCATTATGACATCAACACTACAACACCTCACAATGATATCGGAAAGCCGAGATGAAGAACGAAGACTTAAGTACAAACACAAGACAGAATGACGGCGATATCGTCGTAAAGAAGGCTTGACGTCGAGAAGACTAAGGAAAGTCACATGAAGACAGGCAATTGATAAAGAATAGTCTGCCAACATGATATCGATTATGTCGTCGACAAGATAAGGTGGTTACAACGATATCGAGCAGTCAAGAAGATTACGCTGACATCAGTTAGATGACTTCATGTCGTCTTTAGTGCAAGTGAAGAAGGGATGTCCCGTATCGTCGAGATATCTCTATCTGAAGAAGAAGGAAGAAGACTTGAAGAACTGCCCTAGTCCAAGTCAACGACAAGTCCTGTCATCGAGATATTATACATATCGTCGTAACAATGGAAACATCGCCGAGACAAATTCAAAAGTTGTCAAACACGCTGTCAACATTTAATGCCGCCGTTTGATTGTCCAATCAACGCGTGCTCTTAAGGTATGGGCATCTGTCAGTAAAGGACATAATAGGAGACTGTTAAGCAGCTCCTCCGTCCTATAAAAGGGAACAATGGATGCCCTAAAGAAGAGACGAGAACGAAGAAACGAAAAAGAATCCCGCCGAGCAATACAACAGTAAAAGCTGCGGAGAAGAATCGACATCAAGAGGAGGAGAACAAAAATGCAGATCCAGTGTTCTCCAAGTTGTAGTCAAGCCACATCGACTGATTGGAATCGTTCAAGTCAAGAAGCCGATCTCCACCAGCCAGAAGAACAAACATTGTATATCTTTCTTTGTAAGGCTTGAGGGCCAAAGCTATAAGATTTATTTTCAGATCTAAGTGTCGAGCTTGAGGGATTGAGATCTGTGAGGCTTGAGGGCCAGGGCAGAGGACTTGCGGGTCCAACCTTGTTGAGCTTGAGGGATTGAGATATGTGAGGCTTGAGGGACAGGGCAGAGGACTTGCGGGTCCAACCTTGTCGAGCTTGAGGGCTTGAGATCTGTGAGGCTTGAGGGCCAGGGCAGAGGACTTGCGGGTCCAACTGCGTCGAGCTTGCGGGCTTGGGTGCAGTAGGGGCTTGCAGGCTTATGCTGCAGGACTTGCGGGTCCAAGGGGCAAGACTTGCGGGTCTGTGCTGTGTAGGGCTTGAGGGCCTGAGTGTCGAGCTTGCAGGCTTGAGTGCAGTAGGGGTTTGCGGGCCTAGGATGCAGGACTTGCGGGTTCAAGTTGTAAGACTTGTGGGCCAGAGACATTGGCAGAGTTTGCCGAGCCTAGCACACTGCTACGTAGGCGTAGAGGGACAGAGGACTACTCAAGACACCCTGTCTTGAGGAACCTCTATACATCTTGTGTTGTGTGCTGGGACTTTCTGTGTGATTTTTCCGTGCTATGCTTACATTATATACGTCTCTTGCAAAAATATTTCAAAATAGCCAAAATCACCTAACCCTCCCCCCTTTAAGTGATCGTTCTATAACTAACAAGTGGTATCAGAGGGAGGTTGATCGAAAAGTGACTTAACCATCAGATCTAGATCTTAGAACCTCTATATGGCTGGAGGTGATCAGCATCGACAAAAGAGAGCCATGAAACTCCCAATCTGCATAAAGGAGAACTTTCCTATTTGGAAGGAAAGAGTAAGGTTGTTCATGAAGGCAGCTGATCCTAGAGTCTATATAATTGTTCATTTACAACCCCGATATTCGCCAGGCGAAGAGGCACGGTTTAAGAATGCAACAAGATGAAGGAAGTAGTAATAGATGGAGGCCTTAGGGCCAAAGACCTCGCGAGAGAGGCCTTGGAGAAGTCACTCTCAGAGGGCTCGCTGAGAGGCGAGCGAGAATGGTCGGTGAAATAAATGCTGGCAGGCGGTTTGAGGAAGTCTCCTAAGTTCGATGAAAGAAGTACCGCGTTCGACGAACTCTCCTGTGTTCGTCGAGCTCACCTGGCATCGTCGAGCTCACCCCCGTTCGACGAAATCATCAGAAGTCGACGAAGCGTTCTAAGCTCATCAAAGCCGGAGGGACGGTCCCGCAAGAGGAGTCGCGAGACCCAGCCCTCGGCAGATATCCTCAAAAAGACTATGCTGAGCGAGTGCTGACCAACCAATACCTCGCAGGTCATTGGCGGAAGAGACCTATGTTCAAGTGTTCAGCGAAATGTGTTCTGTGCTCATAGGAAGGCTCGTGAGTTTAGAGCCTCATCGTTTAGCGAGCTCAAGTTCGCGTTCGACGAATGTCGAACGGAGCTCAGCATTCTTCGGACGGCGCCCGACGAACCAAATTTGTTCTATTAGCAGCGCTCGACACATCACAGCAGGGAAGCAGCGGTCGACATTCCGCGTTCGTCGAGCTCGTCCTTGGTCGGCGAAGTGCCCTGCGTTCGACGAAAGGCGTGTTGAGCTCGACGAAGTCAGGAGTCGGTCTCGCAAAATAATTCGCAAGACCGGACCTCTGCGGATACCGCCAGGATGAGCCAGTAAGGTTCTCGCAGTTCCATGCCCATAGGTTGATAGGGCCGAATTACCCCTTTGACCCCAGGTGGTCTGCCTTTAGCCTCTCCAAACAGCGGAGTTTGGCTGTTAGCAGACCCATTTGGGTGCGAATAGTAAAATTAAAAGGCGGGATCCTGCTATTTGCAGGCAAGACCAGAAAACCTATAAATAGGACCTCAAGGGCACCTTTAGAGAGGACTTCACTTCTTCTTCTCTCTCCTCAGGCTTTCTTTGGTTAGCATTTCCAGAGCTTTCCAAGGTGCTCGAGTCTCAGCTTTGGCTTGGGAAGGGAAGCGCTCAACGATCTTTCGGGTTAGTGGAGGGTCCTCCTCGCTGCGACCAAGGTCTTAAGTCATTTTTCTAGTCTTCAGTATACCTTCTCCAAGGGATCAGTAAGGGCTAGCTGCCCCTCATTTCGGTGAGGACCTCGAGCTTCACAAGAGGCCGAGAAATCGGTTTCAACATTTTGGTGCGGTGAGCGTGGAGCGTGGCTGGGCAAATAAAGTTCCAAGGAGCAGATATGACAGGAGGCGAGGATAAAGGCGAGGAGTTCAGCGAGTCACCGCAGGTGGTGACGCCGAGGATGCTCGCGGATTTCAGGAGGGAGGTGCTTGACACCTTCGGGCTCACGGTCGCGGTGCTGCGGAGTGAGTTTGCGACCCCAGCACCTTAGGTGACCCTTCCCCCAGCAGCGGTTGGCGAGAACACCCCGGGGGTAAGGGCCGGAAAGGAAATCGCCGGAGGTTCAGTTTAAGACTTGGAGGGGCGTGTGTTGTTCGCCAGCCCGGTGAGCTCTGTGCCAGCGAGCTCTGTGCCGGCGCGCGCGGGGCAGAGGAGCGCGCGCCCGGAGGATGTAGCAACTGTGGGAGTGGTCCAGGCAAACGTCTTTCTCGCGAGCGCAGTCCCCGCGAGCCCGAGTCTGGCGAGAGAGCTGGGGGGGGGGGGGGGCGTGTGGAGCGAGAAAGTGTGGCAGAAGGGGGAAATCCCTTTTGCGAGTTAGTACTTTCTGCACCTATCCCGACAAGGTTCAGAGAGTGAGATAGGGTGTACAACAACGGCAGGGATGACCCTGTCCAACATCTCCAGTCTTTTGAGGACTCGGTCTCTATCAGGTCGATGTCAGATGCTTTCAAGTGCCGTCTCTTCGCCGTCACCCTAAAAGAAAAGGCCAGGGACTGGTTCCATCAGCTCCCTACAGGGTCGATCTACGCCTTTGAAGATTTGCGTCGAAGTTTTCTATTGCGGTTCTCGATTTCGAAGAAAAGGAAGAAGGACGCCGAGTCCCTATTCAAAGTGAAGCAGAAGCCGAAGGAGTCGTTGGCCCGCTACGCGGATCGGTTCCAGGAAGAAGTGCCGCTCACTCAGGAGATGCCTGGGTTTGCATTCCAGCTCGCCTTCACAGTCGGGCTGAGGGAAAGTTTCTTCAAAATGGCTCTGAAGTGGAAGGCCCCCATCTCCTACGAGGAGTTAATGGAGAGGGTGGCGGAGGAAATTGAGAGTGAAGAGGCCAACCCGGAACTCACCAAGAGGCTTGCAAAGCTCAGTGAGCCGGAGGTCAGGCAGCAAGAGGTGAGGAGAAGGGAAGAGCCCAGGGCCCCGAAGGGGGAGTGGAGGCATCATAGCGGAGGAATGCAAGGCCAGGGAAGGGGTTACGCCCCGGGGAGGGGTAACTTCAATGGGGGTCAAGGAAGACCCCATCAGTTGGGATGGAGGCAGGGTCCGAGGCCGATGCCTCCTTCACCACAGCAAGCCATGACAATTAGGCGGGGAAGAGGCGGAAGAGGAAGGAGAGAAGAGGCGAGAGAAGAAGCAGGAGCAGGAAGAAGAAGAAGGAATAGGATGGCGGAGGGCAAAGCGGGAGAGGTGACGCTGCCATATTGTGACTTCCACGATGAGGAAGGTCACGCGACGGCCACCTGCCCAGAGTTCCTAGAGACAAAAAGGGCCCGAGTGCCCGTACCGCGACAACAGCAACCGGTAAGGATTGAGGAGGTTGGGCCTCAGGAGGAGGAGGAAAGGTGTGAGGACCGAGCCGATTTGGGGTCCCGAGGGGCGATCAGAGTGATCCATGTGTGTGTGTGGGGGGGTAGGGATTGAGGCAACCCGGAAGGCGAGCCTCCATACTATCTACCGTCGTAGCGTGGCTTCGACATCCCTAGCCCCGCCCCCGACAGAGAAGATTTCCTTCACCCAGAAGGACATGTCGGGTTATGAGGACCCTTTCTGCGATGCGTTGTTCATTCAGATGGCGATCGAGAACTTTATCGTTTCCAGAATCCTGGTGGATAACGGGAGTTCGGTCAATGTCATTTTCAAAAAGGCATTTGATGGGATGGAGGTGGAGCCGCGAAGAGTGCTGGCCTCGGATGGTCCGTTGTTCGGATTCTCCAGGGAGAGAAAAGAAGTAGAAGGTGGAGTAGGACTCCACGTGGTCTTGGGGGGGGGGGGGGGCAGTCCAGGAACTGCAGCTTTGTAATAGTGGATGCTCCCAGCAGCTATAGCGCCATCTTCGGACGGCCGCTCATCAGTGCGTTCCGCTGTGTCCCCTCCACTTTCCACCAGTGCCTAAAGTTCAATGACGGAGGAGTCCAAGTCCGAATCAGAGGAGATCCGAAGGTAGCGAGGCAATGCTACGTGACGACGGTCAACACCATCTCTTGGGTGGGAGAGGCGGAAAAATGGGACCAGGAGGTGGGTGAGCCGACAGGGCTTGAAGCAGAAGGTCGAAAGGAGGAGATGGAGCAGAGGTCAAGAGAGCCAAAGGAGGAAGAAGAGGTAGAGGGTCAGGCCCAGAGAGGAGGGCAGAAGAGTTGATGGTGGTCGGAGAAGAAGGAAAGGAGGGTGACGTCGAAGCGCTCGCTAGTGGCGAAGAGAAGGAAGGAGATTGGGAGAGCAGTCCCGGTTGGAGGCCGTAGAGGAGGTCGTGGAGCTCGAAGTCACCACCCGAGCCGAGGTGGTGGAGAAAGTCAGGATCAGCGGGGAGCTCAGACTGGAGGAGCGGAAGCAAATTCTAGCATGCGTTCAGGAGAATGTAGATGTCTTCGCTTGGAGCGCCGCAGAGATGCCCGGGATCGATGCGGATGTGGCTTGCCACCGCCTCAATCTCGACCCCGGCACCCGTCCCATCCATCAAAAGAGGAGGGCCATAGCTGACAAGTTGGAAGGACCCATCCGGGAGGAGGTGGGTAAGCTCATTCAGGCAGGGTTTGTATCAGAGATCTAGTACCCAGGCTGGGTCTCTAACGTAGTCATGGTGAAGAAGGGAGGAGGTAGGTGGAGGATGTGTATCAACTTTTCTTTGCTTAATAAATCATGCCCCAAGGATTGCTACCCTCTGCCTAGAATCGACGCGCTGGTTGATTCAGCCGTCGGTTTCCCTATAATGTCTTTTCTAGATGCTTTTTTAGGTTATCATCAGATTCGCATGCATCCACCGGACATCAAGGATGTCTCCTTCATCATGGGAGATGAGTGTTATTGTTATAAGATGATGCCCTTCGGGCTCAAGAATGCAGGTGCCACATACCATAGAATGATGGACAGGGTCTTCCGAGAACAAAAGGGGAGAAACTTGGAGGTCTACGTCGATGACCTCATGGTAAAGAGTCGGGACCTTGGTTCCCACCTCCGAGACCTTGAAGAGACCTTTAAGACTTTGCGGAAGTACAAGATGAAGCTCAACCCCTTGAAGTGTGTCTTCGGGGCTAGCCAAGGGAAATTCCTAGGTCACCTGCTCACCCCGGCGAGAGTGGAGCCAAACCCGGACAAAGTCAAAGCAATAATGGAGTTGGGATCGCCCAGAAACTCGAAGGAGGTTCAGAGCCTCACCGGAAAGCTGGCCGGGCTCAGTAGGTTCCTCTCCAAGGCGGGAGACAAGTGCACCCCCTTTCTTAAGGTGTTGAGAGGAAACCAAAAATTCGAATGGACCTCGGAGTGTGAGGAGGCTTTCCAGGCCTTGAAAGCACAACTCAATCAAACACCTCTGCTCCAAGGGCCGAGGCCGGGAGAGGACCTATCCCTATACCTGGGGGTAGGGTCCGAGGCAGTAAGCTCAGTACTGATCCGGGAAGAAGGGAGAAAGCAGTTCCCCATCTACTACATCAGCTGAGTGCTGAGGAAGGCAGAGCTCCGGTACCCAATTCTGGAAAAATTGGCCTTCGCATTAGTGGTGGCGGCCCGGAGGCTCCGACCTTACTTTCAAGCACATTCGATCAAGGTAGTGACTGATCACCCACTTCGCAAAGTCATGGAAGGGGTGGAGCACTCGGGAAGATTGGCAAAATGGTCCGTGGAGCTGAGTGAGTTCAATGTTACGTTCGTGCCCAGGGCGTCGATCAAGGCCCAAGCGGTGGCAGACTTTATGGCCGACTACACAACCGAAGTAGGGGAGCATGAATCTCCCCCCTAAGTGGCATGGAAGCTGTTGGTGGATGGAGCGTCAGGAAAACACTCCTATGGGGGGGGGGGGAATCATCTTGGTGAGCCCCCAAGGAACCAAGATTGAGCAAGCTTTAAACATCCACTTCCCGATTACCAACAACCAAGCAGAGTACGAGGCTGTAATAGCGGGCCTGCGGTTAGCTCGGGAATTGGGGGTGCAAGATGTGGAGGTCTCGAGGGACTCCATGGTGGTAGCATGTCAAGTCAGGGGAGAGTTTGAGGCAAAGGACCCTACCCTCCTGCGGTACTTGGAAAAGGTCAAGGGGGTCATTGGGCATTTCCGCACTTTCTCCATCAAGCACGTGCCAAGGGAGGAGAGCACCCCCGCGGATCTCTTAGCCAAGTTCGGTCCCCGAGCGGGAAGAATGGTTTCGAAACTTTTTCGACCCACCATCGAGGAAGGAGAATTGATGGAGATGGATCAGCGGGCCTCGTGGATGGATCCATTCCTCACTTTCCTCTCATTAGGGAAGTTCCCTGAAGGAGACATAGACAGGCGACGCTTCAGGTATAAAACATCTTACTATTCCTTGCATGCAGGAGGGCTATACAGGAAGACTCTCTCGGGACTCCTGGCCCATTGTGTTTCCGAGGAGGAGGTCCCGAAAGTCCTGGAAGAAATTCACTCCGGGGAGTGTGGCAGTCATTCTGGGAGCCAAACCCTGGAGGGGAGGGTGTTGAGGCAAGGCTATTTCTGGCCCACCCTCAGCAAAGACGCGGCGGAGTTCGCAAGGAGGTGTTCGAAGTGCCAACTCTATGCTCCACTCCAACTCCTCCCAGCCCAGAGGCTTCGGACCATCACAGCTCCCTGGCCCTTTGCCATATGGGGGCTAGACCTAGTTGGCCCTTTCCCTCAAGCTAGTGGCCAAAGAAGGTTCTTACTGGTCATGATCGATTAATTCTCCAAATTGGTAGAAGTAAAGGCACTCGCCAAGGTAACATATCAAGTTGTGAGGAATTTTGTGTGGGGAGAAATAATTTGCAGGCACGACCTCCCCCTGGCCATAGTGACGGACAATGGGCCATAATTTGCTAGCAAGGAATTTGTTAGCTTCTGCACCCAACTTGGCATCGACCTCAGGTTCGCATCGGTTCACCACCCGAGAAGCAACGACCAGGTGGAGGCAGCAAACAAAGTAATCGTCAACCTACTAAAGAAGAAGGTGGAGAACCTCCGGGGGAACTGGGTAGAGCTGCTACCATCCGTTCTCTGAGCCCTGAGGACTACCCCCAACACCACCACCGGAGAGACCCCATTCAAACTTTCTCATGGGTCCGAAGCAGTCCTTCCCATAGAGTTCGAAGTGAAGACCCCCAGGGTGATCGCCGCAGGAGAAGGGAATGAAGAATGGCTAGTGGCCAATGAAGAGGAACAAAGGCTATCCTTGGACCTGGTGGAGGAACTCCGGGACCAGGCCACCATCAGGCAAGAGGAAATCAAGCGACGAATGACCCGATATTTTGACAAGCACATCCGAGTAAAGCACTTCCAGAAAGGAGATCTGGTCTTGAAGAAGGTCGACGCAGCCGGAAGAGGGGCCGCGATAGGTAAGCTCAACCCCAATTGGGAGGGCCCATACATTGTAAGCGAAGTGCTCAAGTTAGGGGGGTATCACCTCAGAAATGTGGAAGGGGTACCTCTCGGCCGAGCCAGAAGTGGAGACGATTTGAAGCGATTCTACCCTTGAAAGTTTTATTATGATATTAGTTAAATACTTTACTTCTTCACTCAATAGTTATTGTTATACGAGGGCAGGCAATATGACAAGTAGTGTTACTGGAATGCCCCAGATCGATTCCTCTCCCGGGCTCTCACTAGATGGGGGGGTTTCAGGTTGATCTCTGGAGAGGCTAGCAAGGTGACAAGTGTTGGTGCTGGAATGCCCCAGATCGATTCCGCTCCCGGGCTCTCACTAGACGGGGGGTTTCAGGTTGATCTCTGGAGAGGCTGGCAAGGTGACAAGTATTGGTGCTGGAATGCCCCAGATCGATTCCGCTCCCGGGCTTTCACTAGACGGGGGGTTTCAGGTTGATCTCTGGAGAGGCTGGCAAGGTGACAAGTATTGGTGCTGGAATGCCCCAGATCGATTCCGCTCCCGGGCTCTCACTAGACAGGTGGTTTCAGGTTGATCTCTGGAGAGGCTGGCAAGGTGACAAGTAGTGGTGCTGGAATGCCTCAGATCGATTCCGCTCCCGGGCTCTCACTAGACGGGGGGTTTCAGGTTGATCTCTGGAGAGGCTGGCAAGGTGATGAGTATTGGTGCTGGAATGCCCCAGATCGATTCCGCTCCCAGGCTCTCACTAGACGGGGGGTTTCAGGTTGATCTTTGGAGAGGCTGGCAAGGTAACAAATATCGATGCTGGAATGTATCAGGTCCATCCCGCTCCCATGCTCTCATTAGACGGGCGATGCAAGTTGGTCACTGGGAAGGTTGGAAAGGAGATGAGTTCTTCATAAGGTCAAGATGGTATGCCTCAGGTTGGCGAGCCTTCAGCGCTGACCCGGGCCTTCTCGCTCGGCGAGAAAAAGATTTTGCACGATAGCATGCGAGTGATGAGAATCAACCCTAAGCACTCCGGGGTATCCGGTGCTCGGCGGAGAGGTCGCCGGCACAGAGTAGGAGGCGAGTTCTCGCCAAAAAGGGAAGTATCTAGCGAAACCTAAAGGAGGATGCATACCTAAAGGGTAGTGATTCTAAGGCAAACGACGAAAGGCCGGAGCAGCCGGAAACGTCCTGTGCCAATCTATTCGATAACATGATATGCGAGAACGAACATCGCGAGAATAACTTTCGCGAAGACGAATATCGAGGTAAGCGAGAACGGGATATCAACACACGAAAATAACAAAACAGAAAATGCAAGCACAATGAACAAAGCAAGATCTGCATTTTCATTCCACAGTTCGGTTACAATTCGCGGCGATCTCGCCGATCAAAAGTTACAAAAACAGGAATGGCGGTGAGCTTCAGGAATCACTCGCGAACCCTTCCTCGTCATAGCTGCTCTTCACCGGCGGAAGCGGGATAAAGAGCTCCGGGACGATGTCTTCCAGGATCATGTCAGTCTCATCGTCGGCTAGGAGACCGGCCGCCTTCATCGTTTGGAAGATGTAGCGAGCTGACTCGGTAGAATCCAAGCGAATTTCCTCGTCTCGCGATCGCCGCTCTTCCTTCAGACGGCGAGGAGAAGGGGGAACGACGGCACGCGCGAGCTCACAATTTTGGGCTTTCAGCCCGGCCAACTCGCCCTCGAATTCCTGGATGCGAGCGTCGGCTCTTCCGGCGGCCTCGACATCCTGCAAGAAAGATAAATTTAGGGAATGAAATGGCCGAAGGAAGGGAGGGTGACGAGGTCTAGATAACTCACCACACTGCCCTCCACGACGAGCAGCTTTTCCTTCAGCTGCGCATTCTCGGCAAGAAGCCCCTGACAGGCCCTCGCGAGCTCCACGTTCTGGAGCTCCAGTTGCAAGCAGCGCCTCCCCGTCATGTGGGCGAGCTCGGCAGAGCGCAACTGGGACCTCGCGCTCTCAAAGAGGGTCCTCGCAGTCTCATCTTTATAAGCTCCCGCGTCCTCGCGTCCATAGAGGACGAACGAGAAATCGAAGGCATGGCGGCTGACGGTCTCCTTCTCCACCCAGGTAGGGAGGATGGTGGAGATGTCTGCCCGATTCGTCTCCGGCTTCCAGTTCACCAAGAGCTCGCCGGTCTCATCTCGACGCCTCTGGCCGAGACCGAAGTAATAATGGTTGACAGGGATGGGCGGAGCAGAGGTTCTGGCAGCCTCCTGGCAGGGCTCGTCGTCCTCACCTCCCGTGGAGAGGCCGGTGAGGTCAAACTCATCAAAAGCGGCCTCGCGAGGCTCCTTCCCCTTCGAGGAGGTGAGCGAGACCCTGCTCTTCTTACTCTTTTTCTTCGGCGAGGATTTCGGAGGAAGGACATGGCTACTAGAAGCCCCCGCTCTCTTGCGAGAGGAGGGCTCACCTGGTGTGACGGCGCCTCGGCAAGCCTCCGCCCCCATGGTAGCGAGAGCAAGGGTAGCATTGGTCTTCTGATTGCTCGCGTAGGGTGGATAGACGGAAGGTCCCGCTCGCCTAAAAAAGCATTGAAATTTCAATCAATAAGGAGTTACTGGGAATAAAGTTGTAGTTATTAAGCGAGATCTTTACCTTCCCCAGTGATCACTGGAGGCAGCAAGTCGAGTTTGTGGCGGAGATGAACAACCTCAAAGTTCTTCTTACAGAAGAACTGGTAAAGGAGGGCATCATGTCCTCCGAGAGCAGTGGGCCGGTAGGTGGTCTCGCCGTGCTGGAATGGCGAGATAGGGATATTGCCGAAGTTCCCCTTGACGAAGAGGAACTTCTGGGCCCAGAAGTGGGCCTTGTTGACAGTCTCGTCGACCTTGGGACCCGAGCCCACGAAGTAGGCGGTCCCGTACTTATAGGTGCGGAAGGAGAACAGTTTCCGAAAGACCGGAAGACTGAACTCGATGTGCTCCTCGCGCAGGTAGCAGGCAAAGGCTGTGATCACCGCCATGGCGTTATGGGTAAGCTGACCCGAAATAACGCCATAATGCTTGAGCACCTAGCGAGCAGCAAGAAGACCAGGATTAGTTCACATAATGAGCGAGACTTGAGCTGCAGAAAATAAGAAGCGAGCGGGAGCGATTATTACCTGGCGAACTTCCGGCCACAAGGGGAGACGCAAGCCGACCGTGAAATGAGCGGTGGGGATGACCAGCTCATCGATAAGTGGCACGTTGATCACGTCATTCTCGCTAGGACAGCGTGCCGCGAATGGAGGGGTGACGTAGTCGGCGACCGCGCTGAAATATTCCTCTTCTGTCAAGTTGCAGTGGAAGAAGCTGTGCTCGGCGAAAGCCTTAGCGATCTTTCGCCGACCCTCCGACTCGTTAGCTTCGCCACCCATCTTAATAACCTGCGAGAAAGGAAGTAGAACGAGAACGGGAAGGAGCGCGAGCTCTGAAGCGGAGGAGGAAGAAGGTTGACAATAAATGCGGTGGTTGACTCAATTATGACCACCTATTTGTAGCAAAAGTAAAAGGGCGGGAAGAAGCCCAAGCGCCGATGGGCGCGGTTAGCCAAAACGTCACATCACGGCTGCGGGCGAGAAAGGCCCGCGGGGTTAGTACAAGCAACATTTTTGCGAGATACATTTAGCGAGAACAGAGGATCCTCGCGAGCACAACATAACATGAGAATGAAACGGACTTATTAGCAGCGAGCGAGAACTAATGAAAAGCTAGTAATAATTATTATAAATGATATAAAGTCAATATATGAGTGGCAAATATACGAGTTGCAAGCCACTGCGAGATCGTCTAGAATAACGACACTCATTAACAAGTAATAAAAGTTTGCGACAACGAAAAGTTAGCGAGAATCATGGGGCAACCATTTCCACCTATCCCCACCTCGTGACCCGGAACGCGGCGGTACCCTAGAATTATAGTAATCCTCGGCCGCGCGGCCCTCCCGGTCAATGAGGAAGGCGTAATCCCTCATCCTCGCTATATGCACCTCCAGCGTCGTAACGTTCTCATCGTGATCGCGTTGTCTCGCGGCCCGGAGCCTCGCGCACTCTTCCATCAAGACAGCATGCCTATTCTCGGCGGCTTCTCTGTCCCGCCTCGCCTGCAAGTTGAGGTCCATCAACATCCGACCATGTTTTCTCAGCAACTTGGCGGCTCATTGTTTCATCATCTCAGGATCTCGCGGATCCCCTAAGAAGTATTCCACCTGGTCAGGAAGGGGGGACATCTCGTCGTCGCCCAACTCGGAATCGGCAGACGGATTTTCAGAATTCTCTGCGAAATATTACAAAAAGGTTAGATAGCATGCCTGAGTTCGCGCAGGGCAGGGGGGCCGTCAGAATGCTTACCTAGAGGGTGGCGAGAAGTCCCAGGGCGGCCCTGGAAGACGTTACCATAGTGGGGGTAGAGAGATTTACCCAGGCCAGGAGGGTAGGCTGCGCTGTTGGTCGGAGGGATCTTTGGCGGCACAGAGCCGCCGGTCTCCTCGCTCGTCAGGAGTCGGAACCCTGGCTTATCTATAGTTTTGTCGGGAGGAGGCAGAGACGGATGCCGCAAAGCCTGGTGAGCCGGGGACATCCGGGGCGAGACTGCAAGAAGCAGGGAATGAAGGTCAGTTGACAAAAGGAGGGCTGACATGCGAGATTAAGGGCATACCCGCGACATTTTTCCCAGCAAGACTTGTATCCGCCGGTGGACTTTGGCGAAACCCACCAGAAGGTTCGCCAGCGTCCTCGTTCAGTAAGGCACCCTGCGAGTAGGCATGAATTACGGGTGAAATTATTTACTTAAGCTAGGGAGATAGACCATACCTTCTCGAGGGGACGGCTATCCGGGGAGGAGTCCAGCAGCACGGAGCCATCCCCGGTTCGGCAAACCGCCTTCGCCTTCTTAGTCTTCGGCGACTGAACAGGAGGCGGTCGATTCATCCAGGCGGGGACATTGGTCGTAGAAGGTAGCCCGCCGGCTCTCACAGCCCTCAGGCGAGCCTCAGCTTCTTCGGAAAGCGGCATCTCCTGGCAGGTACAGTATAGGGCAAAAAGAAAGAAAAGAAAGTGGCGGTGCACGCCACTAAGGACTCGGTACGATATTTATAGCCCTCAGGGTGGGCCCTACCAAAGATTCCTGACAGATCATCGAGGGGCTGGCGAATACCAAGACCTCGCGAGAGAGGCCTTGGAGAAGTCACTCTCGGAGGGCTCGCTGAGAGGCGAGCGAGAATTGTCGGTGAAATAAACGCTGGCAGGCGGTTTGAGGAAGTCTCCTAAGTTTGATGAATGAAGTACCGCGTTCGACGAACTTTCCTGTGTTCGTCGAGCTCACCTGGCATCATCGAGCTCACCCCCGTTCGGCGAAATCATCAGAAGTCGACGAAGCGTTCTAGGCTCATCAAAGCCGGAGGGACGGTCTCGCAAGAGGAGTCGCGAGACCCAGCCCTCGGCAGATATCCTCAAAAAGACTATGCCGAGCGAGGGCTGACCAACCAATACCTCGCAGGCCGTTGGCGGATGAGACCTATGTTCAAGTGTTCAGCGAAATGTGTTCAGTGCTCGCAGGAAGGATCGCGAGTTTAGAGCCTCAGCGTCCAACGAGCTCAAGTTCGCGTTCGACGAATGTCGAACGGAGCTCAGCATTCGTTGGACGGCGCCCAACGAACCAAATTTGTTCTCTTAGCAGCTCTCGACACATCACAGCAGGGAAGCAGCGGTCGACGTTCCGCATTTGTCGAGCTCGTCCATGGTCGGCGAAGTGTCCTGCGTTCGACGAAAGGCGCGTTGAGCTCGACGAAGTCAGGAGCCGGTCTTGCAAAATAATTCGCGAGACCGGACCTCGGCGGATACCGCCAGGATGAGCCAGTAAGGTTCTCGCAGTTCCATGCCCATAGGTTGATAGGGCCGAATTACCTCTTTGACACCCGGTGGTCTGCCTTTAGCCTCTCTCCTCAGGCTTTCTTTGGTTAGCATTTCCAGAGCTTTCCAAGGTGCTCGAGTCTCAGCTTTGGCTTGGGAGGGGAAGTGCTCAACGATCTTCCGGGTTAGTGGAGGGTCCTCCTCGCTGCGACTAAGGTCTTAAGTCATTTTTCTAGTCTTCAGTCTACCTTCTCTGAGGGATCAGTAAGGGCTAGCTGCCCCTCATTTCGGTGAGGGCCCCGAGCTTCACAAGAGGCCGAGAAATCAGTTTCAACAGTTCAAGAGGGTCCTTTCATTCCCATGACAGCATGCACTATTGTTCCAACTCGGATGGTGGCAAAGAAGTATGCAGACATGACCAAGGATGAGCTAACCTTGGCAAGTCTAGATAAGAGGGCACATAACGTAATTGTAAGTGTTATTGACGATTCAACCCTCCAGAACCTCATTCACTGCAAGACAACCAAGGAGATGTGGGACTCCTTGATTCTATATGGAGGGTACTGAAGAGGTAAGGGATGAGGGGAAATCCCTCCTTGATCAGGAGTATGAAGCCTTCAAGCAAGGCAAGAATGAAACCATCTCTAGCTGTTATGAGATGTTTTTCAAAATAGTGAATGGACTGAAAAATAATGGCAGAGACTTCAAAAAAATTCTGACTTAAATGATAGTTTCCTTAGATCCCTCTCTAAGGAATGGGATATTAAGATTTGTGCCATCAGAGAGATAGGTCAGCTAGACATCTTGGAGCCCAAGAATCTGTATGGGAAGCTGCTGTCCCATGAACTTCAGCTCAACACCAGAAAAGCTGAAGAGGAAAGCTCAAAGGGGAGATCCAGAGAAAGATTTGTGGATCTCAAAGCTGAGAGCACAAGGAGGTCCAAGGACAAGACTCCTGCATACCAGAACAGATTAGGGAGCAGTGAAGAGTCTGATGCCAGCACATCATATTCTAATGATACTGACAGAGAGATGGTCCTTCTCTCTAAGTAGTTCAAAAAGCTGATTACCAGAAGAAGTTGAGACAACCACAGACTCTCCTCCTCAATCTCAAGGAGATCTGATCAACATGACAGGTCTAAATCCTCAAGGGAGGACAGGTACAAATCTAAACCTGGTAAATTTGATTTTGCTAACACTGTTTGCTACTCCTGTATTAACCCATGTTATATAGCTGCTGATTGCTCTTCTAAGGGAAGGGAATCAAGATGCCGCTGAATGTCTATAAGAGACCCGGAAAAATGTGGTGGGTGGGGGGGGGGGGGGGGGGGGGGAGTGCCGCTGAATGTCTGGGCGAGACCCGGACAAACCGGGGGGGGGGGGGGGGGCGCTGAATGTTCGAGCGAGACCCGGGTAAACCGGCGGATGCCGCTGCGTGTTCGAGGATGCCAAGCTGCTGTTTGTGATGGCGGGAGTCCGTCCTTTATCCGGGATGTGCGCGCCATGAGCCTTCCCCAGGGCTGGCCCTTGTGGAGTGGCCATGCGGGGGTTGTCCGACCCGTGATGCCCCTGCAAGGTTTGAGCAAAAAGCTGTCATGACAAGAAATACGTAAGAAATGGTGCGCGAGTGCGCGCCTGCTACTTTATAGCGGAGCATGGCACAAGAACTAGCTCGCGAATTTATAGTGGATGTCTTGCACGAGCACTAGCTCGCAACTTTAGTGGCAAATGGTTTGAGAAAACGATAAATGATAAATGGCCGTCGTGCGGCTCTCTGTTGATCTTCACTTTGCTGCTGCTCTCTTTATGGCCGTTTCGACCTGCTCGATTCCCCCTTTCCTATTTATAAGGGTGCTACTAGCTGGTGGCTGGTCTGCTGTAGGTAGCATGCTCTGGCTACCCCTTGGGTCCCTCTGACAACTCCAACTCCGGTAGGTGTGGAAAACTTCATTGCGAGATAAGAAATTGATGGAATTGCCCCGAATGTGATCTGGAGGGGGTGTCCGAAGATCGCGTTGTATGGTGACTCCGTATCCACTGCCATAACTGTAACTGATGGGTGGCCTGTCTCGGGAACTCTCCAAGGGTGACTAGGAGAGTGATCGTGCCCTCAACTACAACTGGCCCTCCGTCGAAGCCGTAGATCGGGCCGGCTGCTGGCCGAAGCTCCTCCTTTGGAATGCGCATCCCCAGGAGGGCTGTCATGAATTGTACATTTGCTGAGCTTCCGTTGTCGACCAATATCTGCTTGACGCAGAAGCTGGGGTCTCCAATCTCTGCGGTCACCACCGATGAATCTTGGTGCGGAAATAACAGTCCATTCAAATTCTCATCCCCGAAACTGATCTTCAGCTTGGCCGGTGCTCCTTGCCTTGATTCACCTTAGGCAATCGAGTTCACAATGGCGAATGGCATCCTCGTTATGGTTTCGACTGTTCCAACGAATGGCCTCCCTCCTGTTGGATCGGTCGGCGCCCTTAGAGGGGGGGGGGGGTGAATAAGGGTTTTCAAAAACTTTAGATTATATTTAAAAACTTTGAATTATTGCGAGATTAAAGACATGAAATAAGTGAAGTAAAACAAAAAAGAGACAAGCTTTATTAATGATAAATAAGTTTTACAAAACTTGATCTCGATGACGCTAGAGATCAGAGGCGAATAATAAAAAAGCTCCTTTTTGTTTTCTATCCCGACTCGCTTCCCCACGAACCGGTGGCCCTAGCCTTATCCTCCCCGGATTCGGCCTCAAGCCGCTCTAGTCAATCCTTCCCCGGATGTGGCCTCGAGCACCCCCTAGAACTAGCCTAGATCTAGTAGCCAACACGAGGCGAATTTCAGCCCTAATTCTACCCCAGACCTAGTCGCCAACACGAGGCGATTTTACTACCGTTTACAATGATAAAAGAGAAATAAAATAACAAAACCTCCCTTAAGATGAACTTCTGAAGTAGGAGACGAAGATCCGCTGTAGAATCAGCGTTTGTTGAAGCGGACTTCGTCTGGATTCGGCGTGATGGAATTCTCCTTCAGAAATTGGCAGAGCTTCGCTGGGACCTCAAATTTCGGCTAAGACAAGCCTCTGGAATTCTAGTACTCTCTCTGAGGTGTATGCAATAGGTGTGTCAAAAACAAGAGGAGAGGGGGTCCTTTTATAGCCCAAGCGCTACCGCCGGCGCTAGCGCTACCGCCGGCGCTAGCCCGGATTAGGAAACGTTTTGCGCGGCAGGATCTTCAATCCGTGGAAACATTTTGCTCTATGCCTCTTATGCGCCATGCTACCGCCAGCGCTATCTGCTACCGCCTGGCGTTAGCTCTTTCTAAAAACACAGCCGGAATCGTGCTAATCAACGCTAGCGCCGGGCGCTATCGCTACCGTCGGCGCTAGTGAGCCTTTTCGAATTTTGGCCTCAATTTTGGGGACAGTCATCAAGAGTACTCCTTGAGTCATATGGACTATGTAAACCTGCACACTTTGAACACACAAAGATCAAATACACATAGGATTTGTTATTCTCAAACCTAGGAGATGCAGAAGACCATGTTCCAACAAACTCCCCCTTTTGATAATAACAAATCCATTAATGATAAATCAAAGCATTAATAAATAAACATGATGAAACTCTACTTGTGTGTGTGTGCGAGTGATGACCTAGGATAATTATTGATTTTAGCATTTAGAATTGCTCCCCCTAAATACGTGCTCCCCCTAAGTGACTGTTCCCCTAATATGTAAGCTATCATCTTAATTTGTCATGTTGGGTTTATGATAGCGGGTTATATTTATCATGTTAGTTCTCCCCCTTTGTTATTAGCAAAAGTGGGTAGGGAAAACAAAACACCAAAGAATTTGTAAATCGAAGAGAAGGCATGATCGAGCTTTTTAAGTAAATGATAAGGAGGTTTAGAATTGTTTCTCATTGAAATAGATCAGAGTTATAAGCATTACAAAATTTTCAGAGTTTTTAGCATAAAAGATTTTTATGTTAGAAGTAACCAATAAAAAGTGTTCCACGGAAACCTATCACTTAATGAAAGATAGGAATTTTTAAGAATAAGTGATGATGCAAAGAATACAAGATATTAAGTAAGCATGAAAGCGCAAGGTAAAAACACTTATATGGTTAAGATGCGGAAAACTTATAGCAATACAAAAAACATCAAATAGTAATGATAATCCAAAAAAATGAGTTAAAGTTCCCAAAAGATGATGTTTTTGTAAATCATTTTGTAGTTTTAAATTTGATAATAACCAAGCATGAAAGAATGTTTAAAAAAAATACTACAATGTTACTTTAATTCATAATTCCAAAAACATACAAAACATTGTAGAACACATGTTAGGTTATCTAGTGCATTTCATAAATAAAAAGTAATATAGAACTAGCATTAGGATCCAATACTCATGAGAAGAAGTGTTATGGAAGATAATGATGTGCACATAAGTGTAATTTTGAGGAGAGTAAACAAATGTTTTAATCAAAAATATAAGTAATATGTAAAGTAAGAAGCACAATACAACACAAATAAGATTACTTCCACACACTTTAATGCACAAAAAAAATGTACAACTACCAAGGTGCTTTGCACACACAATGCTCATCAAGACTTATCAGGGTGCAAAGTAGTGCTTGGGGGATCACATATTTTATTTTGAATTTTGAGACTAGTGATCCGGTGTACTTAAGAGAAAGTGGTTTTTCTTATTTTTGAAAGAAAGATTTGATTTGCACAAGACACTTTATTATTCTTTCCAAGGGGCTCAACCTGACAATGCTCATTAAGACTTATCAGGAGGTTCAAGTAGTGCTTGGTGGAGTTATCTTTGTCATTTATTTTATAATTTTGTTTTGTACAAAGTTCTCCGAATACACTTGTTTTGCAAATCAATAGATTTTATGAGAAAGAAAATATAACCACTTTTCTTAATTTTTAAGAGTGCAAAAGAAAGAGTGTAGGTAAGATACTTGTGCAATTTTAATCCATTGTACTAATACAAAACATACACAAGTATTCTTAGATTAAGCACATATGTAGACAATGCCAAAAAGGGTGAGTGAATAAATACCATTATCAAACAAAAAACATTTACTCATACTTAGAGGCATGCTAAGCTTGATCCTACACAACTTTTAAACTATAATTGATGCACATTTGAATAGATATATCAAAGCATGAAGAAAGACAATGTCCAAAGTAGTTTGAAAAAGATAAATTGCAACATTGTAAAATTTCTAAATAGTAGATTAAATCATGCTTGATTTTTCACAAAAAAAAATCATAGAGTTTTTTTTTTGATAGTTTTAAAGTTTGATATTTTTGTATTTGATTTTTGCAAATAAAAGCATATTTTTGTAATTATTTTTTTTGGAATTCTTATATTTGATTTTTGCATAAAGATGAACTTTAAATAAAGGAAACAACACAAGCGAAAAAGAAAAGCATATTTTTTTGTAATTTAGTTTTTGTAGTTTTTGTATTTGATTTTTCAAAAACTAAAGAAACACAGAAGTGCAAAACTAAGCAGAAAATATAGATTTATATATTTTAAGGGATTTTAGAAATTTAAAAAATACAGAAAAATGAACATGGACACTAGCGCCTGCGGTAGCGCTAGTGCGGGAGACAGTGAACGATTTTTTAGGATTTTGGAAATTTTGATTGGTGGTCTTGATTAGGTGTCCCAATAGTAGTTTCATGCTGAAAGTGCAGATTTTTAGGAGATGTTTTTGATGGTTAAAAGTGAAGAAGCTTGTATTTGTGAGCATGTTTTAACTTGTAAGATCTACCACACCTAACTCAAGTCGTAATAAATGAAATCGTGCATCGGGAAGAGGTTTAGTGAATATGTCAGCGAGTTGAGAGTCTGTCCCAATGAAGCTTACTTTTACATTTTCTTTCTTAATGTGATCCCTAATGAAATGATGACGAACGTCGATGTGTTTGGATCTAGAATGGTGTACAGGATTATATGTGAGGTCTATTGCACTTTTGTTGTCACATTTAAGATCTATGTTTTTGAGATGAAATCCAAAGTCCTCTAGTGTTTGGCTTATCCATAACGCTTGTGCACAACAACTACCAAGTGCGATATATTCGGCCTCCGTGGTGGAGAGTGCAACCGAAGATTGTTTTCTACTAGACCAGGCAACTAAAGAGGGTCCTAAAAAGTGACACGTACCGCTAGTGCTTTTTCTATCTAGTGAGCACCCGGCGTAGTCCGAATCGGAATAGCCGTGGAGTGTGAAAGAGTCATTATGTGGGTTCCATAATCCTAGTTTAGATGACCCTATTAGATAACGAAAAATACGTTTTACCGCTTTTAAATGAGATTCTTTTGGATCGGCTTGAAAGCGAGCACATAAACATACGACAAACATTAGATCTGGTCTAGATGCACTTAAATAAAGAAGAGAGCCTATCATTCCTCTATATAGCGTTTGATCAATAGAAATTCCAGATTCATCTTTTCCTAGTTTTAAAGAAGCACTCATAGGAGTAGAAGCTTGTTTAAGATTTTCAAATCCAAATCGTTTAAGCATATCGTGAACATATTTTGATTGACACAGAAAAATACCATCAGTTCTTTGTGAAATTTGAAAACCAAGAAAATATGATAGTTCTCCTACAAGACTCATTTCAAATTCATTTTTCATTATTAAGACTACTTCATTGCACAACTCTTCATTAGTGGCTCCAAAAATGATGTCATCAACATATATTTGTAGAATAATTAATTCGTTATTTTTATGCTTAATGAAGAGTGTGTTGTCTGCACTTCCCATAACATAACCGTGCTCTAACAAAAACGATGTAAGACGATCATACCAGGCACGGGGCGCTTGTTTTAAACCATAAAGCGCTTTTTCTAATTTGTAAACATGATTTGGAAATCTTTCATTTATGAAACCGGGGGGTTGTTCTACATAAACTTCTTCTTTAATAAACCCATTTAAAAAAGCACTTTTAACATCCATTTGAAATAATTTTATTCTTTTAAAACTCGCAAATGCCAAAAATATTCGTATAGATTCTAAGCGAGCCACGGGTGCAAAAGTTTCTTCAAAATCTATCCCCTCGATTTGTGAATAGCCTTGAGCAACTAAGCGTGCTTTATTTCTTACAATCCTAGATTCACCATCTAGCTTATTTTTAAAAATCCATTTTACGCCAATAATTGGATGATTAGATGGTCTTTCTACTAAATTCCAAACTTTATTTCCTTCAAATTGTCCTAACTCTTCATTCATTGCCAAAAACCAAAATTCGTCATTTAAAGCGATGGAAACGTTTTTAGGTTCAATTTCAGACACAAAGCAAATATTTGAAAATGTTTCATGAAGAGAGGACCGAGTTCTTACCCCAGTAGAAGGTTCCCCAATGATCGCTCCTTTGGATGATTTTTGGAGAAGTTTAGAATGCTTGGAGGTACATATTCATCTTCTTTTGACTTCTCCTCCTCTTCTTTGGATGGTTCTTCTTCGTCGTGCTCCAAGGATGGCAAAGGTTCATCATCGGTACCTGTAGGGAGCTTTTCTGCACATGGAACAAACTCATCAAATCTGACATTAATTGACTCTTCAACCTTGCTTGATCTTTTATTAAATATTCTATATGCTTTACTAGTTGAAGAATAACCAAGAAATATTCCTTCATCGCATTTTTCGTCAAATTTTCCTAAAGAATCTTTTGTATTAAGAATGAAGCATTTACATCCAAAAACTCTAAAATACGATACGTTAGGTTTCTTTTGATAGTAGAGTTCATATGGTGTGAGAGTTAATGATGGGCGAAGCATAACTCTATTCATTACATAGCATGCAGTGCTTACAGCTTCTGCCCCCAAAATACTTAGGTAATTTATATTCAGATAGCATTGTGCGTGCAAGTTCTTGTATTGTCCTATTTTTCCGTTCTACAACACCGTTTTGTTGAGGTGTGCGTGGAGCAGAGAACTCATGCTTAATACCTAACATGTCACAAAAAGATTTAAAATTTTCATTTTCAAATTCACCTCCATGATCTGAGTGAATGCATTTTATTTTTAAATCTAATTCATTTTGAATGCGAGTACATAATTTTGAAAATTCGCAAAACGCATCAGATTTGGAGGAGAGAAATAAAGTCCAACAATATCTAGAATAGTCATCTATGAGAACATAAGTGTATAATCTACCACCAAGACTCGCAGTGTTAACGGGACCAAAAAGATCCATATGAATTAATTGCAGAGGTTTTGATGTAGAAATTTCGTTTTTGCTTTTAAAAGATGTCTTAGTAAATTTGCCTTTTTGGCATGGAGAGCATAATGAAGATAAATTTCCATTCAACTTAGGCAATCCTCTAATCAGTTCTCTTTTTGCTAGTTTTAAGATGAGCTTTGTACTAGCGTGGCCTAAGCATCTATGCCATAATTCTAATTCATCATTTTTCGTTATAAAATATTTTATAGAAGATTTAGAAAGATCATGAAATGAAACTATGTAAACATTATGAATTCTAGGTGCAGTTAATAACACATCTTTTGTTTTAGGATTAACAATCTTGCAAAGGTTTGTGGAAGATTCAAAAAGTACGTCTAAACCTTTATCACACAGTTGACTTATAGATATTAGGTTATGTTTTAATCCTTTCACATAAAGCACATTTGATATAAGAAAAGATGCGTTACCCACTGAACCAACTCCCATGATCCTTCCTTTGCCGTTATCGCCAAACGTTACTATTCCTCCTTTCTTCTTTTCTAGGCTAAGGAATTTTGCTTTATTGCCTGTCATGTGTTTGGAGCAGCCTGAGTCCAAATACCACACGTCTTCTGTTTCCTTAGCCTTCCTGCAAATCTAGAAAGAGGATGAGAGTAAAGACCCAGATACCCAAGAGGTACCACCCATAGATTAAGTGGATTTCTTAGGTACCCAGATTTGTTTTAATGATCGTTGATTTATTATATTCCTGCAAGAGCCAGACGTGTGTCCAAATTTAAGACAATTAGCACACGAAATAAAGGGGGTTGAGACCCTTTTCTGAGTTTCTATGTTGCCCTTGCTAGATGATGTTTGTACATTAGAAAAACTAGAAGAATTTTTAACTTTAGAGCTACCGCCGGCGTTAGTAGCTAGCGTCGGGCGGTAGTGTTCACTTTTATATCCGAGTCCGATTTTTCCAGACCCAAAGCATTGATTACCCAGAAGCATATCCAGGGATTTTTGACCAATCCGGAATTTGGTTATGGCTAAATTGAGATTTTGATTTTGTTTTTTAAGAGATGTATTTTCTTGAACAATCATAACACATTTGTTTTCAAATCCTTTTTTGTTCTTTTCAATTTGTAATATAGAAGTTTTCAATTTTCTCTCTAAGTCCCCTTTTTCTTTTGCAATGATTTTGTTTTGTGAAAGGGCATTAGAGAGAGAAACTTTAAGTTCTTTTATCATAAATAAAGAGTGCTCACATTCTTGACATGAAACTTTTCTTTTTTCAAGAGAGACTAATTTTTTTGTGAGCTTACGATTTTCTTTTATAATAGATTCATTTTCATGATTTAATAAAACAAATTTATCATAAAGTTCTTCAAAGGTAGGAGGAGATACCTCAGTGTCGCTAAGAACACTGGTGTCGTCATCGTCGCTTTTGGCCATTAAGCACAAGTTTGCTTCCTCCTCGCTACTTGACTCAGAACCGTTTGACTCTTCAGAGGAAGAGTCATCCCAAGTAGCGGCCTTCAGCACTTTCTTCTTTTCTTTTGCTTTCTTTTGTTCTTTCCGTTCCTTTTGGTATTTTGGGCACTGGCTCCGAATATCCCCAGTTTTTCTGTAGTGATAGCATTCTGGAGGCGGCCTTTCTTCTTCGTCATCGCTTCCTTTTTCTTTCTTCGATGAAGAGGAGGATCCCTTTCGTCGAGTATCTTTTTGGAAGAATTTTCGGAATGTGTTCATTCTCTCTGGATTTCTGATGAACTTCTTGAAATTCTTCACCAGGAGTCCTTCTTCATCATCATCGTCCTCTTCGATGCACTCCTTCTTTGATGTCAGTGCCAACACCTTTTTCTTCGGCTCCTTGTTGTATTCGTCATGTTGAATTTGTAGTTCTACCTCATGGGTTTTGAGATTCCCAATGAGATTCTCGATCTAGAGCGTTCTTAAGTTGTGCGACTCCGAGATGGTTGTCACCTTCGGATTGAACCTTGGAGGTAAGGAATGAAGAATTTTCCTCACCAAGTCCCCGTCGGAGTAGGTCTTTCCAAGCGCCTTTGATGCGTTGACAATCTTTGTGAAGCGAGTGTACATTGAGTTGATGTCCTCTTCCGTGTCCATCCTGAATTTTTCGTATTCAGATTCCAGTTGAAACAGCTTGACATCTTTCACCTGCGATGTACCTTCGTGAGTAACTTCCAATTGATTCCAAATATCATAAGCAGTTGTGCATGCAAAAATTCTATTAAACTCAGTCCTATTTAAAGCGCAATATAAAGCGTTCATTGCTTTAGCATTATTTTTACACCTTAGTTTATCGTTGTCATCCCATTTATCTTTAGGTTCTGCTAATGTCGCATCTCCTACTACAGTTGTAGGCGGAGAGTACCGTACTTCTACCATGTTCCATACTTCTACATCCATGGTCATAAGAAAACACATCATTCGATTTTTCCAGTAGTTAAAATCTGACCCAGTAAAGAGAGGTGGTCGACTAACCCCTTGACCCTCAGGAAAAGCGAGATCATGAGACACCATTGTTCCCGGTTGTTAAGCCGATTGGAACAAAACCGCTCTGATACCACTTGTTGGATCGGTCGGCGCCCTTAGAGGGGGGGGGGGGTGAATAAGGGTTTTCAAAAACTTTAGATTATATTTAAAAACTTTGAATTATTGCGAGATTAAAGACATGAAATAAGTGAAGTAAAACAAAAAAGAGACAAGCTTTATTAATGATAAATAAGTTTTACAAAACTTGATCTCGATGACGCTAGAGATCGGAGGCGAATAATAAAAAAGCTCTTTTTGTTTTCTATCCCGACTCGCTTCCCCACGAACCGGTGGCCCTAGCCTTATCCTCCCCGGATTCGGCCTCAAGCCGCTCTAGCCAATCCTTCCCCGGATGTGGCCTCGAGCACCCCCTAGAACTAGCCTAGATCTAGTCGCCAACACGAGGCAAATTTCAGCCCTAAGTCTACCCCAGACCTAGTCGCCAACACGAGGCGATTTCACTACCGTTTACAATGATAAAAGAGAAATAAAATAACAAAACCTCCCTTAAGATGAACTTCTGAAGTAGGAAACGAAGATCCGCTGTAGAATCAGCGTTTGTTGAAGCGGACTTCGTCTGGATTCGGCGTGATGGAATTCTCCTTCAGAAATTGGCAGAGCTTCGCTGGGACCTCAAATTTCGGCTAAGATAAGCCTCTGGAATTCTAGTACTCTCTCTCTGAGGTGTATGCAATAGGTGTGTCGAAAACAAGAGGAGAGGGGGTCCTTTTATAGCCCAAGCGCTACCGCCGGCGCTAGCGCTACCGCCGGCGCTAGCCCGGATTAGGAAACGTTTTGCGCGGCAGGATCTTCAATCCGTGGCAACATTTTGCTCTATGCCTCTTATGCGCCATGCTACCGCCAGCGCTATCTGCTACCGCCTGGCGTTAGCACTTTCTAAAAACACAGCCGGAATCGTGCTAATCAACGCTAGCGCCGGGCGCTATCGCTACCGTCGGCGCTAGTGAGCCTTTACGAATTTTGGCCTCAATTTTAGGGACAGTCATCAAAAGTACTCCTTGAATCATATGGACTATGTAAACCTGCACACTTTGAACACACAAGATCAAATACACATATGATTTGTTATTCTCAAACCTAGGAGATGCGGAAGACCATGTTCCAACACCTCCTTGTGCTTCGAGAGCCTGGTCTTTTCTGCGCTCGTCCGGGCGGTGCCTCCGCTGGTCCTGCACGAACCTTCCAAGTGCTCCCCGTTAGATGAGACACTCGATTTCATCCTTCAACTTTCGGCACTCGTCGATGGCTTGCTGATGAATAACAAATTATACATATTTTTTGTATAATTTTTAGCATAATTTTGGGTAATTTTGTTCATATTGCATGTAAATTATTGAATAAATCTCTTGTTTTATCTAATGTATATAAATATTTATCTTTTTGAAAAAAAATTATTTAATTATGAAACAAATCAGAATTTATGTAAAAATAAGTAAATATATTTATATATGAATAAAATTTTGAAATAATAATGTATAATAAATATATTATAAATATAATAAAATATATATGTATCTGTGTAAATATATATATGTATAATTTATAATATATTAAATAATAACATAGTATTATTAAATATAATCATATAAATAATTATGTAAATTAAAAGAAAATAAAATTAAAAAAAATTATCATTAAAAAAATTAAAAATTAAAATAAAATAATATATAATCTCAGCAAGAATTCGTCGAACGACGCCCTGTGTTCGACGAAATGCAGGCTTCGTTCGACGAACGCTCCACAAGCTGCGCTCGACGAACGCCGCACTGCGTTCGTCGAACGCTCCGCAAGCTGCGTTCGACGAACGCCGCCCTGCGTTCGACGAAATGCAAGCTTCGTTCGACGAACGCTCCACAAGATGTGTTCGACGAATGCCCCACTGCGTTCGTCGAACGCTCCGCAAGCTGCGTTCAACGAACGCCGCCCTGCATTCGACGAAATGCAAGCTTCGTTCGACGAACGCTCCGCAAGCTGCGTTCAACGAACGCCGCTCTGCGTTCGACGAACTTCCGCGGCGTTCGACGAATTATTAAGTATTATAGAAAACTATTATATATATTATATACATACATATATTTCTTCAGGAGCTCGACGAACTCGCAGCCCGCTGAGACCAGATCTGCGTTCGACGAACCTCCCAGCGTTCGACGAATTTCGCGCCCAACCCAGTTCGACGAATCTCCTCTGCGTTCGACGAACTAAATTTTAATATATATATATATATATATAATTGTATGTTTCTGCAGGCGTTCGACGAACTCTTCTCTGCGTTCGACAAATATTCTCTGCGTTCGACGAATTCCCGCCAGCTCTCCTTCCAGCAAGCTGTCCTACCAGCTCTCTCCTTCTAGAACCTGCCAACTTCTATCCGCACCCCAACTCAAGTCAAATTTGCCTTCCTATTCAGTCAAACTGCCAGCTGCTGTTTTTTTTGCTAATTGCAGCCCTCTTTTGCCTACAAATAAATGGTGTTGGCTGATGTTTTGGAGGTTCACAAATTCTGATGTTTTTTGGGATTTGTGTTCCACTTTTCTTTTTCTCTCTCTTGTTTTCCTCTGTCTCTCTCTAAGTTTTGTAATAGATTTTTTCCTGCTTAATGAAAATGCTCTTTTCTTTAGCAAAGTTGTTCTTCTTTTCTTAATTTCTGTCGTGTGCGTGTGTGTATGAGATTAATTTTAAAGCTTTCATAATTAGTTTTATCGCTTTCATAATTAGTTTTACCGCTTTCTTAGCTAGATTTTCTGCATTTTTACTGCTTTCATAGCTCGATTTTCTGCATTATTTATCGCTTTCATAGCTAGATTTTCTGCAATATCATCACTTTACTTGGTTTTTGCTAAACGCACACCAAGCCATCGATTTTCTGCATTATTTATCGCTTTCATAGCTTAGATTTACTGCATTATCATCGATTTTCTTGATTTTTGCTAAACACACACCAAGCCCGCGATTATCGTCTTTTCTGCTTTTTAGAATTACTGCAATCACACTTATTTTCATCGAAAGGATAATAGCGCGTCCCCAAAGTAGAGATAATCAACACGGCCTCGGATAAATACAACCGCGATGTCATTTTCTAAGAAAAATTATATCATGTACTATAAAACGATAAGGTGCACTTGCCTTTATCGCAAGATAAGTTGGATAAATTATTTTCAAAAACTCTGCGAGAGACCTTTTTAATAAAAATTAAGTAACCAAAAAAGAATTTTGGCCCCGTCGCCGCGGTGCTACCCCCGATATTCTGAAAGCGGGAGCGACCATTACTTCCATCACCTCGACAGGTGGGATAACGGTTAAGCTCCTCAAAGTAGGAGTACTCGCCGGACCCCTCGAAAACGCTAGCCGGAATCTAACCGAACCCAGGCTCCGCAGGAATTTAATTTCTAACCATCAAGTTTTTGACGCCGTTGCCGGGGACTTTTCGTGTCGTTATTTTGAAACAGGGAATCGCTATTAATTTTATCTTTTACTTCTCCCTCCCCATTTTTCTCTCGTACATATATTTCTAAACAAAAAACCAAAAAAAAAGTTCGAAAAACTAAAAAAAAAATATTCAAAACACAAATCATCTACATATATTTTCATCCAAAAAAGGCTCTTTCTTTCTTTTACTTAAATTATCATCAAAAAAATCCAAAAATCAAATAAAAAAAACAAAAAAAATTTACTTATAAAAAAGAAAAACTTTTTTTTATATAAAAGTATATGACCCGGGGAAGCTCTTCGGATAATCCGGAAATTGCTTTTGATCCCGAAATCGAGCGCACTTTTCACGAGCGCAATCGATCTCGTGACCAAAATCAAACCATAAATCTCGAAGAGTTAGCCGGCGATACTATATCGGATAATATGACAGATCCCAATCCAAATGCGGCCCCAAAACGGACCATGGCCTACTATTCCAGGCCGAATTTGGAAGATACTGGGCCAAGTTTCACTCGCCCCGCGATAGCTAATAATAATTTTGAAATAAATTCCAGCATAATCCAAATGGTACAACAGTCGATTCAGTTCTACGGTTTGCCAGATGAGGACCCAAACCAACACCTTTCAAACCTTTTAGAAATTTGCGACACTTTCAAAATTAATGGCGTCAGCGATGACGTCATTCGCTTGCGCTTATTTCCCTTTCCCTGCGGACAAAGGCTAAATCGTGGTTGACTTCTCTTCCAAGAGGGTCCATAACCACGTGGGCCGAATTGGCGGAAAATTTTCTAACTAAATATTTTCCTCCGTCAAAAACCGCTAAATTACGCACCGATATCACATCTTTTATACAATTCGATTCCGAGTCTCTTTACGAGACTTGAGAGCGTTTTAAAGAATATTTGCGTAGGTGTCCTCATCACGCGCTACCAACTTGGCTACAAATCCAAACGTTCTACAATGGCTTGAATTTCTCAACGCGATAGATGATCGACGCAGCCGCCGGGGGATTGTTAAACAACAAAACCCCGGAGGCCGCTTAAGCTCTGATCGAAGAAATGGCCATGAACGCGTACCAATGGAACGTGCCAAGGTCGCGTCCTAATAAATCGGCTGGATTTATGAAGTGGATGCCACTTCTCACTTCGCCTCGCAGGTAGAGCGGCTAAGTAAGCAAGTGGCGAAGATGACTGCTTCCTCCTCCACTCCGGCGTGGGCGAGTGCCGCTAATAATAATGCCAATAATAATTATAATAATTATAATAATGATAATTTAATCGAGGAACCGGTGGATTTCCTCGGTAATCCGGTTCGGCCTCCCTTCAACCCTAATAATAATCCTTATAGTAATAATTTTAATCCGGGTTGGAAGAACCACCCTAACTTCTCCTGGAGCAACCCTAATAATGTGCAAAGTGCCCCAATTGCGGGTCCCCAAGGCTACCCGCAAGGGTTCCCCCAAGGAATTCAGCAGGGGTATCAACCTTCTCCTCCTCCAAAACCTTCCCCGCTCGAGGAAATTTTCACAAAATACGTAGCGTCCAACGAAATAAATATCCGGAATATAACCGGATCGCTAAAAAATTTGGAAATGCAGGTTGGACAACTTGCGGAAATGATCTCCGAGCGGCCACTTGGAGCATTGCCAGGGAACACGGAGCCGAACACGCGTGAAAATGCCCACGCCTAAACCCTTTGAAGCGACAAGGAGGTCGTCTCCCCATCGCGGGTTGAGCAAAATGTACATATTTCGACTTCGACCCCTCCACCCTCTCCTCCGATTAAAAATAAAAAATAATAATAAAAAAATATAAAAAATAAATAAATACAAAAAAATATATATATTTTTATTCGATCTTCCAATTGCGTCGATCATTCCGACCCCGCAAATTCCTTTCCCCTCGAAAATTACTAAAGAGAAGGCGGATGAGCCTTATAAATTTTTAAGTATTAAAAAAAACAAATTCAAATTAAACGTCCCCTTCTGCGAGGCTCCCTCTCAGATGCCGAAATACGAGAAATATCTTAAAAGGTTCCTTTCTAATAAAAAGAAGCTCATGGGTATTTCGCTTGTTTCACTTATTGCGGAGTGCTCGGCGGTCCTACTTAACAAATTGCCGCCCAAATTGAATGACCCGGGAGGGTTCTCCATCTCCTGCCTCTTTGGCAATTTGTTAATAAAATACGCCCTAGCGGACCAAGGAGCGAGTAAAAATGCTAAATCAGTCAAGCTACACGACGGTAACAAAGCGCTCGTGGGAGGCACCCCATATTTACCTAATATTTTTACCTTTTTTTATGTCTACTTTATTTTTGTAGGGTTTTTTGCATTTTCTCATTTTTTCTTGCCTTTTCTCATACTTAAATTACAACATTGGGGACAATGTTGGGTTTTAAGTATGGGGGTCTCTTTTTCCGTTCTTCAAAACCTTTGTAAATATGAAAAATCCAAAAAAAATCTAAAAACCCCAAAAATAAAATAAAATTTATTACTTCATACTTTGTAAATATTTAGAAAAATCCAAAAAAAATCTAAGAACCCCAAAATCCAAAAAAATAAAAAAAAAACCCTAAAACCAAAAATTTATTAATATTATGATTTGTTTCATATCTTAAATAACTTAGAAAATCCCTAAAAAAAATCTACAAAACCCAAAATATAGTTTATTTCAATACAAAAACTAAAAAAAAAATTTTGTAAAACCCAAAAATCCAAAAAATAATAATAACACTAATAAAACCCCCTACTTAGTTTTGTTTTTATCAAAATTAGTTTGAGTTTATTTATAAACATTTTCATTATTTTTGATTTGCCAAAACCCTTATTCGTATCATGGTTTGTAAGATTTAGATTCATAGAATTTTAGTTGTAAATAATATATTGTGTTTTTAATTTAATTTGAGAACAAATTTTTTAGCACTACTTCAAGTTTACCCTAAATAGCTTCTTGTTGTATTATTTTGGCAGACCATCTTTAGACTTTAATTATTCCTACTCCAAACTTTGGAAACTTTAGGAGTGTTTTAAACCTACTAAAACTTGCTCTCAAAAATTTTCTTAATTTATAAAATCTAGAAATTTCTAAACCCCTTAAATCCCCTTTCTTGGTATTTTATTTTAAAAAGATCTTATGTCAATGAGAATAAGATTTTATTCCATAAACATAGGCACCCAATTTTATTAAAAGATTATATGGCATGGGAATAAGATTTTCGTTCCCTAAACATATTCATTGAGTTATTTTTAAAGATTGAAAATATTCACTTTGGGAATAAAACATTCATTTCCTAATCAAAAGAAAAAATTGAGTGGGTGAGAGAATACAATCCATCACCACCAAATCAAAAGTTTCTTCTCCTACCAAGCTCCCCCTCCCCCCAGCCAATCAAATTGAAAACTAGATATAAATGAAAAAATTGAGAGAGCATAATTAGTAAGTTTTAATTATTCTCAAAAAAAATTCTTTAAAAGTTAAAGTTCTTATAATTCTATTCTAATCATGGTGCTAATTATTACAATTATTTAGGCCACTACTTAGCTAAATTTAGAAGTCTTGTTGGCTAAAACTTTTTTGCTCTTTTTAAATCATCATCACGATGTTGGACTTACCTCTTTTAATCTCCTAAATTTATTTCAAGCTTACTTTCGATTAAATAAAATTTTGGTAAATTAGAAATTCTATTAATGTTTTATGGGTATCTCTTACTTTTGCTCTGGAATAGAAAAAGCTTAAGTATGATGGTATTTGATGAATAGCAAATTATACATATTTTTTGTATAATTTTTAGCATAATTTTGGGTAATTTTGTTCATATTGCATGTAAATTATTGAATAAATCTCTTGTTTTATTTAATGTATATAAATATTTATCTTTTTGAAAAAAAAAGAGTTATTTAATTATGAAACAAATCAGAATTTATGTAAAAATAAGTAAATATATTTATATATGAATAAAATTTTGAAATAATAATGTATAATAAATATATTATAAATATAATAAAATATATATGTATAATATATGTATCTGTGTAAATATATATGTATAATTTATAATATATTAAATAATAACAGAGTATATATATTAAATATAATCATATAAATAATTATGTAAATTAAAAGAAAATTAAATTAAAAAAAGTTATTATTAAAAAAAATTAAAATTAAATAAAATAATATATAATCTCAGCAGGAATTCGTCGAACGGCGCCTTGCGTTCGACGAAATGCAAGCTTCGTTCGACGAACGCTCCACAAGCTGCGTTCGACGAACGCCGCACTGCGTTCGTCGAACGCTCCGCAAGCTGCGTTCAATGAACGCCGCCCTGCGTTCGACGAAATGCAGGCTTCGTTCGACGAACGCTCCACAAGCTGCGTTCGACGAACGCCGCACTGCATTCGTCGAACGCTCCGCAAGCTGCGTTACACGAACGCCGCCCTGCGTTCGACGAAATGTAAGCTTCGTTCGACGAACACTCAGCAAGCTGCGTTCAACGAACGCCGCTCTGCGTTCGACGAACTTCCGCGGCATTCGACGAATTATTAAGTAATATATATAACTATTATATATATTATATATATACATATATTTTTGCAGGAGCTCGACGAACTCGCAGCCCGCTGAGACCAGATCTGCGTTCGACGAACCTCCCAGCGTTCGACGAATTTTGCGCCCAACCGAGTTCGACGAATCTCCTCTGCGTTCGACGAACTAAATTTTAATATATATATATATAATTGTATGTTTCTGCAGGCGTTCGACGAACTCTTCTCTGCGTTCGACGAATATTCTCTGCCTTCGACGAATCCCTCTCAGCGCTGCGTTCGACGAATTCCCGCCAGCTCTCCTTCCAGCAAGCTGTCCCGCCAGCTCTCTCCTTCTAGAACCTGCCAGCTTCTATCCGCACCCCAACTCAATTCAAATTTGCCTTCCTCTTCAGTCAAACCTGTAACACCCTGCCAGTGCAAAAAGTATAACAGCAGGTCCGGCCGGGACCCCACGCCATACAAACCACACTAGCTAGGAGTTAAAAGGTGATAACCAGAAAAGTAACAACTAACGAGAGTACAAAACGTAAGCGGAAGCATTAATTAAACCATTCAAATAGACATGTCCACTATCATAGGAATGAATCCAGAAATAAGAGTTACGGCCTTAGGGCCTTACATCAAATCAATGTACAAAACTCTAAAAAAAACATACATCGGCACGCAGGCCGGCAATACGTGAGAAAACAGGAAAAAGGCTGGCCTTCGAGGGCCAACTCAGCAAAAGGACAGCAAGAGGACCAACGCCCGCTATTTCCCGCTAGGCTCACCTGCACCTGCATAAGAACATTCCACCAAGCGGTGGTAAACAAGGCAACGGTCAGCACAGCTGACCAAATTATAACGACCCCACCCCTTTCCCGGGGTGGCGGAGATTCTACCCTGCAAGCAAGCCATACTAGCACAAGTACTAATCTAAAGAGAGTGCAACTACACAAGGTGAGGTTTCAAGCACAATCAATCTTCTAGGTTGAGCATCAAAAAGAAGGGAACCTAGGTATGCACGTGATGTTGGTTGGGTTCCCCCGAAGGTTTCCCACAACCGCCTAAGCAAATCGCATGAGGCTAAACATAACATCAAATTCACACCACTCCACCCTAAGGGTCACAACCTTAGGTGGGAAACAAGAGCTTTTGGTCGGTCGGATCTTCTTCTCCGCTCAAAATCGCGGAACAGAATAAACAGGGCGCACGATCACAGGCGCACGGTCAGTGGTCGTGCGCGACGAGGGCAAAGGTCGTGCGCACTATCCGGGACAGAACTCTGAATTCTTGCGAATAAGCGCACGATCGCTGGCGCACGATCACTGGTCGTGCGCGAAGAGGGAAATGGTCGTGCGCACTGTCCGAGACAGAACTCGATTCTCTTCTGAATTAACGCACGATCGCTGGCACACGATCACTGGTCGTGCGCGATGAGGCCACTGATCGTGCGCTAAGAGCAGACAGGGAAAAATCTAGCCTGCTTCACGTGCCGCACTACCACTCCGCCTACTTCGCGGAACTACCAGATTTGGGGTGTTACAACTCCACCCTCCTTAAAAGAATTTCGTCCCGAAATCCAGGAAACAGTAATAGCATAAATTACAGTTATACTTTACCTGAGGGAAATAGCTCGGGATACTCCGCAAGCATCGTTTGCTCTCTCTCCCAAGAGAGCTCCTCTCGGCCGCAGTTATCCCACCGGACTTTTACCATCCGAATGGACTTGTTCCGCAGCTGCTTTACTTCGGTATCTTCGATGCGTAAAGGCTTGACTTTCGTCGACAACCCACTATCGACCGGAACTTTGCCGACCGCAACGATATGAGTAGGCTCTTGCACTGCCTTCCTCAACACTGAAATGTGGAACACGTCGTGCAGACCGCTCAGCTCTGCAGATAGTGCAAGCCGATAAGCCGCATCACCAACACGCTCCACGATCTCGAACGGTCCTAAGTACCTCGGACTGAGCTTTTTCAAGCGTCGAATCCTTGATACCCCTTTGAACGGTTTGATCTTCAAGTAAACCCGGTCACCGACGGCAAACTCTAAGTTCCTATGCTTGGCGTTGAAATACTTTGCTTGCCTATCCTGGGCAACCAATAGCCTTTCGCGTATAGCCCGGATCGTCGACGTTGCTTCTTCAACATCCTTTCGCTTCAATAGCTTAGTATCGCCCGTTTCCGCCCAAGACAACGGCGTACGACACTTCTTACCATAGAGGGCCTCGAAAGGAGCCATCTTTATGCTGGCTTGGTAGCTATTATTGTAGGCGAATTCGATCATAAAGAGGTGATCCTCCCACCTTTTTCCAAAGTCTAGAGCGCACATTCGGAGCATATCCTCCATAGTCCTGTTGGTTCTCTCGGTCTGTCCATCCGTTTGCGGGTGGAAGGCCGTGCTGAACTTCAATTTTGTGCCCAACAGTTCATGGATAAGCCTCCAATCTTTCGACGTGAAACGCCCGTCACGATCGCTGACGATGCTACGAGGGACACCGTGCAGTCTCACGATACTATCCACATAGAGCTTTGCTAGCTTCTCTACAGAATCATCCTTCCGGTTCGGAATGAAGTGTGATACCTTTGTCAAACGGTCCACGATCACCCATATGGCGTCGTTTCCATGTTGCGATCTCGGCAATCCGTGCACGAAATCCATCGAAATATCATCAAACTTCCACTCCGGAATCGGCAAGGACTTCAGGAACCCACCGGGACGTTGACATTCCGCTTTCACCAACGCGCAAGTATGACACTTGGCCACGTAAAGGGCAATGTCTTTCTTCATGCCCGGCCACCAGAACAGTTTCTTCATATCCATAAACATTTTAGTGCTCCCCGGGTGGATCGAGTACTTGGTATGATGAGCCTCGTACATCAATTCCGCCCGTAGAGTACCAACGTTTGGGATGCATAACCTTTCCTGCTTCCACATAAGGTCGTCTTCGAAGGAGAAATCAGCGTTTAACCCTTCAACGGTTTCCGCTTTGTATCGTTTCAAGCTCTCGTCCAACTCCAATGCTTGTCGAACTCGGTCGGCAAGGTCGTAGTGAACTTCCGTCCAGTTCAAGCATGCTGAAGTAGACGTTCTCCTATCAATGCATATGATCTCCATCTCTTCTAGCTCACGGATTAGACGCTCATCGTGCATCAAAATCCAATTTGCTTGTGCGGGAGCCCGACGACTCAACGCGTCTGCAACTACGTTTCCTTTACCGGGAGTATACTTGATATCGAAGGTGTAGTCCCCAAGGAACTCCATCCACCTCCTTTGGCGCATGTTCAACTCCCTTTGGTCTAGTAAGTACTTGAGGCTCTTATGGTCGGTAAAGATATCGATCTTCACGCCATATAGATAGTGCCTCCAAAGTTTGAGGGCAAAAACCACGGCCGCTAGCTCCAAATCATGGACCGGGTAATTCCTCTCGTGAACCTTCAGTTGCCGGGAGCCGTAGGCAATTACCTTCCCGAACTGCACTAGGACACAACCCAAACCACTTCCTGAGGCGTCGCTATATATTTCGTAGCCTTCCGTACCCTGTGGCGAGCATAGAATGGGCGCCGTGGTCAGACGGCTCTTTAGCTCTTCAAAAGCTCGTGCGCACTCGGGCGACCAAACGAACTTATGATCCTTCCTAGTCAGTTTTGTGAGAGGAAGTGCGATCCTCGAGAAGTTTTCCACAAAGCGCCTATAATAGCCGGCAAGTCCTAAGAAACTTCGGACTTCCGCTACGTTTTTCAACAAAGGCCACGCTTGGATCGCTTCTATCTTCGACGGATCAACTGCAATTCCTTCGCCACTAACAACATGACCAAGGAATGCCACTGACGGTAGCCAAAACTCGCACTTGGAGAACTTGGCATATAGCTGACTCCTCCTCAAGGTGCTCAGGACTGCGTGCAGATGCCCTATATGCTCCTCTCCCGACTGAGAGTATACCAAAATGTCGTCGATGAAGACGATCACAAATTGATCTAAATACTCTCGGAATGTCCTATTCATCAAGTCCATGAATACCGACGGTGCGTTGGATAGACCGAACGGCATTACCGTGAACTCAAAGTGCCCAAAGCGGGTACTGAACGCTGTCTTTGGGATGTCGCATTCCCTTATTCGCAGTTGATAGTAGCCGGACCTTAGGTCTAGCTTGGAGTAAACCGTCGACCCCATCAGTTGGTCGAATAGATCATCGATTCTAGGAATCGGATATCGGTTTTTCTCGGTCAACTTGTTTAGCTCTCTATAATCGATACATAGACGCAAGCTCCCATCCTTCTTTTTCACAAAGAGGACCGGTGCACTCCAAGGCGAAGAACTTGGACGTACGTAGCCTTGCTCTAGCAGCTCTTGCAATTGGACCTTCAACTCTGCCAATTCCTTTGGCGCTATTCTGTATGGTGAGCGGGCCACAGGTTTGGCACCTGGCACCAACTCGATACAGAAATCAATCTCCCGATGAGGCGGAGCCCCAGGGAGTTCGTTAGGAAACACGTCGGCGTATTCCGCTACAACTGGGACATCACACAACCTGGGCTTTGGCTCCGAAGCCTCCAACAAGGTGAAGAACAACTCGGCGCCTTTTCTCACCGCCTTAACCACCTGGAGAGCAGACATCAGCGTCTTGCTCGCTCCTCGCATACCGGCGAATGTGGTTTCATCGTCGGTGTTCGTTCCCAGAGTGATCTCCTTTGTATTGCAATCTATGCATGCTCGCTGCTCCGAGAGCCAGTCCATGCCGAAGATCACATCGAATTCAGCTAACGGTAGTAACGACGCTTCCAAGTCGAAATCTTGACTTCCGATCCGCACCTTCACACGGCTCTTTCTATCCGCACTCATTCGAGATCCATTGGGTAGCACTACTTCCAGTCTATCCTCTACAAAGGTAGACGGCACTCCGATTCGCACCACGAAGTCCTCGGACAGAAAAGAGTGCGATGCACCGGTATCGAATAGAGCTCTCGCCGGATAGTTGAAAATTAGGACGAAACCTAATTGTACACAAATAACACATACAGTCGTACAACCGAAAGAATCATATACATAGCTGTAAAAGCTAACTTCTAATTCGTACCTGTGACGACGTCGGTTTGTCGTATAGCTTCTTGTTGGCCAAGCGAATAGACTCTCGGCTGAGTCGGAATGTGTTGGGAGGCCGAAGACTCTGCCGCTTTGCCCTTTTCCGCAGCCCGAGCATAATCCACCGCTCGATTTGCCGCCTTTGGGGGACCACTTCGACACACCGCAGCTTTGTGTCCCACCTTCCCGCAGGTGAAACACGTAATAGGAGTCCGCGCGGTCGTGGCTCCCGAAACATTCGAAGAAGCTGGTTCCGCCTGCTTGAACTTCCGCTTGTTCCTTCTGAAGTCCGGCTTGGACTGAGAGGCCGGCGCATGAAACTCGGGTTTCTTTACAACACTCTTTGCTTGTACCCTCTTCATGTCCAACTCCAAAGATCTGGCGGTTTGCACCATCACTTGGAAGCCAAACGTCATAGGGCCTGCAAGGAGCAGCCTCAACTCGTCCCGAAGCCCTTCATAGAATTTATTCGTCTTCGTCTCCTCATCCTCCACCAATGCCCCCGCATAGCGACTCAGTCTGGTAAACTCATGTAAGTAATCGTCAACGGAGCGATCACCTTGAGTTAACCTCAGGAACTGGTTTTGTAACGCAATGCGTTGGGCAGAGGGGATAAACCGCTGGAGGAACGACTTTGAAAACTCAGCCATTGTTATTTCAGTAATGTCTCTATCGCCGAATTTGTGCAGTTCCTGCTCTTCCCACCACAGCACCGCCTCTCCGTCAAGAAGGAAAGTGGCTAAGGTGACCATCATGGCTTCGTCCGTCGCCGTCGCCCTCAGAGTTCTTCTAACTCTTGACAACCAGTCTTCTGCCTCCGTTGGGGACTCAGATCCCGAGAAGGTAGGAGGATTAAAGCTCAAGAAGTGCTTTAATTGTTGGTCACGCGCTCGCCCCGCAACTACTTGCGCAACTTGACGCTCCACCCTTGGTGCTAACGCTGGTTCCACTGCAGCTACTGGCACAGGGGCATCAACCCTTGGTGCTACCGCAGGTTCCACTGCAGGTTCAACTACCGGGGCTGCATCAGTAGTAGGCGTAGCAGGCTGTGCAAGCCTTTGCGGTTGAGCATTGATCATCGCGAAGACTGCTTCTGCGACCATTCTGATCATCTCAGCCGAAGGAGTGGTCGCTGGCACCTCAGCCGACCCACTACTTTCAGCGGTGTTACGGGGTTGAGACCGCCCCGCAGCACTTCTAGTCACCTATAATCATGCAAGGCACAATTTAGTGACCCTAAACATATCAAACATCAATCATGGAACGCTCAGGTTCCGCAAACAAGTATGTTTTTTCATTCCTAAGTGGACATTCTTATTAGTTTTTGTCGTTTTAGGTGAATGCACAGCCCGTGCGCACCACCCCTTAAAAGGAATTCGTCCCGAATTCGCTAAACTACGGATCGACGCCTTAAGTCCGATACCAAATTGTAACACCCTGCCAGTGCAAAAAGTATAACAGCAGGTCCGGCCGGGACCCCACGCCATACAAACCACACTAGCTAGGAGTTAAAAGGTGATAACCAGAAAAGTAACAACTAACGAGAGTACAAAACGTAAGCGGAAGCATTAATTAAACCATTCAAATAGACATGTCCACTATCATAGGAATGAATCCAGAAATAAGAGTTACGGCCTTAGGGCCTTACATCAAATCAATGTACAAAACTCTAAAAAAAACATACATCGGCACGCAGGCCGGCAATACGTGAGAAAACAGGAAAAAGGCTGGCCTTCGAGGGCCAACTCAGCAAAAGGACAGCAAGAGGACCAACGCCCGCTATTTCCCGCTAGGCTCACCTGCACCTGCATAAGAACATTCCACCAAGCGGTGGTAAACAAGGCAACGGTCAGCACAGCTGACCAAATTATAACGACCCCACCCCTTTCCCGGGGTGGCGGAGATTCTACCCTGCAAGCAAGCCATACTAGCACAAGTACTAATCTAAAGAGAGTGCAACTACACAAGGTGAGGTTTCAAGCACAATCAATCTTCTAGGTTGAGCATCAAAAAGAAGGGAACCTAGGTATGCACGTGATGTTGGTTGGGTTCCCCCGAAGGTTTCCCACAACCGCCTAAGCAAATCGCATGAGGCTAAACATAACATCAAATTCACACCACTCCACCCTAAGGGTCACAACCTTAGGTGGGAAACAAGAGCTTTTGGTCGGTCGGATCTTCTTCTCCGCTCAAAATCGCGGAACAGAATAAACAGGGCGCACGATCACAGGCGCACGGTCAGTGGTCGTGCGCGACGAGGGCAAAGGTCGTGCGCACTATCCGGGACAGAACTCTGAATTCTTGCGAATAAGCGCACGATCGCTGGCGCACGATCACTGGTCGTGCGCGAAGAGGGAAATGGTCGTGCGCACTGTCCGAGACAGAACTCGATTCTCTTCTGAATTAACGCACGATCGCTGGCACACGATCACTGGTCGTGCGCGATGAGGCCACTGATCGTGCGCTAAGAGCAGACAGGGAAAAATCTAGCCTGCTTCACGTGCCGCACTACCACTCCGCCTACTTCGCGGAACTACCAGATTTGGGGTGTTACAAAACCGCCAGCTGTTGTTTTTCCTTTTTTTTTCTTTTTTGCTAATTGCAGCCCTCTTTTGTCTATAAATAAAGAGTGTTGGCTGATGTTTTGGAGGTTCACAAATTCTGATGGGATTTGTGTTCCACTTTTGTTTTTCTCTCTCTTGTTTTCCTCTGTCTCTCTCTAAGTTTTGTAATAGATTTTTTCTGCTTAATGAAAATGCTCTTTTCTTTAGCAAGGTTGTTCTTCTTTTCTTAATTTCTGTTGTGTGCGTGTGTGTATGAGATTAATTTTAAAGCTTTCATAATTAGTTTTTATCGCTTTCATAATTAGTTTTACCGCTTTCTTAGCTAGATTTTCTGCATTTTTACTGCTTTCATAGCTAGATTTTCTGCCTTATTTACCGCTTTCATAGCTAGATTTTCTGCATTATCATCACTTTTCTTGGTTTTTGCTAAACGCACACCAAGCCCGCGATTTTCTGCATTATTTATCGCTTTCATAGCTTAGATTTTCTGCATTATCATCGCTTTTCTTGTTTTTGCTAAACGCACACCAAGCCCGCGATTATCGTCTTTTCTGCTTTTTAGAATTACTGCAATCACACTTATTTTCATCGATAAGATAATAGCGCATCCCCAAAGTAGAAATAATCAACACGGCCTCGGATAAATACGACTGCGATATCATTTTCTAAAAAAAATTATTCCTGTACTATAAAACGATAAGGTGCACTTGCCTTTATCGCAAGATAAATTGGATAAATTATTTTCAAAAACTCTGCGAGAGACCTTTTTTATAAAAATTAAGTAACCAAAAAAGAATTTCAGCCCCGTCGCCGCAGTGCTACCCCCGATATTCTGAAAGCGGGAGCGACCGTTACTTCCATCACCTCGACAGATGGGATAACAGTTAAGCTCCTCAAAGTAGGAGTACTCGCCGGACCCCTCGAAAACGCCCGCCGGAATCTAATCGAACCCAGGCTCCGCAGGAATTTAATTTCTACCCATCACTTGCCCAGTGCCCCTGTGGAATTCGCAGTACTTCGTTCTGTATCCCTTCCCTGTAGGGACTTCACGGGGTCTTCGCAGCTCTGGATCATCCCGGATAGCGTAAAGCATGTTGGTGCAAAAGGTGTTATGTGGCGAGTACTCGTTCTACTGCTGGCGGTGCCGGTCCCCGCGGCTGTCCTTCTGGTGCTCGCACTTCCCGGTGCTTGGGCGCCGACTCTTCTCTCTTCATTTTCCCTCCTTCTTCAATTTGCCTCTTGTGAGCATCGATTGCTTCGTCAGCCACTATTTGTGCCTCCACTCGATGCACCAGTTCAGGGTAGCTTGGGACCATTTCCCGCATCAAAGATGAGTAGAATCCTCTGGGGCAGAGTTCGCTAAGGAAGACTCCGCGGAGGAGCTCCAGATCCACCCCCGGGATCTGCCTGGCATCTGAGGTGAAGCGTTGGAAGAATTCCTTCTGGGTTTCCCCCTCGCCCCGTCGGATCCCGAAAAGGTGGGAAGGGTCCTTCGCAATGCGTCGATTAACAATGAACTGATCCAAGAACGTTTGAGTGAGCTGAGGGAAGCTCCAGATGGATCCTTCCTGGATGGAATGGTACCAGGTCCATGCTTGGCCCTTCAGCATGGCAGGGAAACTTGACAGAGCAGCTGGTCGGGCGCGCGGTAGAGATGGAGGATTGCTGCGAAGTGATTCACATGTTCCAGAGGGTCCTCTGTCTCGTCGTATGTCTCAATGTGCGGGAGCTTGAACCATGGCGGGATGGGATATGACAGTACCTCGGCTGCTAGTGGCGAAGCTCCTCGGTCTGGGCGGCGCGTTAGCGCGACCCGGTGGCCCAGCAGCCCATACTCCTCTACTAGCAGTTCTCTTAGTGCCTCCCTTGCTGCCCCCTATTTTGGAGTAGTGGGAGGACGACCTCGTCGACTCTAATCGGGCGAGTCGGGCGCTCCGAGCTTGCTCATCTTGATGACTCTAACTCTGCTTCTCGCACCCCAGGCCCTTGGCCGCGGTCATCGGGTGGCGGCACGTTCTCCTGCGCGGGGTTTCCGCTGGCAATGCGCCTAAGAAGGGCAAGCATTTTGACTTGGATGTCTACCTCGGGGGCGTCTCCTCTTGCGGGTGCGTCGCCAGGGAGTGTGTCATCCTCGCGCTGCTCCGGCCCATTGGATTGAGATGGGAGAATGTCGTTTGGTTCCCTGCGACTGATCCTCGGGTCATTCGTGTGCCTTTTCCTGCCATGTCCCTGATATGCTTCTGCTCCTCCTGCTGATTACGGGGAACTTCGTTCCCACGGACAGCGCCAATTGTTGCGGATCGCTCGGGGCCTCCGATAGATCGGGCAATTCGACCGCCTTAGCCTGCTAGTGCCCGAACATGCAAACAGATAAATGGGTCTCCTGAGAAGACCGAGTCCAAGATCTGATGACGTGGAAAACCCGCAATTGGGGTGAAAAACCATGCGGCCAGAGCTGTGCCGGCCTAACCTTCACTATGCTTTGAGTTCCTCAACAGATGCCTTCTTGAGAGAGCGAGCGTGACAGGTCGCTCTTCGTTATAATGATGGGGGTGAGAGAGAGAGAGTCTGTTGCCTTGCTCCAATGCGGGTTTGCCCCCCGTGTCCAAGCTTTGTACGTACCACTGCGGGCCTTCAACTCCTTGATTGTTTCGCCAATAACGAGCTCCACGCCTCCAAGCGGTCTGTCAATAGCAAGCTCCAAGTGATCTCCAAGCGGTCTGCAATAGCAAGTTCCATGTCTCCAAGCGGTCTGCCAACATCGAGTTCCAGGCCTCCAAGCGGTCTGCTAATAACAAGCTCCAAGTCTTTAAGCGGTCTTCCAATAGCGTTCTCCAAGCCTCCAAGTCGTCTGCTAACAACGAGTTCCATGCCTCCAAGTGGTTTGCCAACAATGAGTTACAGGACGCCAAGCAGTCTGTCAATAGCGAATTCCAAGCCTCCAATCTCTAGAGAGAGGGAGAGAGAGATTGGAAGAGAGAGAGCGAGAAAGAGAGAGCCTCCCTCCACCCCAAAGTGAGTCAATGATTGAATAAAGGTGTCTATTTATAGACTTTTGAAGGGTGGTCCGGTAATTATACACGCTAATTATCGTACTAGCCAATAGGATTGATAAGTAGGATTTGTGCATATTTTTATTATAGTATTTAGGTTAATTTTTATATAATTTTGTAAATATTATTTATATTTTGGTTAAAAATCATTTCTTTTGTAATTCCTGTTCTAATTATAGCTGTATTTTTGTTTTGCAGATTTTCTGGAGATTTTGGTCAAAATTCATAGTACACGCCCTAGGTCACGCTCGTGACCAAGGACGTGTAACTTTAAGATCAAGCCAGAAGCTGTTTCCACGCATTTGAGCTAGTCCACAACAAGTCATGCCCTCGGTCACGCCCGTGACCCATGGTCACGCCCGTGACCAAGGGCGTGTAAAATTAGAATCTTGCCAGCTGTGTTGCCGTCGAGAAGATGAGCTGCCGTCGAGATGTTGACTCCAGTCACGCCCATGACCCATAGGTCACGCCCGTGACTTTCGCGTGTGATCCCTGCTTTCTGCCGCGCCGAATTCAAGCCCATGCTGCATTGATTGAAGCCATCCAAGTACACGCCCGTGACCCAAGTTATACGGGCGTGTAATGTCCAAATTTCTCCCGCCATCACGCAAAGCCCACGCCACTGTCCCAGCCGTGCACATCAGTGATTACACGCCCTAGGTCACGCCCGTGACCGAGGGCGTGTAACTTGGAAATTTTTCCTATAAATTCTGGAGCTCATTTCCAGCAATCTTCTCTCCTGCCCCTGCCCATTTGGGCTCTTCTTGTACAGATTTTTCTTATTTTCATGTTTATGTTTAGTTTATAATTAATGTAATTTTCTTAGTTTAATTTCTTGTAATTTCATTTCATGCAAGTTAGCCTAGTTTTAATTCAATGCAATGTAACTTAGTTTAATTTCATGTATCTCTCTTTTTATGTAATGAAATTTTAAGCTTCCTTTCATTTTTGCAAAATCTTTTTCTTCCTCTTAATTCTCTTTTCTTAATTTTTCTTTTAGCAAGTAACTAGTTGTTTTGATTTTTACTATCTTTGATTGGAATATATCTTTTCCTTATTATCGTTCTCCTTTCCTTTGATTTATTCTCGAAAAATAACGATATCGAGTTCATATGCGGGTTATACATTTCGGTATTTGTTTTCGTATTCTAGTTAGCCGAGAGGCTCGTGCGTACGAATCGATCACTCAAGAATAAAAAGAGTTGCACACACCCCTCGAGAGAGGATGACGTAAATCTTCTGGATAAGAGTCAAACCCTATAGTGGGATTCACCTCGTTAAAGCGAGTATTAGGCGTTTCGGTTATAGGACGAGAGTCCGGCCGATCAACTTAATCTCAGGTGGGCGTATTCCTCGAGAGAGATGTGTTCATAAACTAGGAATCCCCACGGTCAAGGTTTAGAGTTGAATGCTAATATTTATCCTTTTTATTTCATTTCAAAGCAAGTTTTAATCAAGTTTTGTTTTTATTTTATTTTCTTTATTTTCTTTTTCTTCTCTTTTAACTAGTTTTAATTATAAGTTCTTTCCCGCTCTTTCTCCGATAAAATAATAGTTTGCAATCTCGAAGTAGAAGTACTCGACAAACTCATGTTTTAATACGACCTTGATATTATTTTCTTTAGTATCCAATACTAAAAACGATAAGGTACGCTTGCCTTCATCGGATTTAGAATTGGAGAACATCAACAATAATCGCTCTTTTAATTTTCATAAATCCATAAACGACAATATTTTCATATCAAGGATCAGTCAGATCCTATCACGCGGATCGCCAAATTCCCAGAAATGACGGCCCTACCCTCAAACCCTAGACAGACATAGCCGGAAGAAGGAGACGGCGCGCAACCACTGACCAAGACGGCGGTCGGGATGGAGGGTGACCAACCTGGCCTAGGGAGGCCTTGCCCAAGGATGGCACGACCTTGGGTGGCGGCGCTCTAGGCGGCCTCGTCCAAGGCCAGCGTGGCCTTGGGCGGCACGGCCCTAGGCGGTCGCGGCCTAGGGCGGCCTCGCCCAAGGCCGACGCGGCTTTGGAGGCGGCTGCGGCCTAGGGTGATCGGGCCCTTGGCCAGTGCGGCTGCCTTGGGCGGCCATGCCCAAGGCTAGCGCGGCCTTGGGAGGCGGTGCCCTAGGCGGCCGCGACCTAGGGCGGCCACACCTTGGCCGAGGCGGCCGGCCCTTGCGTGGTCGGCCGCGAGCGTGAGGGGCCGCGCGGGGATCGAGACCTGCTTGCAAGATTCTGTGCGCTGATCGTGCGCGCGGTGCAGAATTTTCCTTGAAGAACGGTTACCTTAGCACTTCAGTTCATGGTTTTTGTAGAACTGGAACCGAACCGGAACCATGACAGCTCTAGTCTCAACGACGCCAAATCGACCTTTTGAGCTAACGAGCTCCGAATCGAGTTCTGTCAGTTGCATTAGACTCATATAGTTAATACGAGTGCAACAAAACTCGTTTTGCTCCAATCCGAGGTCGTCTGGTGAAAATGACCATTTTGAGTAAAAAAGTGTGCCTCAATGACGCCAAATTGATGTTTTGAGCAAACAAGCTCCGAATCAACTTCTATTAGTTGCGTTAGACTCGTATAGTCAATACGAGTGCGACAGAACTTGTTTTTCTCCAATCTGAGGTCGTCTAGTGAAAACGACCATTTTGAGTGAAATAGTGCGTCTCAACAGCGCCAAATCGACGTTTTGAGCAAACAAGCTCCGTTCAACTTCTGTCAGTTGTTTTAGGCTCGTATAGGCAATATAACCCGTTTCGCTTATTTTCGGCGATGTTGGACAATTTGACTATATAGATTCAGTCGAATGATGCAGCACACCAAAAAGCGTGCGCGCACAATTTTACCACAATATCCCGCATTGACCCATCATTCAACGAGTCAGACCCACATTGACTTTGACCCACCTTGGGAACCCACCCTATGATTGACTCGGTCAAACCTCCTAAAAAAATCAATGTTCACCTCCTCTCCACCCCCTATCTTAAATTTATTAGGGTCATCATGATGCCATCTTATTAACCCATATTGCGCTTTTAATCTAAGCCCATGATGAGGCTAATTTGGCACGTGATATGTTGATTTTTCCCCCTCCTCTTTTTTCTCCCAAACTAAGCTCCTAACCTAACAAAGCTTGGCCCAACCCAAGGGGGCGTTGTACCTTCACCTTTTCTGCTAGGACAGTTGTCCCTTAAGCTAACCAAGCTTAGGCTAACCCTAACCCAAAGGGTTATCCTAAACCAAGTTAATGGAAGGTGGTGGTGGTGAGCCTTGCTTATAAAAGGGGACCCCTGGTCTCAGTAGAAGGGCACACTCCAAACCCTACCTGAACCATGCCGGGACTCTGCCAGAGCTCCCCCACCTTTGCCGGAAAACACCTCTCCCTCCACCACTACCACCATGGCTCACATCACCGGAAACTCCAGAAGACTCCCCAAAGAGGTGGACTTAATTCCTCTCCTCCCCCTCCTTCCTTGCTTCCCGACGGGTTGGCCGACGCTCCCAGCCGTCGGAGCGCTGCTACCACCGCCACCCAAGCTGGGTATGAAGTTCTGGTGGTGGAAGCTGATGAGAAGAGTAATGCTGAGGAAAGATAAGAGCTCACATTACCAAGAGCAGTTAAAGAAGGAGGCGGAAGACGAAGCAGCAGATTTATCGGCACCGAAGACAAGGCGGCCCATGAAGAAGCCGAAGCAGCTCTCAAGGAAGACAAGGCATCAAGTGAAGATGCCCAGGCATCAAGCATTTAATCTCTTGCATTTTCAATGTACCTGCACGAGTCTATATAAGAAGAAGTTTTGTTAGACTGAAAAGTAATGAACTTGATGTTTTTTCTCTGAATGAATCTATTCCTCCCTTTGATTGTAATTTCATTTCTTTTGCATTTCCGTTTTCTAAATCTCATCATGGTTTCAGAGCGAGGTTCTACTTTGTAAATGTGCCATCAGAGAAGGGAGGTGCTAGCATCTAGAAATCATCAAGCCTCATATTTCATAATTCTCATCATATGTCTACCTCAAGTCATATGTTCCAATTTACACAATCAGGTGTTCCCATCTTTGATGGAGAACACTATGATTTTTGGTCCACCCACAATCGACTCATTTTCCAATCACAAGGTCTCTGGGACCTAGTCAAAAATGGAAGAAAAGCAAAGTCGGCGTCCACATCCAAAGGGAAAGATGATGCTGAAACTCCAAAAGCAAGTGATGAAGAAGCAAAACTAGAAGCAAAAGCTCTCCTCATATTGCATTAAGGAGTAAGTCGAGACATCTACCCAAGGATAATGGGGGTTGGAACACCAAAGGAGGCATGGGATACTCTGCACGCAGAATTTCAAGGATCTGAAAAGGCAATCTCTGTAAAACTTCAGCACCAATGGAAGTTGTTTGAAAACATTTCCATGAAAGAATCAGAGACAGTAAAAGAGTTTGTCACCCGGCTAGTGGGCATAGTAAACCAAATAAGAAGCCTTGGTGATAAGCTAAAAGATAAGAAAATTGCACCCAAAATATTGAGATGCTTGCCACCAAAGTTTAATCCCATTGTAACAACAATTGAGGAAACAAAGGACCTAAAGACTCTTTCAATCCCAGATCTCATGGGATCTCTCCAAGCTTATGAGGAGAAAATAAAAGGGTCCACTGGGGAGTTAGAGCAAGCTTTCCAAATGAAGACTACAGAAAAAGTAACCCCCAAAACTTCAAAAACTTCTGTAAAGGGTAAAGAAAGAGGGAGGCAGAATGAGACAAGGAACTATGTCCAACCTCAAGCCTTCTGTACCCTGTGCAAAAGAACAAATCACACTGCATTTGACTGCTTTTTTAAATGCAAAAGATGCAAAAAACCAACTCATATGCAAAAGGACTGCTGGTCAAAGGATAAGCCAGAGAAAGGACAAGAAGCCAAGTTTATTGATACTACTGAGAAGCTCTTGATCTCTAGAACCAGCCCAGAAATCTTTGAGGCCTGGTTCATAGACAGCGGGTGCTCAAACCATATGACACCCTGCAAACAATTCTTTGTTAATCTCAATGTAGCAAATAAATCCCATGTGATCCTTGGAGATGGAAAGAAGTTGGATATAGAAGGGACAGGAACTGTAGCTGTAATATCCAAGGCCGGCCACATAAAGCATATTGATGATGTGCATTATGTCCCCCATCTCACTCAGAGCCTACTTAGTGTTGGGCAGCTCATAAAAATGGCTACACTATCACATTCGAAGACACACACTGCCACATATGCACAAATAAACAAGTGTGTGTATAGCCTCAGTGAGAATGACTGCAAACAAAATGTTCCCACTTGAATTACTGGTACCTCAAGAACATGCACTTGTTTGTAAATCTCCTCTTGATTTATGGCATCATAGATATGCTCATCTAAGCTACAAATATCTCAAAATGATTCAACAAAAGGAGATGATGAGAGGTTTACCAAAATTAGAAGGTGAAGATGTTATATGTGAAGGATGTGTCATGGGCAAAAGTCATCGCTTGCCTTTCCCTCACTCATCTACCTGGAGAGCTCAAGAGCCGCTGGAGCTTGTGCATGCCGATCTATGGGGACCTGCAGCAACACCCTCACTGGGAGGTATGAAGTACTATTTATGTTTCATAGATGACCATACCAGGTATACCTGGGTCTATCTTGCAGCAGAAATCAGAGGATTTCTCCAAATTCAAGGAGTTCAAAGCACTTGTAGAAAAAGAAAGTGGCTGCAATATTAGAAGATTAAGAACAGATCGTGGAGGAGAGTTCACAGGGGGAGATTTTCTGAACTACTGCAAGAGTGAAGGCATTTTCAGGGATCTTACCTCACCTCACTCTCCAGAACAGAATGGTGTCGTGGAAAGAAAGAACAAGACAATAATGGAGAAGGTAGGAGCAATGCTGCAACATCACAAAGTGCCACACAAGTTCTGGGCAGAAGCTGTTCATACAGCTGTGTATGTACTAAATCGATCCCCCATTAGGAGCCTTGAATGTGTCACTCCCTATGAGATCTGGAAGAAAAGAAAGCCCATCATCCAACATCTGAGGACTTTTGGATGTATTGCATATCGGCACATTCCAAAAGAAAACAGAAAGAAGCTGGACACAAAAGCAGAAAAAGGTATGTTTATTGGCTATAGTCATCATTCTAAAGCTTATCGTATCTATGATCCTGTTAGACAACAACTTCACATCTCAAGGGATGTAATTTTCGAAGAAGATAAGGCGTGGGACTGGGATCAGTATCCTCTTACTGTTGAGGTTGTTGAAAGTGTTCAACCCTCCAATTCAACAGCGCATCTCATTCCTCAGGTAGAGCCTTTTGACACCACCCCTCTTCCTGAAGATGCTGATCAGGATTAACCCGATTCTGAGGATGAGTCATCATCTCCCAAGAAGTTTAAATCTCTGGCAGAAATCTATCAACAAACTGACCAAGCCTTCCTCATCAAAGAAGAGCCCGAGTCATATGCTGCTGCTGCATCTGATCCAAAGTGGATTGAAGCCATGACTGAAGAGATAAACATGGTGGAGAAGAATAATACCTGGATACTTGTCCCAATACCTAGAGATAAGAAAATTATCAATCTCAAATGGGTCTATAAGGTAAAGCAAGATGAAGAAGGAAGGATCGTGAAATACAAAGCCAGAATTGTGGCAAGAGGATACACTCAAAAGCAGGGCATAGACTACACTGAAACTTTTGCCCCAGTTGCGCGCATGGAGACAATAAGGGTTTTCCTTGCCGTTGCCGCACAAGCCAAGCTACAAGTTCATCAGCTCGATGTAAAATCAACGTTTCTTAACGGGGCCATTGAAGAAGAGGTGTATGTCTCTCAGCTAGAAGGTTTCATACAGAAAGGAGAAGAAGAGAAGGTTTATAAACTTCAAAAGGCTTTATATGGCTTGAAGCAGGCGCCCAGGGCATGGAACCAGAAGATTGATGGATACTTAACATCAAACGGATATCACAAAAGCAAGAATGATCCTTCACCTTATACAAAAAGGATCAGCTCCAAACACTTTCTTCTCCTCTGTCTCTATGTAGATGACTTGATATTCATAGGATCTACATTAGAAATTGTTGAAAATTTTACGGAGATCATGAAGAGGGAATATGAGATGAGCGATCTAGGGTTAATGAAGTTTTTCCTAGGCTTTCAAATTGATCAAAAACCAGGGAAATTTTTCATTAACCAAAGTCGTTATATAGACAAATTACTAGAAAAGTATGGGATGACAGATTGTAATCCAGCATCATCACCAATGCCAACAAGCACCAAGATGACAAAGCAAATTGATAAGCCTGTCTCAGAAGAGGATTACATGAGCCTTGTAGGATCTCTCATATATCTAACCAATACAAGGCCGGACGTTGAGTATGACGTCAGCATTCTGTCCAGGTATATGTCTAAGCCAGGCTCAGAACACTTCATCACAGCCAAGAGGGTTCTTCGTTATCTCAAGGGAACAAAGGATCTGGGTTTGTTATATAAAGAGGAAGCAACCTCAAAGCTGACTGGATTCTCAGACAGTGATTGGGGAGGTGACTCACACGACAGAAAAAGCATAAGCGGATACGTCTTTATGGTAGGGAGCAATGTGATCTCCTAGTCTGCTAGGAAGCAGAAAATTGTGGCCTTGTCTACGGCTGAAGCTGAATATGTTGCAGCATGTGCGGCGGCATGTGAAGGTATATGGCTTCAAAGGCTAATTTGTGAAATGCGATTCCAGGAGGATAAGGAGCCCATCACACTCTTGTGTGACAACACTGCTACAATTGCCATTGCAAAGAATCCCATTTTTCATAGCCGGCTTGAAATACTACTTCCTGAAGGATCTTGTCGAGAGCAATCAGATAGAGCTGCAGTACTGTCCAACAAACAAACAATTGGCAGATATAATGACAAAGCCTCTACCTTTAGCTCCTTTCAGCAAATTAAGAGGAACTCTGGTCTCAGCATTAAGGGGGAGTGATGAGAAGAGTAATGCTGAGGAAAGAGAAGAGCTCACATTACCAAGAGCAGTTAAAGAAGGAGGCGGAAGACGAAGCAGCAGATTTATCTGCACCGAAGACAAGGCGGCCCATGAAGAAGCCGAAGCAGCTCTCAAGGAAGACAAGGCGTCAAGTGAAGATGCCCAGGTATCAAGCATTTAATCTCTTGCATTTTCAATGTACCTGCACGAGTCTATATAAGAAGAGGTTTTGTTAGACTGAAACATAATGAACTTGATGTTTTTTCTCTGAATGAATCTATTCCTCCCTTTAATTGCAATTTCATTTCTTCCGCATTTCCGTTTTCGAAATCTCATCAGAAGCATCTTCCCAGGGCTCTACTGAGCCGCTGGGAGGGTGAGCCCTACCGAAGAGGGGCCGACGACCCTCTCAGGGACAATATCTGGCGATGGCGCCGATGGAAAGAGAGATCTGACGGTGCCTAGGGTAGGCAGCTCTCAGTTTACCTTTTTCCGGCGATGGATGACGGAGTCAGGCCGCCGAACCATCGCCGGAGTAAGCGCCCTCCCCGACGAGCCGACCGGGAGTGGTGGCGCGGCTATCCGCCGGCCCACTGACGGTGGAGAGAGCCCGCAAGGGTGCGGGCTCCGGAGGTGCACGGTTGTCGTCCGATCCAATGCAAGGGATCAAACCACCAGGATTTTATTAATAAACGCATTTAATGATTGGCCTCCCACAAAAGATCTGTCGCATATCTGCTATGGGGTTGTATGACCCGGGATGCGGCTCCATCTCAGCCCTCCATTTGCGAAAACATATGTGCTGTGTATAGAGATTCATGATTCCAGGCTTCTTGAATTTTCTGGCATCTATTTACTGCCCAAATCAAAAAATGATAAACATGAAAAATGTAGATCTTCACCTCAGCTACCCCCTGTAAAAATTTGGGATTTTTTTGGAAATTATTTGTTTTTTTAATAATTTAATCAGAGGACTTTTAACTGATTTGGAATTGCTTAAGGAATTTAAATATTCCCAGAGAAATTGTAAGCCCTCTTAGGACCCATGGGCACTCTCTGTACTTTTTTCAGGAATATTGGTGATCAATTTCTATAAGTATAAAATATTTCAAGCAAATTTTGCCCTAAGAATTGATTTTCAGAAAAGAGGGCTTGATCAAAATGGTTGGAATTCTTACATGAGGCCACTAGAAGTATGAATCAGACCCTGAAAAATCACTGGAATATTTCTAAGCATTCTAGTTATGTTTTGAATTATTTTCAAGAGTTTAATCGCTCGTTTTGCTAAATAATCGGGCTCTTAAATTACAAAAATATTACGAGAGAAATTTTATTGGGACCTTAGAGCCTCTTGACACCCATGTAATTAAAGGAGGAATTATTTCAAGATATGGTATTTTAAAGATTTAATTATCGTTAATTAAAGACGTAAAATCTCTCGCAAGAAAGCATGTGAAAGTCGGAGTGCCTAAGTATTCGTGGTGATTAATTGAGAATTCACTTTCACTAAGTCCAAATATTAAAAATAATTTTATCAGGATAAAAATCAGGAATCATTTTGGGGTAAACTCGAGGTAACCCTCTATAAAATTTAGGGTTTGAATGGTTTACTAATTTTAAGAATTTAGGTCAGAAATTCGGACAACCCCAATTGAGGTACCATGTTATTAAGTAAAAAGGATATGATACTCAAGTCAAGAGAAATCACAACCTTAATCGTGTAATCCCAATAATCGTGGTGCAATATATATGATTATCAGAATTCATTAATCGTGTAATCCCCTAACTCAACGGATATCCTAAGTCTGCTAGAAAAGCGCTCCTCAAAATGGAGATGCCTCCTCAGTACGGAGATGGAACCTGGAGTGATCAAGAACACCCTCCTCGAAATGGGGATGCCTCCTTGGAACAGAGATGGAACTTGAACAGTAGGGGACCTAACGAACTTCTATGCAAAACCTTAATTATAGTTCTCTAAGTTCTTTTATACCACTGCTCTTTATTTCAGCATTGCTTTCCTGCACAGTTATTCCTACTTACTTATAGATAATTACACTGCCATTTGAATGAAGTGGCGGGTCGGTCATGCACATAGACCGTTCGTACCGGTATGGGAAGGTTGACGACTCTTAGCACTGGGGAGAGTGAGAATCCCGGGAGTTAATATGATTTCCACGGGTCCCTCCGCCGGGTTGCAATATCTTGATCGCTGGATGTCGCTCACATCCATGAGTACACCGTGTTGTATGCTGGGGCCTGGGTAGTGAGATACGAACACACCCAGAAGTGGAGAGACCGGCCACTGTCACCGTTTGACACAGCGGTGAGGCCCGTAGGGTTCGCCACCCCGCTGGGAAATAAAAGGTCAAACTATGTCGACATAGGGTGTGGTAACATTGATAAGCACCTATTGTTTGCACCTGCTTATTATATATATTGTTGCAATGCAATTTTTCTTATTTATAGTATATATTGACCAACATGAATCTATACCTTGGTAGTGTTTTTCCAATAATTATATTTCTGCATTGCATCTTTGCTATTATATATATAACACTGTTGCCTCTAACTGTTGCTTCGGCTATCTTTAACCCCAAGGGAGCTCGCGCTCGTCCCCAAGCATTGGAATCTAGAGGAGGAGGTGAGAACCACTAGTTTTATAACTAATGTGTCGTCGTACACCCCAGGAGATGGAGCAGCCTGAGGCTCAACCACATCATGAAGAAGTATGTTGAAAAAAATTTTTATGATTTATCTAACAAATTATCTTAAAGTGATTGTTGGATCGGTAGGCGCCCTTAGGGGGGGGGGGTGAATAAGGGTTTTAAAAACTTTAGATTTATTTTGAATAACTTTGAAAAAGCTTTGATTATTAAACTAGAGAAGATCAAGACAAATCAAGTGAAGCAAAAGTAAAGACATGATTTTATTAACTTGAGAAGCATGATTACAAAACTTGGTCTCTTATCGAAGCTAGAAATCAAAGCGAATAGAAAGACCCTTTTTGTTTTCTATACCGACTCGTATCCCCACGAGCCGGTTGGCTTTAGCCGATCCTTCCTCGAATACGGCCTCAAGCCGCTCTAGCCAACCATTCCCCGGATATGGCCTCGAGCACCCCCTAGACCTACACCTGAGACCTAGTCGCCAACATGAGGCGAATTTCAGCCCTAAGTCCTACCCAGATCTAGTCTCCAACACGAGGCGAGTTTACTTAAACGATTACAAGAAAGGATATGAAATGAAAAGACAATAATATAAAAACTCCCTCTATGTGGATCTCTTGGAGAAGTAGACGAAGACGCAGAGTATGATCGTAGTCGATGCGGTCTTTCGTCACGATGATGACGCGTGTTGAAATCTTCTCCACGGATCTCCTTTAGTCTTTATGTATTTGTGGGAGTATCTCTCTAAAACTTCCTCTCTATGTTGTGGCATGAAGCTCTGGAATTCTGGATCTAAAGAGGATGTGGAAGACGGAGCCAATAGGTCCTTTTTATAGTCTTAGCGCTAGCGCCTGCGCTAGTGGTACCGCCGACGCTATCCCATATCAGGACATATTCTGCTCGGCAGAATCTTCAATCCGAGGAAACAATTCTCCCTTTCCTACTGTGCTCCTCGCTACCGCCTGCGCTATCGGATATCGCCTGGCGCTATCTCCTTCTATAAGTACTCCAGGCAATTGCGCTTAAGCAATCATTTTCATCAATCGGAATTTCGTTGAACGGAGCAAAGAGTTCGTCGAGCGAAATTTCGTCGAACGCATTTCTGAGCTTTTCGTCGAGCGCCGTTAACAGTTCGTCGAACGACAGCTAGCGCCTGCGCTAGTACTACCGCCAGCGCTAGTGGGAGATTTGGATTTGATGGCTTAACTTTGGAGGCAGCCTTCTTCTGTAATTCTTGAGTCATGTGGACTTTGTTATCCTGCACACTTAAACACACAAGATCAAATACACATAGGATTTGTTATTCTCAAACCTAGGAGATGCGGAAGACCATGTTCCAACAAACTCCCCCTTTTGATAATAACAAATCCATTAATGATAAATCAGAGCATTAATATATAAGCATGAAGAAATATACTTGTGTGTGTGAGAGAGTGATGACTTAGGATAATTTACGATTTTAGCATTTAGAATTGCTCCCCCTAAATAGATTCTCCCCCTAAGTGAATGCTCCCCTAATATGTAAGCTATCATCTTGATTAAGCATTATATTTTGATAGCAGGTTATATTTATCATGTTAGTTCTCCCCTTTTTGTTATTAGCAAAAGCGGGTATGGAGACACCACTTAAAAATTGATAATAAGATAAAAGCATGATCGATCTTGTAGAGAAGGAAGTGATAAGGAGTTTTAGAATATTTTTCATTGAAATAGATCAGAGTTTGAGTATTACAACATTTTCATAAATCAGAGTTTGTAGCATAAACAAATACAAGTAAATGATTTCCGAGTAACTGAACTACCCAGACAATATGTCTACACCCCAGCCCCGTACTAAGTGACAGATGGGCATGAGGAGCTGCATACATGTCATAGGTTGGGGTGTTAGTCCCATATGCAAACACTAGACATAACTCAACCTAGCACTCTTTCCCCCCAGTTCCTCGCAAGACCCCACTGGAACCCTCCCCGGTTAAGGACAAGACATGACTAGAGATAAGGTTATCTAATGTCTACAACCCTACGCCCTCGCTATGGTGAGAAATGAAGTCATGGATAATAATTATTGGAAACATTTAAGCGTTTAACTTGCGTGATAAGCTCATAGCCTATGGGTTTATATTTTTATTTGAATTTATGCAAACACTCACATAACTATTTTGAAATCCATTAATGAATCAGAGTTTTTAATATAACAATATTTTCATAGAAATAAATCAGAGTTTTATAGCAAAAAAAAAGTTCATGTTAAAAGCAACCAATGTAAAGTTTACCAAGCAAGTCTATCACTTGTTGCAAGAAAGGAATTTGAAGATTCAAGTGATGATGCACACAAAATAAAAGACTTTAAATAAGCATGAAAGCGCAAGGTAAAACAATTATATGGTTATGATATGGAAGACTTATAGAAATACAAGAAACATCTTATTGTAATCAATGATGATCCATCAAAAAGATATATGAGTTAAATTTAAAAAAGAAGATGTTTTTGTAAATCATTTTCCAATTAATATCTTTAAGTTTGACAATAAAGTAACCAAGCATGAAATAATGTTATCAAAAAGAGATTACTACAATGTTATTTTAATTCACAATTTCAAAACATACCAAACATTGTAGAAAACATGCAAGGTTATCTAGTGCATTTCATAAATAAAGAGTAGTATAGAATTAGCATTAGGATCCAATACTCATGAGAAGAAGTGTTATGGAAGATAATGATGTGCACATAAGTGTATTTTTGAGTAGAGTAAACAAATGTTTTAATCAAAAATACAAGTAATATGTAAAGTAAGAGCACAATAAAACACAAATAATTTCACTTCCACACACTTTAATGCACCGAAATAAATGTACAACTACCAAGGTGCTTTGCACACACAATGCTCATTAAGACTTATCAGGGTGTAAAGTAGTGCTTGGGGGATCACGTATTTTTTTTTAATGTTGAGACTAGTGATCCGATGTACTTAAGAGTAAGTGGTTTTTATTTTGAAAGAAAGATATGGTTTGCACAATATACTTTACTATTCTTTCCAAGGTGCTCAACCTCACAACGCTTATTAAGACTTATCAGGAGGTTAAAGTAGTGCTTGGTGGAGTTATCTTTGTCACTTTATTTTATGATTTTTGTTTTGTACAAAGTTCTCCGAATACACATGTTTTGCAAACCAATATAATTTATGAAAACATAACCACTTTTCTTAACTTTTAAAAGTGCAAATAAAGGTAGTGTAGGTAAGATACTTGTGCAATTTTAATTCATTGTACTAATACAAAACATACACAAGCATTCTTAGATTAAGCACATATGTAGACAATGCCAAAATAAGTGAGTGAATAAAGATCATTATCAAACATAAAATATTTACTCATACTTAGAGGCATGCTAAACGTAGTTCTACACAACTTTTACAATATAATTGATGCACATATTAATAGATATATCTAAGCATGATGAAAACAATGTTCAAAGTACTTTGAAAAGATAAATTGCAACATCATAGAAGTTCTAAATAGTAGATTAAATCATGCTTGATTTTCAATGAAGTCCATACAGTATTTTTGATATTTTTGAGAAATAATTTTAATTTAAAGTTTGAACTCATAAGATTGATCTTGGACTTCCCGAGGACTACCTTGTGAGAGGTTCGCCCGGTACTAGGTGATGTGATGGGATGATAGCCCAAATCACCCTTTCGCAAGATACATGAAAATATAAAAGTTAAGTTCAAAATAATAATTTTTTTGATACTTGTTTTTGTTTTATATTTTTGTATATGATTTTTGCTTTTAGAAATAGAATTTAAACAAATGACAAAACAAACCAAAAAGGCAAAATATTTTTTTGTAATTTGGCTTTTGTATTTTTGTATTTGATTTTTCAAAAATGAAATAAAAGTAGAAGTGCAAAAATGAATAGTACACATAGATTAATATATTTTTAGAGATTTTTCAAAAATTTAAAAATACATAAAAACACATAGGTGCGCTAGTGCCAGCGTTAGCGCTAGCGCGGGAAACAGTACACGATTTTTGATGATTTTGAAATTTTTGTTTGTTGATCTTGGTTGAGTGTCCAAATAGTAGTTTCATGCTGAAATTTCAGATTTTTAGGAGATGTCTAGATAGTGCAAATTTCATGAAACATTAGCGATTTTGTATATGACTTTTCAAATTGACTTTGCAAGTGATATATTTTAAGGCTTATATTTACCAATGTAGTTTGAAAATGATAGGAAATGTAAGCATGAGAGGACATGAATGAACAATTCAAATATGCATGATTTTAGTGATTAACAATAATGTTCATGCACAATAATACCATGGATAAGCCCTAGATGAGAATACCCAGCATGTATATCTTGGTAAACATATAAATCCTAACATAGACACAAATATTCTTTAGGCGACAATGTTAGTATGATAAGTTTGAGATTAATGTTGTATCAAGGTTTGTTGATACAATGTTGCATGTATGTAACAATAGAGATTCAAATTTTAGACATAGAATAAAGTGATGATTCTAATTTATTTATTCATATAGATATAGAGTTGGTTCTATGGTCTATGCAAAACATAATAGATTCATATAGTAATCATGATCACAGACAATATGTTTGGAAGGAATAAAATCTTTTGTAGTTATATTTGATGTTTGACTTAAAAGATCATATGATTTTGCATGATTATTATATATGATCATTGATATTAATTCATAGTGATTAAGTACTTGTAATTAATTATTCATGATAATGTACATGAGGAATTTTTAAAGAAAATTCATATTCAACCTTTTCAAATTATTAAGTAGAAACGTTGTAAGGTGAATAGTGAATATGAGAAAATATGTTTATTTTGAAGAGTTCTGTAAATTTCCTCTTTGGTTTTTGAATATTAAACAAATACATATATTTTTATTGATTTTTCAGAATTTTAAAATTATAGAAAATCAGAGACTCGAGCAAGCGCCGACGTTAGGTCCTAGCGCCTGCGTTAGCTCACAAAGAGTGCTTATTTTAATCATATGGCCTAGATTTTCTTCGATTTTGCTTTCGATTTTTCTTAATTATTTTTGTGCAATGTAAGGCCCGTCTAATGAAGTGATGAGATGAGAAGAAATCGCAAAAAGTTGCGGAAGTTAAAATTTTAGTACATGGGTTTCACATTCATTAAAGCTTCATACTCATTAGACCTTAATTCTTGAGTTTTGCACAACATATGCATGAGTGAAATGATCACAAATAAGTGAAATAATATCCATGCAATTTTTCAATTCGGATATAAATTTAGCCTAATACCCCTAAAATACACCTTTTAAATCCATTTTGACACTTATTTCATTTAGTCTTAATAATATCATATAACAAATTTAGTTTTTCAAATTTTATAAGACTTTTAGGAAATGGATCTTAGAAGGATAAAAATAAAAGGATAAGTAGATCACCAGAGAAATAATATGACTTTTTATTCAACTTTATTCAATTTCATTTATTTATAAATTTTGATTTTAAAATGTGAAAGTCATATCACAAGTTATATAAAGTGATCATATCATGATAGTTCAATAAAAAGTAAAAACAAAAAAGAAATTGAGCATATCATGAAGTAGAGAATTGATATTTTATTTTGAGTTGATTTCTACTTCATGCAAATGATGGGATACTAATGAATAAGAGTTTTAGGTATCCAAAGAGGACCGGGTGTGACGGTTCCTTTGGGTACCCAAATACATCGTGTTTGCTTTTGGGGAGATCGAAGTGAATGAGCCCTTTTGAGTGGAGTTTGTGTTTCATCTTTAACTTTGGGTCTCCATTCAAATCTTGGTTTAACATTATTTTTAGCTTTCAAATTTGCATAATCATTTACATGAACATTTGGATCAAAAAGTTTTTTGAATTTATAATTTGAAGGAAATTTGTTTGCATTTAATTTTAGGTTGGAAGAAACATGATTTTGTAAATTATGGTGATTTTGATTTTGATTTACAAATCATTTATGTTCCTTAATCCCATTTTTAAACTTAGGTAAGATGTTCATATTCATATTCAACTTGTTTTTATATATAGTTTGATATTGTGAATTTGTATTTACAATTTTCATAAGCAAGTTGATTTTTGATTTTAATTCATCATTTTTAACCTTTAAATTAATTCTAGCTTTATTATAAGCGCTTGTGCTATTTTTAAGAGTTGAAACAATTGAATCTATATGATCTTGATAGTTATTTCTATATTCATCAAATGTTTCATCCATCTCTTTAATTTCAATTTTATAGTCTTTGCACTTAGCACAATCATTTATCAAAGATGAATTTTCTAAACATAATTTTTCATTTTGTTCTTTTACTAAAATAAAATCCTTTTCATGTTTCTTGTGCTTTTCTTTTAATTCATTATATTCTACACAAGTTGTGGTGTTTTCAACTAAGGAGCCATGTGTAGAACTAGATAAATTAGAATTTGATTCTTCATTAATTTTTGCCTTTAAAATTTTATTTTCTAAGCGCAAATGTTTATTAGCATTTTTTAATTTCTTAATTTTGCGCTTTGTAGTTTGAAGCAATTGTAATGAAGAGATAGAAGTACAAAAGATGGGATTTGATTTCCTTACATTGCTTTCGGGAGAGTCATGAATTGAACATATAGTTTCTTTTACATCTTTTTGGCACTCCTCTTCCGAAGACATTACTTGTTCTTCTTTTCCATTTGATGTGAGCTCCATTGATCCGTCATGAGAGGAGCATTCTTGAAGACTTGTGCAAGATTGCATATTCTCCGGTTCTTGTGATTGTTCCATACCTGTAGAAGGAGAATCATACATTTCATCAAGAAATTTCCATACTTTGTATGCACTAGAAAAACAGTATATTAATTTTGAAATGTCGTGAGATAAAGCACAGAAAATACTATTTAAAGCTTTTGCATTTAGGTGACGTTCCTTTTTATTTGTTTCATCCGCTGGTCTAACTATTGATATATCCCATGCATTGATATCTAAATTTTTAATAAACTTTTCCATTAAAAATTTCCACCCTTTATAATTTCTCCCTTCGAATAAAGGTGGTTTAAGAGATTTTTCTTCATAAAAATTTACCGCACTAATAGAAGCGAGATCATGAGACGCCATTATTCCCGGTTGTTAAGCCGATTGGAATAAAACCGCTCTGATACCACTTGTTGGATCGGTAGGCGCCCTTAGAGGGGGGGGGGGGTGAAGAAGGGTTTTAAAAACTTTAGATATATTTTGAATAACTTTGAAAAAGCTTTGATTATTAAACTAGAGAAGATCAAGACAAATCAAGTGAAGCAAAAGTAAAGACATGATTTTATTAACTTGAGAAGCATGATTACAAAACTTGATCTCTTATCGAAGCTAGAAATCAAAGCGAATAGAAAGACCCTTTTTGTTTTCTATACCGACTCGTATCCCCACGAACCGGTTGGCTTTAGCCGATCCTTCCCCGGATACGGCCTCAAGCCGCTCTAGCCAACCCTTCCTCGGATATGGCCTCGAGCACCCCCTAGACCTACACCCGAGATCTAGTTGCCAGCACGAGGCGAAGTTCAGCCCTAAGTCCTACCAGACCTAGTCGCCAACACGAGACGAGTTTACTTAAACGATTACAAGAAAGGATGTGAAATGAAAAGACAATAATATAAAAACTCCCTCTATGTGGATCTCTTGGAGAAGTAGACGAAGACGTAGAGTATGATCGTAGTCGATGCGGTCTTTCATCACGATGATGACACGTGTTGAAATCTTCTCCACGGATCTCCTTAAGCCTTCATGGATTTGTGGGAGTATCTCTCTGAACCTTCCTCTCTATGTTGTGGCACGAAGCTCTCGAATTCTGGATCTAAAGAGGATGAGGAAGACGGAGCCAATGGGTCCTTCTTATAGTCTCAGCGCTAGCGCTTGCGCTAGTGGTAAATGCATTTTGGTGATTTCATCACCAGCGCTATCCCATATCAGGACATATTCTGCGCGGCAGAATCTTCAATCCGAGCAAACAATTCTCCCTTGCCTACTGTGCTCCTCGCTACCGCCTGCGCCATCGAATATCGCCTGGCGCTATCGAATATCGCCTGGCGCTATCGGATATCGCCTGGCGCTATCGAATATCGCCTGGCGCTATCGGATATCGCCTGACGCTATCTCCTTCTATAAGTTCTCCCGGCAATTGCGCTGAAGCAATCATTTTCGTCGATCGGAATTTCGTCGAACGGAGCAAAGAGTTCGTCGAGCAAAATTTTGTTGAACGCATTTATGAGCTTTTCGTCGAGCGCCGCTAACAGTTCGTCGAACGACAGCTAGCGCCTGCGCTAGTACTACCAGCCAGCGCTAGTGGGAGATTTGGATTTGATGGCTCAACTTTGGAGGCAGCCTTCTTCTGTAATCCTTGAGTCATGTGAACTTTGTTATCTTGCACACTTAAACACACAAGATCAAATACACATAGGATTTGTTATTCTCAAACCTAGGTGATGCGGAAGACCATGTTCCAACAGTGATTTCATGAGTTATGTTGTATTACCCACATTGTATAGAAAGGGTAAAATGGTCATTAGGTGTCCTAGGATATCACATTCACTTAGAGTGTCAAGACCAGACCTAAGAGAAGCACAAATTCAGTTGAGTTAAAACTTGCGTCGAATAGAAATCGATGCTACTTCGACTAGATGTCGTCGCAACTCTGACTGAAAGTCAAAGTAACTCAAACTGTCTGTCGAAGTATTAAGTCAAGTCAACGCAACATCGAAAGGAACTCAACATAGAAGGAAGAGCCTGTCGAAGCCATCTTAGAAGTCGACGCAACTACGACTTCAATTCGACGCATAAGATAAAGTTCAAGTCCAAGTCTTCAACTCGACGGATACATCGATAAGTAATCGACGCAACGCAGACATCTGAGTTCAGCTAGAGCTAAGAAGGAATTCAAAGCTACTTCTATAAGAACTCAGAGGTGCATCGATATGATGAAAGATGAAGTCAACGCAGCGTCGAGTATAAACAGAAATAGAAGGTTTTCTACTTTCCTTTCTAGTGCTTTTCCAGATGATCTACAAGGATGAAATATGTTCTCCAACAGCTTGTTTATTGCCAAGAATGGAATGTAGTATTCCAGAGATACAACAAAGACATTGTTGGAAGTTATTCAAATTAGATGGACGGGTCGAAAACAAAAATAGAAGGAAACATCAATTGTCCAATGAACATTCCTTCTAAGGACAGTCCAGAAGAAGAAAGAAATTCAAACTTAAATTATAGAGAATAAGTATGTTGAGGGAAAAAGAAGAAACAACTGATTCATTATTCTGTCTGTCGAATAGGGCTTGTCCTTCCTTCTCCTCCAACCCGAAGACAGAACACTAGAACAACTCCTCTGCACAAAAAAAGATCATAACAACACTGCTGCCTCTTCTTCTACATCACATAGCAGCAAGTCAACAAAAGTGCAGAGAGGATTAAGATCAAGCTTATAACCCTTGCAATCAATCTTAAGCAAGGGTTCATCATATTCAGAACCTGAGATAAATAGAAGCAACAACATTCAAAGAGATAACTTCTAAAGGATTCTTACTAAAGAATTCTATTCTCTTCTTTCTTCTCCTTCTACTATTCTTATTCTCCAACTGTAAAAGAGTTTTAAGAATCCCTCTTTCAAAAGATTCAGTGGTTCTAAGAGTCTCCTTATCAAAAGACTCAGTAGTTCTAAGAGTCTCCTTATCAAAAGACTCAGTGGTTCTGAGAGTCTCCTTATCAGAAGACTCGGGCACAGTAAGTGCAATCCTACCAGGGAGGTAGAAGAGTGGACTACCCATATTTTAGGGAACCGCTATAAAAATTCGGTGTCTTCTACATTGATTTTCTATGCTGTCCAGTTTACTGCTTTTCTGGTTTATATTTTATGTGCTTACTTTATTCTGTTTTGGTATTGTTGATTGTGTAGTACATAATAATTTTATTGTGTGTGCATAACTAGGGTATAAAAGTTTTAAAACTCTATTCACCCCCTCTAGAGAATACTCTGAGGCACACTGTGCACTTTCAATTGGTATGAGGGGGAGGTTGATCAATAAGAGGTTAACACCTTAATCAAAAGATTTTCTCACTCTTATTTCTCTATTTAAAATTAACTAAAACTATTTTATAAAGAAAGATGAGTATTAAGGACTATGCATCAACAAGACCACCAGTGTGTAACTTGAATAAGTTTACACTCTGGAAGGCCAGATTAAAGCTCTATATGAACTCCATTGATGAATACATCTTTAATGTTATCATTTTAGGTCCCCCAACTCCAGTCAGACAAGATGCCAATGGATCTGCAACACAGGAAGCTGTCCCAAGGAATGAGTGGACAGATGCTGAGAAGAAGCAGAAGCCATGTGATGCCAAGGCAATGAATATTCTGGTCTCCACAATGTCAGATGATATTTTCCAGAAAGTTGCTGACTGCCAATCAACAAAAGAGATATGGGAATCTCTTTCCAGAATTGTAGAAGGGAGTTCTGATGAAAGAAAGGACAGGAAGTCCCATCTCATATCCCAGTATGAGAACTTTCAAAAGAAAGCTGAGGAGAATTTAGCTGAAATGTATGACAGATTCAGCTCTATAATAAATGAGCTGAAAGGTCTGGATAAGGAGATCTCTCTGGCTAAAATAAATGATAAGCTTCTTCTGTGCTTCCCAAGCTCATGGGACTCAAGGATATGGGCTATCAGAGAGTCCAGATGCCATAGAGAGATCTCTACTAATGCTTTGCTAGGAAAAATCAAATCTTATGAGATGTTACTGAAGAGTAGGGTTGAAACAGAGGCTAAGGAGACAACCTCAATTCCCATCCAAAGGAGTCTTGCCTTGAAGGTTGCTAAAGGAGAGTCCTCCACTTTTGAAGATAAGATGTTCAATATCTTAGCAAGGAGATTCAAAAAGTGGGTAAAGACAGAAGACTCAAGGTGAAAAGAGAGGAGCTCAAAACCCAAATTTGACAAGACTCTAAAGAAGGAAGTGATATGCTTCTTCTGCAATAAGCTAGGGCACATATTCCCTGAGTGTCCACAAGAACAAAGGGACAGGAGCAGCAGCAAAGATGAGCAGAAGAAGTCTTTCAGGAGGAAAGACAAGAAGAAAGGTAAAGGCTTCATTGCTGAAACCTGGAGTGACACTGAAGCAGAGTTATGCTCCTCTTCATAAGAAAGTGATGAAGAAGCTACTGAAGTTGCATGCCTGATGGCATAAGGGATCTCGTCGGAGGATGAAGAAGAACATGTATCATTATTTGATAATTTTGATTTTGGTTCTGATGAATTTAAAATGTGCTTTAAAGAATACTGCAATGATCATCTAGAGGTACAAAAAGAAATAAAAGAAAATTAGGGTAGAACTAGAGAACCTTAAGAAAGATGATTTATATCTAAGAAATCAGGATTTAATAGATGAGATTCATAATAAGGAATCATAATTAATTGACATAAGAAATGAAAATTTAAAACTAAAGGAAGAGCTAACAAAGGCAAAGGCCTTTGAAGACTCAATCAATGGGAGGAGTCAAAAGCACAAAGATATTACACAAAACCTCTCTATGAGATTTAGACAACTAGGTTTAGGAGCAGAACCATCCACTAGCACGGAAGTCCCTAGTAGACCAGCCTGGAAAAATCCAGTTAGATTTATTAGACCTAGTGACTATCAAACAAGTGAGAGGAGTGCAGTAATTGAGGATCAAGATAATAATAATCCTAATAAAATCACTGTATTTAATAAAACAAACTCTAATAGTGAGAAAAGATCTCTAAGGAAAATCAATTCAAACAAACCAATGAATCTAAATAAAAAGGTGTTATAAAAAAGAAAATTGTTAAACAATCTGCTGATTAATTATAATTTGATTCATTCTATACACATTTCAAGTACCAATATAATAAACCTAAATTTGATGAACTCATTCTCTGTCATCCAAAAAGATATCATGAAAGACCCTTCTATTTTTTCATAGAACCTTATAATGGTAGAAACAAAGGGCCCAAGGTAACCTGGGTACCCTCTAATGTTTGAGTTACATGTGTAGGAAACTTAGAGTTCTTTTTCCAAAGAAAGTAAAGGGAAAAGAAGGAAGTAGATGATCAATAATAAAGTACACATATGAAAAGGGAGTAATCTCTACTCTAAAATCCTTTGTTGAGTTTATAGTTCATGAAAATAATAGTATAAATACTATTTTCAATAAAAATTATTGCTGGGAAAAATGACAAGAACTTTCTAAGGAAATAGAACTGTTTATTCAGAGTTGCGTCAAAAAGAATTCGACGTACCGTCTAATTTTACTCGACGCTAGCTTCAAGAGCCATCTGAATCAGACAATTCAAATAGCATTCGACGCAGCGTCGATGTCATATTGACGCATACGTCGATTTAATAGTTGCTCGTCAAATTTGAGGATGCGTCGAGTTCTAATCGACGCAATGTCGACATGACAGGAGCGTGCAGTTTCACTTCTAGAATCTGCCTCTACACATTTTGGCGCGCTGACTATTAATCTTTGTCGACGGTGCTTCAAATAAAACCCTAAGTTGCAATGAATCATCTTCTTTTAAGAAACATAGGCGTCGAATTCATTACGCTTTCGAATTCTCTCTTTCTTGCTCGCGTGCTTTCTTTCTCTCCAGCTCTCTTGCATTCTTCTCTCTCTCTCTCTCTCTCTCTCTCTCTCTTTCTCTCTTTCTTTCTCTCTCTTCTCTTTGCAAGTACTTCATCTAAGATTCAATGGCTCCTCCAAAGATCAACTCTAGCTTCAACGTTGATGTGGATTCCTTTAATGCGGCTTCTGATAACTTCAAGGCCATTCTCGGCTTATTTCATACTGCTGACTTGACAAAGCTGATTTCTATAAGGTGCAAGATCCTTGATACTGAACTGACAGAGTTCAAAGACAATATTCACATAGGAGATGATGGATCCCTCAATGGTAGAATCTCTGAGACTGATATAAATATTACTGAGAAATTATTCAGTCAAACGTTTGATCTTACAGCTGACAGTGATCCAGATGAACTGACAGGGGAAGAGACCATGAGGGTTGTAGAAATTATGCAGTTCAGGAAAGAGAAGGCCATCAATCTGAAGAAGATTGATCTTGCTTAAGAATACAGATTCCTGGCTGATATAGTAGGGGAGGTGCTCCTATGCACAATTTCAGCCTATGATGCCATTCCCAAGCAGCAGCTTCAGATAATGGGATGTCTTGTCCTCAACAAAAAGATCAACTGGGGGAGGTGCCTCCTGAAAATGATAGGTCATAAATATACACATAAAGAAAATGCATATATGAGAATGATGAGTCGGGTGCTGCTCCATCATTATCCCATGGTATGCAAATCAAAAGGAGTGAAAATTTCACCTGGGAAGAGGATAAATATCGGCATTTTCTCCAAGTGGACCAGGAAGATCATCAAGCCTGGTCAAGCTGCACCTTCACCTCCTCCTTCTCCAACTCCACATGATACAGAGATAACTCTTCCAAATGCTCAAAGAGATAATAATCCAGCACAAGTCACTCCATCAGCCCAACGAAACATTACTCCGCATGCTGATCCAGCTCAGTTCAACCAGTCCATTCCATCCACTCCAGCCCTGGAACCAACACCACAGATTCCACTCCAACCACATTAATAATCATCCACCATCATTTCTATGGAAAACACTACAGACAACCAGTCTACTCCCCTACCACAATATCACATCACTCTAGAAGATAATCAATCACACTCCCTATCCACCAAGATCTTCCAGACTTCAATGAGGATTCCACAGCAATTCCTCCAGTTATGCTATCCTCACCAACTCTTACCACACCCCCTGTCTCTACCACACATCCTACTCCTTCCCTTGATATTAAGTAAGTGATTTCAAAAGCATTAAGATTGGCTACTAGCACATTTGCTAACCTACTGACCACTCAAGCCAGAAAGTTCAATAAGAAGTACTCCGAGATGGAGACAGAACTGCAAAAATCAAAAGAGTCCCTCCTGGCACTGAAATCAACTGTATCCTCCTCCATGGTAACTGAAGAATTCTTAACCTCCCTAGTAAGTAAGGTTTATAAGGGGGAGATGATCCAGGAGGAGGAGAGGCTTAATCAAGGAAATGCGAGTGGCCAGAAGAAGGAAAAGAGTGCACAAGAAGAGATTGCCCCAAATTCCCCAGCTGCTTATGTTCATGATCCAAACAAACTCATTGTTTTTCAAACAGGAAAAGTCAAAGGGAACCTTCTGCAGTAAACTAGGGGGAGATGATTGCTTCAACTCAGGGGGAGCCCCTAGAAGATGATCTACTCTTGGATGAGATTGTAAAGATTGCCAAGGAGGCTGCTCTGACTATTGAACAAGATGCATAATCTCAGGGGGAGCCTCCCAAAGAAAATGAAACTCATCAAGATGCTGCAAAGGCTGCTGAAGAAGAAGATGAGCCACTGAGGTTTGCACTAAGAAGTGTAATGCCACAAGTGTTCTCAAGGAAGAGGAAAGCCCTAGAAGAAGTATAGTAATGTACAGGTAAACACTGGTATTATATTATATCATATGGTGGATACAATTATCATGATTATGAAAATCAATTTGATTTCTTGAAAGCTCATCATATTGTCTATGTGCTTATAGTATCATTATCTGTGTATATGTGTTTGTATTTAATTTTATGTCAAAGTTTGTTTGAAATCACTTAATCAAATTGTAAAATTTGTTAAGATAAATTGGGGGAGATTGTTGAAAAAAAAACTTTTGATTTATCTATAAATTATTTTAAATTGATTTCATCAGTTAGGTTGAATTACCCACATTGTATAGAAAGAGTAAAGTGGTCATTAGATGTCCTAGGATATCACATTCACTTAGAGTGTCAAGACCATGCCTAAGAGAAGCACAAATTCAGTTGAGTTAAAACTTGCGTCGAATAGAAGTCAACGCAACTTCGACTAGATGTTGACGCAACTCTGACTGAAAGTTGAAGTAACTCAAACTGTCTATTGAAGTATCAAGTCAAGTCGACGCAACATCGAAAGAAATTCGATGCAGAAGGAAGAGCCTGTCGAAGCCATCTTAGAAGTCGACGCAACTTCGACTTCAATTCGACGCAAAAGATAAAGTTCAAGTCCAAGTCTTCAACTTGATGGATACGTCGATAAGTAATCGATGCAATGTCGATATATGAGTTCAGCCAGAACAAAGAAGGAATTCGAAGCTACTTCTATAAGAACTCAGAGGTGCTTCGATATGACGAAAGATTGAAAGTGGAGGTCAGATCTTAAGTTACTCTAGAGGGGGGGGGGGTGAATAGAGTATTAAAACTTTTTATTTAGTTTTATAGCGGAATTTAAAATACTATTAAGTATATGTGTAATCAGTGAGAGTTAAAGATAAAGACTGAAACAGTAAAAAGAAAATCACACAGCACAAGCGCAGAAGAATAAGCAAGCACAGAAGACACAAGGAGCTATAGTAGTTCCCCAATAAATATGGGTACGTCTACTCTTCTACCACCCTTGGTAGGAATCCACTAGGAGGGTTGATCTGGTGCCCTAGCACCAAGGGGTTTTTGATAAGGTGTCCACACACCAATAAGGTTTTGATAAGGTGCTTAAAAACAATACAAGGATTTTTTGATAAGGTGTCTTGCCACCACTGGGTAAACTTTTGGAGGGAGAATTAACCCTGTACAAGATGAGATAAAGAGGTTTAGAGTGTTCTTCTCTGTCAATGATCTGAGAGAAGACAAGATGGTGTTGAAACTGAAAGCTCCCCCTGTCTGATGAAAGTTGATGACACTTTGTGGCTTGAGCTTTCTCTAACACAAGTCTTTTGTAGCAGATTATCTGGAAGAAATGAATCTTCAGATTGTTGCTGCTCTTTGAAAGACTTTAACTTGCAGCAGTTCTGAGAGGTTGAGTGTTGTTCTCAGAATGATGAGGGTGCTGCCTTGAGTAAGAAGAAGACTGGGAAAAATGAATAATGTTTTATCCTTCTTCTTCTTTCTCTAATACTTCTCTTTGTTCTTCTTGTTCTGTAATAACAGAGAGACTGAGAGGGATTGTTGAATGTATCTCTGTGTACTGTCTGAAGGAGAAAATCGACTGCTGTATATTTTCTTCTCTGATAACTTGTATATTATTTTCAAATTCAAATCATCTGCTTTTAAGGAATATATTATTCTGACTTAAATCCTTCTTGGAACTGTGCAGCCACCCAAAGCAGTTTTGGCAGGTCCATTCAATTCCTTTTGTCGTGAAATATGCCTTGGCATTAAATGTCAACGACTATTCTTTTTCTTGGAATAGAAAGAATATAAGGATATAATAAATAGGAAAGATATCCTTACATAGCTGACTGAATACGTCCAAAAAGAAATAAATATATCCGTTATTCTGTCGATTTATGTTCAGAGAACTGATATCCAACTGAAAATATTTATTTGGCCTTCAGAAAGGAATTTGTCGAGCACTGGCTGGAATTCATCGAGCGCTGATGGAATTCGTTGAGCGTTGCTAGCCATTTGTCGAGCGCTGGAACTGGCTATAATTCTTCAGTCTGCTGAAGACAATTTGTCGAACGAAGTTGGTCATTCGTCGAACGCCACTAGCCATTTGTCGAGCTTGAATTTTCCTAAGTTCTGACTAATCTAATCAGCCTAAAGACTTGACCCTAAGACTATACAATGGGGTCAATACATATCCTAATCAACATATAGTGATCCAAGCCCAAATCAGTAATAGGGTTGTTCCAACAATCTCCCCCTATTTGGGTTAGGATACTATTTGACAATTAATCAAATACATACAATAGAAAACATAAACAACAGAGCATACAATATATGTATCTGACAGAATGAAAAATTCATTTCAGCAGATTGAATAAAACTAGTGCTCTGAGTTCATTACAATCAAAAAGTTTAATCAATAACAAAAATAGCTAAATCTGAACCTCTTTTATTTCTTTGCTGATGGAGGTTTGAAGATTATTTGCCTGTTTGGATCTTGAGATTTCTTCTTGCTTAGGTAGAGATCTTGAGCTCCCAGTATGGTTTGAGATTTAACATAAGGAACAAAAGCTTCTGGGTGCATATCAATATATTCTTCAGCATTGAAAAATTCTTTGGAGTTGTACTTGTCAAGTTCTTTCCTTCTGTAGTTAGACATGGTAGAAATGTTTGAGAAATCTTTACCTTCTGATTTTGCTTTGTTGATCTTGGCATAAGCAATAGTTTCCTTGAGTCTTGCCATTTGAGATAATCTTTCTTCTTCAGGGTCTGGAAGATAGGGAACATATTATGAAATATCAGTTTGATCTTGAAGATCACTTTGAGGATTTCTGATCTTGTGGAAAGATCCATCAGAAATATGAAGTTTGTATTCTGAAGATATTTGAGGTGAAATAATGGCTTGACTATCTTGTAAAGCAAGTGCTGATTTCTTAGAAGGAGGAGCACTTGCTGATCCAAAGGCTTGAGAACCACTAGAACAACCAGGTCTTCCTGATTGTTGAGAGCTGGGCTTCTGAGAGAAAGATGATGGTGCTGCTGAGCCTGCTGCTGGAGGAGGAGGAGGAGGATGGTTATATTTGACAGGTTTGTCAGAATAGTAACCAGTTTTCCTCATCCTCTTCCTTCTTTTGTTCTCATTCCTTGAGAATTTCATCCAATGAGGTGTACCTTTGTCAAGAGTAATATTATGAAGAACATAATATGGAATATCATTCTCAGGATTTGGAGGCTTGGGAACAGCCTTTGACTTAGCTTTTCTTTTCTTTCTTTTCCTTGATAATGTGTGTCATCAGAATCACTGTTATCATCATCATCTTCTTCAGAGTCAGAAGAAGAGATTGGCTTATTATATAAATCATCAATTGTTTTGATTACTTCAAGAGCTTTTAATCTTTCTTCTTCAGCTTTGTCAAATTCTGCATCTGTCTCTTTCCAGATTTCATCAAAACTTGGCATTGGTTCTTCATTCCATAAAAGAGTTGGAGGTGAGGAAACAATTCTTGAAGCTGTTTCATTTGATGGAGTATCATCTGATGGAGTAAGGGGATCTTCTATATCATCTAGAAATTCTGCAAGATCATCCTCATATTCTGCAGAAGTGTCCTTCATCTGAATATCTTGATCAGAGATTGAAGGAATAGAAGAGATGAAACTTTTTATGATGTCAGAATGAGTCTTCTGAGGAAGGCATATCAGAGCCTTTGATAAATCCTCTATGTGTACTTTTGGTGACACCCTTGATGTATATTTAGTATCAAATTTTGATAATAAGCTATGCAGATCACAAGAGGGATGAATGCAGATACATATATTATTTATTTCTTCTATAACTTGTATATCTGATACTATACAAGAATCAATCATATCTGTATCATAAACTATAATTGAATCTTCTTTACTTTGTACTATCTCAGAATTATCTAATTCAAAAACTGTAACTTCTGCTACTTCTGGAGCAACTTCTGCTTCTGGAGCTTCTTCACAGGACATCTCCCCCTGCCTAGCTTCAGGGACACCTGAATCTAGGCCCCTAGAAGAAGGGACAGCAATAGAGGAAGGAAGGGAAGAAAGCTTAGCAGATAAGGTAGAAATAGCTTGGGGGACTGGAGCAAATTTTGCATCCAGGAGTTGGTTTATTTTAGGAAGAATGTGATCAAAAATTTGATCAGCAATAGAGGTGATGTTGAGAGATAGATAATCTGATGGAAGTGATGTAGATGGTTGTTAAGTGGATGGGATGAAAGTTGGTAGAAGGATATTTCTGACAGTTTCAAAATGTGTGGAAATGTTATCTGGATGGTTTGAACTTGAGGGATGAATTGGTGACTGATGTCCATCATGTATTGGAGATGGAGGTGGAATAGGTGATTGGGGTAGAGTTGAGGAATTGAGATTAGTGTTGATAGGAGATGGAGGAGGGGAAGGCAGTGGTTCTGGAGATAGAGGGGAAATATCATTGATAGGTGGTATATCAGTTGAAGAGGTGGTGGAGAGTTTGGAGGTAGAAATTGTTCAGGAGACTGTTGAGCAGGTGGAGATGGGATATGAGAAGGAGAAGGAACTGAGGGAGGAACTTCTGGACGAGTAGAGGGAGTGACTTGGTTAGTCCTTGTGTCCTCAGATGTTTTCCTTTTCCTAGAAGCAACAACTCTTGTATTCTTCTTGGGGATTACCCTATCCCATTTAGCAAAGAGTGTTGTGGTCAGCCTCTTGCTGGCATTTATAGTCACCTTGGGTGACACCAGAAGGTCTGGATGCCTTTCCTGCAGGAAAATATCTATAACTCTTCCAAAACTGACACTATCCTTAGAATTTTTCTTTTTAATAAATTCAAAGAGAATTGATCCCCAGTTAATTTTCTTCTTCTCCATCAAGGCCACCATCAACAGAAATTGGTTCCTGTTGATATAGTCATGCCCAGAAGTCTTGCCCAGCAAGACTTTTCCAACAATGTCAGCTAAGAACTTGTTGTCCTGAGACAAGTTCTTTTGCAGTAAGTGATTAGGGTTTCCAGTTAAGTGACCCATTTTGAGTAAAGCTTCATCAAATTGTTCTGAGCTTATGTCTAAGTCATCATCTCCATTCTCAAAACCAAAAATTTCAGTAAGAATGGTGGGAGAGAGAGAGACTTGATGACCTGAGATGGTGCCAGACATCTTCTCATCCTCTATCTGAACAGTATGAAGCCATTCTTTAATTTCTGCAACTGGTATTTTCTGCCTGGTGCTCAACTACTTCTTTAGATGTTGGTCTTCCAGTATTTGAAGAACATCCTTGAAGATTTGGTCAGATTGTGCAAAAGAATCTGTGTCGATATCAAACCTGCGTCAAACTTCATTGAGTGTAGAGAGGCCTGAGGAATCGCCATTGTTCCTGCAAAGAGAACGAATATCAAGTGCAGAGGGGAACTAGGGGAAAGACGATTTCTGTAGGCGCAAACTTAGAAAGAGATAAAATAAAGCTTATATAGAAAGATCAAAGAATGAGGGCGCATTCGTAGACCGCTGTTCGACAAAACCTAATAAAATTAGAAGTCGAAAAGGCTTTATTTCTTCGTCAGACTGCGTACGAAAACATCTTTTTCGTCGACCACCGTTCGACAAATGAAACTGTCTTTATCGATTCTGAGGTTAACAGGTTTTGTCGACTGCCGTTCGACAAATGGTTCAAATTTGCCTTCCTTCGTTCGACAAATTTATGGGATAAATAGAAAATTTAATTTTTAACAGATTGAGTCTCCATCTATCATTCCTAGTTGATTTATAAAGAAGATGTGCTTCTTTTCAGTCAAGGGCTTGGTGAAAATGTCAGCTCTTTGCAAATCAGTAGAAATGAATTGTACGCAAATTTTGTTTTTAACCACATTATCCCTAAGGAAGTGGTGCCTAATTTCTATGTGTTTAGTCCTACTATGGAGAACTAGATTTTGTGCTATAGATATTGCACTAGTGTTGCCACAAAATATAATTGAACTATTTAAGTTGACACCATAGTCTAGGAGCTGATTTTGTATCCAAAATATCTGTGAGCAGCAACTGCCAGCAGCAATGTATTCAGCTTCTGCTGTTGATGTAGGCACAGATGTTTGTTTCTTACAAAACCAAGACACAAGCCTATCACCAAGAAACTGACAAGTTCCTGATGTGCTCTTCCTGTCTACTTTGCATCCAGCATAATCTGAATCTGAGAATCTAGTTAATTCAAATTCAGATGTTGTTGGATACCAAAGTCCTAGATTAGGGCAACCCTTTATATATCTTAAAATTCTTTTTAGTAAAATAAGATGAGATTCTTTAGGGTTAACTTGAAATCTAGCACAAATACATGTAGCAAACATTATATCTGGCCTACTAGCTGTTAAATAGAGTAGAGAGCCAACAATTGCCCTATACACTTTCTGATCAACATGTCTCCCTGATTCATCAGTGTCAACAACAGCATTAGAGGCCATGGGTGTTTTCATGGTAGAGGAATCAGACATTCCAAATCTTTTCACTAATTCCTTAGCATACTTAGATTGGGAAATGAAGATTCCTGATGGGGTTTGCTTCACTTGAAGACCAAGGAAGTATGATAATTCACCCATGCTACTCATTTCAAATTTAGATTGCATTAGTTTAGAAAACTTTTTGCATAAATTTGAATCTGTAGAGCCAAAGATAATATCATCTACATATATTTGAACTAGTAAGGTTTGATTTTTATGTATCCTGAAAAATAATGTTTTATCTACTATGCCCCTACAGAAATTATTTTCCAAAAGAAAATTAGCTAAAGTCTCATACCATGCTCTGGGAGCTTGTTTGAGACCATAAAGGGCTTTATTAAGCTTAAATACATAGGAGGAATGAGTTGGAGAGATGAAACATGGTGGTTGTTCCACATAGACTTCTACTTTGATGTCTCCATTTAGAAATGCTCTCTTCACATCCATTTGATATACTTTGAACTTTTTATATGCAGCAAATGCAAGGAAGATTCTGATTGCTTCTAACCTTGCAACTGGTGCAAAAGTTTGATCATAGTATATTCCTTCTTCCTGTGAGTACCCTTGATCTACTAGCCTAGCTTTGTTTCTCACAATATTGCCTTGATCATCAAGTTTGTTCCTGAAGACCCACTTGGTGCCAATAACAGGATGACCTTTTGGTCTTGGAACCAAATCCCAAACCTTGTTCCTTTCAAACTGGTTGAGTTCCTCTTGCATTGCAAGAATACAGTTTGGATCTTGTTCTGCATATTTTATGGTTTGAGGTTCAACTTGTGATAGGAAACAAGTATGCATCTGATTTTGGTGTAGTTGATGCCTTGTTTGAACACCTGCTGTGATATCACCAATTACTTGTGAAATTGGATGATCTCTAACTGTGATGTGGTCAACAGTTGGAGTTGGTTCAGCAGCAGTATCCATTTGGGGAATTTGTTCAGCTGTTGTGTCCTGTGGAGGATGTTCTGCTGTTACTTGATTTAGGTTAACAACAAGATCTGGATGATCTTCTTCTTCATTATCTTCAAGAATTTGAGGTGATGGATGCAGTGAATCTTTTGTTTGTAGATTTAATCCATCAAGCTCTACACATAGAGCTGGTACCTGCAGATTGTTTTTGGTAGAAGAATTCTTCTCCTTGTAACACATGTTAGTTTCATCAAAGGAAACATGCATAGACTCTTCTATTTTAAGAGAAGATTTATTAAATACCCTATATGCTTTGCTAACTAATGAATATCCTAAGAAGATTCCTTCTTCAGATTTTGGTTCAAATTTTCTAAGGTTTTTTTTATCATTGTTATGAACAAAACATCTACAACCAAAAGTTCTAAAATAATTAACTTTAGGTTTCTTCCCTTTAAGTAATTCATAGGGAGTTTTACCCTTAAGTTTATGTATCAAACTTCTATTCAGAACATAATTTGCTGTGCTGACAGCCTCTGCCCAAAAAGATAGGGGCAAGTTAGCATCTGCAAGCAATGTTCTTGCTGATTCAATTAGAGTTCTATTTTTCCTTTCAACTACCCCATTTTGTTGAGGAGTTCTAGGAGCTGAGAAGCAATGCCTGATACCTTCCATCTCACAGAATTCTTGCATGAGAAGAGACTCAAACTCAGTGCCATGATCACTTCTGATCAATGCAACTACAGTAGAGTACTCAATTTGTATGCTCTTAAGAAAATATGTAAGAACTTTAAAGTTATCTGACTTTTCTCTCAAAAAGAACACCCAAGTGAATATGGAGAAGTCATCTACAATAACTAGAGTGTAAGACTTCCCCCCTAAACTCTTTATTGCTATAGGTCCAAAAAGGTCCATATGTAGCAAATACAAGATTCTAGGTGAATCACTTTTAGATAATGATTTAAAGTTGTTTTTGGTTTGCTTGCCTAACTGACATGCCCTGCAAAGACCTTCTTTCTTATATGATCCTGATGGTAAGCCTCTAACAAGATTATCCTTAGCTAGTTTAGCAATGGTCCTAAGGTTTACATGTCCTAATCTTTTATGCCATAATTCACTAGGTTTGCTTAGCTCATTAAATAAACAAATTTCTGATTTGGATGAGTTGAAATTTACTAAATATATATTTACTTGCCTAATACCTGATAGAACAATAACATTATCAGAGGATTTAATAATGCATTCTGATTTATTAAATGTTACCTGATAACCTTCATCACATAACTGACTTATGCTGATGAGGTTGTGCTTCAGACCCTTGACATAGGTTACTTCCTTGAATGTCACTGCTCCAACTTTAATTTGACCATAGCCTTTGGTTTGCCCATAGTTGGAGTCTCCAAAGATCACCTTGGGTCCAAGCTTTGCCTTATAGTTGTTCAGGTTGGCCTTGATTCCTGTCATGTGCTTTGAGCAGCCACTATCCAAGTACCATTTTTGATTTAATCTTGGATAGCTGTGTACCTGCAAATACAAAAACATAAACTAGTTATTTTTGACCCAAACTACCTTGGGTCCTTTTATGTTACCACAAAATTCAGAGATAAATGACATTTCAGGCTGATCCTTATAGCTTTGTGGATGATATCTCCTTGGAGGTATAGTCCACTCAGTAAAAGGATTTTTAGTATATTTAGGATTAGAATTCTTAGTGTTTTCTGTATAATGTCTGTTCGACAAATTTGGGTAAATTTGTCGACCGTCGTTCGACGAATGTGCATGATTTTGTCGAGCGCCGTCCATATTATAACTATACTAAAAATCTGTTCTCAGTTTTCGTCGATCCCCGTTCGACAGATTTGAATCTTTTTGTCGAGCTTCGTTCGACGAATTCTTCTGAATTCTCTTATCCTTAACAGACTTGCTTGAAATATCTTTATTTCTTTCTGCAGCCTCTTTGCTTTTAGCAGAAATGAATTTTATGGGTGTGGAGAGGATGTTTCTCTTAATCAGAGATGACTCACTTGATGAAGCACCCAAGCCCAGTTTGCTATTGTTAAATCTAGCATTGACAGTGCTTGTGATGTCCATCAGTTTGATGCTTCTCCCATTGAGAGATTCTTCAAATTGCTTGGCTTCAGACAACTTATTCTCAATGAAAATAATGTGTTCTTTGGAAGCAGCCAACTCTTTCGTAAGACTTGCATTCTCTTCACTTATATTATTCATCTCAACTAACTTATTTCTGAGAGAGATTACTTCTTTCTCAGATTTTATTAAGTCTTGGCAAAGAATTTTGAAATCATCTTTGAATTCAATAGAAGTAAAATCAAAGTTAGATAATACCTGATCAGTATCATCTTCTGTTTCTGTTTCTGATTCTGATTTCTCTTCATCAGAATTGTTGGTTGAGGCATTGATTGCCATCATGCAGAAATTTTTTTCTTCTTCATCATCATTGGAGCTGGATGAAGATGCAGATTGTGACTCACTGTCTGAGTCATAAATAGCCATCAGACATTGGTCATTGTCTTTTGTTTCCTCTTCATCGGATGATCATGATGAAGACTCAGACTCAGACTCTGTATCACTCCAGGATTTTGCTACAAATCCTCTTCCCTTCTTTTTGTGAGAGTGGGAGGAAGATTTGCTAGAGCTCTTCTTTTCTTCCTTTTCTCTTCTCCTGTCCTTCTTGTCCTTTTTGTTCTGATTATCTGGACAGTCAGGAGCAATGTGTTCTGGTTTCCTGCAACCAAAACATATAATTTCATTAGAGTGATTTTTGTCATACCTTGGCTTGTCATGGCTCCTGGATAACTTTTTCCTGATGTCTTTCTTAGCCATCTTGTAGAATCTTTTGGCAAACAGATTCATAAACTCCTCATTGTCAGGAGTTTTTCCTTCATCTTCTGCAGCTTTGAAGGCTATGCTTCTTTCCTTCTTGGGTGCTGGAGATGAAGTTGATTCTTCAGCTTCCCTAGCTTTGATAAGCTGCTCATAAGACTTGAGCTTGCCCAACAAAGCTTCAGTGGTGATCTCATTGAGACTTCTGGCTTCCGTGATTGGCCAGATTCTGGAGTCCCATGTGCTGGTGAAGCACATAAGAATTTTATCATTGATCTCTGTGAGTGAGATCACTTTGTCTAGAGACTTCAGCTCATTTATTATGAGGCTGAGCCTATTATACATATCAGCAACACTTTCTGATTCTCCCTTCTTGAAGTTCTCTTATTGAGAAATCAGATGAGATCTTCTATCTTTTCTTTCATCTGCTGAGCCTGCCACCATGTTGTTGAGAGATTCCCAAATTTCTCTTGCTGAGGTGCACTCAACAGCCTTCTAGAATATGTCATCTGACATAGTTAGGGCCAGAATGTTCATGGCCTTTGCATCTGCATTTCTCTGCTTCTTCTGAGCTTCAGTCCACTCAGGAGGTGGAACAGCAGTATTGTCTGTTGCTGCACCAGTACTTGTTGATGTTGTTATAGCTGGAGGTCCTGTCAAAATGACATTGAAAATTTCTTCATCAATGGAGTTCATATACAGCCTAATCCTTGCTTTCCATAGTGCAAACTTATTGAGATTGCACATAGGAGGTCTTGTGCTGGAATACTCCTTGTTTTGTGCCATGAGTTTTAAATAAGATAAAAATAAAGAGAAGGAAACTCTGAGGAAATTTAAGATCTGGTTGATCTTTGTGATTCAGGTGTTAGCCTGTAAGGAATCAACTACCCTCTGATACCAATTGAAAGTGGAGGTCAGATCGTAAGTTACTCTAGAGGGGGGGGGGTGAATAGAGTATTAAAACTTTTTATTTAGTTTTATAGCGGAATTTAAAATACTGTTAAGTATATGTGTAATCAGTGAGAGTTAAAGATAAAGACTGAAACAGTAAAAAGAAAATCACACAGCACAAGCGCAGAAGAATAAGCAAGCACAGAAGACACAAGGAGCTATAGTAGTTCCCTAATAAATATGGGTACGTCTACTCTTCTACCACCCTTGGTAGGAATCCACTAGGAGGGTTGATCAGGTGCCCTAGCACCAAGGGGTTTTTGATAAGGTGTCCACACACCAATAAGCTTTTGATAAGGTGCTTAAAAACTACACAAGGATTTTTTGATAAGGTGTCTTGCCACCACTGGGCAAACTTTTGGAGGGAGAATTAACCCTGTACAAGATGAGATAAAGAGGTTTAGAGTGTTCTTCTCTGTCAATGATCTGAGAGAAGACAAGATGGTGTTGAAACTGAAAGCTCCCCCTGTCTGATGAAAGTTGATGACACTTTGTGGACAGAGCTTTCTCTAACACAAGTCTTTTGTAGCAGATTATCTGGAAGAAATGAATCTTCAGATTGTTGTTGCTCTTTGAAAGACTTTAACTTGCAGCAGTTCTGAGAGGTTGAGTGTTGTTCTCAGAATGATGAGGGTGCTGCCTTGAGTAAGAAGAAGACTGGGAAAAATGAATAATGTTCTATCCTTCTTCTTCTTCTTTCTCTAATACTTCTCTTTGTTCTTCTTGCTCTGTAATAACAGAGAGACTGAGAGGGATTGTTGAATGTATCTCTGTGTACTGTCTGAAGGAGAAAATTGACTGCTGTATATTTTCTTCTCTGATGACTTGTATATTATTTTCAAATTCAAATCATCTGCTTTTAAGAAATATATTATTCTGACTTAAATCCTTCTTGGAACTGTGCAGCCACCCAAAGCAGTTTTGGCAAGTCCTTTCAATTCCTTTTGTCGTGAAAGTTGCCTTGGCATTAAATGTCAACGGCTATTCTTTTTCTTGGAATAGAAAGAATATACGGATATAATAAATAAGAAAGATATCCTTACATAGCTGACTGAATACGTCCAAAAAGAAATAAATATATCTGTTATTCTGTTGATTTGTGTTCAGAGAACTGATATCCAACTGAAAATATTTATCTGACCTTCAGAAAGGAATTCGTCGAGCGCTGGCTGGAATTCATCGAGCGCTGATAGAATTCGTCGAGCGTTGCTAGCCATTTGTCGAGCACTGGAACTGGCTATAATTCTTCAGTCTGCTGAAGACAATTTGTCGAACGAAACTGGTCATTCGTCGAACGCCACGCGCCATTTGTCGAGCTTGAATTTTCCTAAGTTCTGACTAATCTAATCAGCCTAAAGACTTGACCCTAAGACTATACAATGGGGTCAATACAGATCCTAATCAACATATAGTGATCCTAGCCCAAATCAATAATAGGGTTGTTCTAACAATGAAGATGACGTAGCGTCAAGTATAGACAGAAATAGAAGCTTTTCTGCTGTCCTTTCTGGTGCATTTCCAGATGATATGCAAGGCTGAAATATGTTCTCCAACGACTCATTTATTGCCAAGAATGGAATGGAGCATTCCTGAGATACAACAAATACTTTCTTGGAAGCTATTCAAATCAGATGGACAAGTCAGGAACAAAAATAGAAGGAAACATCAATTGTCCAATGGACATTCCTTCTAAGGACAGTCCAGAAGAAGAAAGAAATTCAAACTCAAATTATAGAGAAGTATGCTGAGGAAGAAAGAACAAGCAACTGATTCATTATTCTGTCTGTCGAATTGGGCCTGAACTTCCTTCTCCTCCAACCCTAAGACAAAACACTAGAACAACTCCTCTGCACAGAAAAAGATCATAACAACACTGCCGCCTCTTATTCTACATCACATAGCAGTAAGTCAACAAAAGTGCAGAGAGGATCAGGATCAAGCTTATAACCCTTGCAATCAATCTTATGTAGGGGTTCATCTTATTCTGATCCTGAGATAAATAGAAGCAACAACATTCAAAGAGATAGCTTCTGAAGGATTCTTACTGAAGAATTCTATTCTCTTCTTTCTTCTCCTTCTACTATTCTCAATCTCCAACTGTAAAAGAGTTTTAAGAATCCCTCTTTCAATGGATTCAGTGGTTCTAAGAGTATCCTTATCAAAAGACTCAGTGGTTCTAAGAGTCTCCTTATCAAAAGACTCAGTGGTTCTGAGAGTCTCCTTATCAAAAGACTTAGGCACAGTTAGTGCAATCCTACCAGGGAAGTAGAAGAGTGGACAACCCACATTTTGGGGAACCACTATAAAAATTATGTGTCTTCTGTATTGGTTTTCTGTGTTGTCCAGTTTACTGCTTTTATGGTTTATATTTTATTGGCTTACTTTATTCTATTTTGGTATTGTTGATTGCATAGTACTTAGTAGTTTTCTTGTGAGTGAATAACTAGGGTATAAAGGTTGAAAGTCAATTGAATATCAGTTGAAAGTGATTGATATAATCAACCACGCTTTGATACCAATTGAAAGTGAGGTTAGATCTTAGATTTACTCTAGAGGGGGGGGGGGGGGGGGGTTAATAGAGTATTAAAAACTTTTCACTTAATTTTATAGCAGATTTAAAATAGTGCTATATATATGTGTATAGCAGAGTGATTTATAAAAACTAAATAAAAACAAATCAGCACAACACATCACACACAGAGGACACAAGGATCTTTATAGTAGTTCCCCAATAAACCTGGGTACGTCTACTCTTCTACCACACTTGGTAGGATCCACTAGGTTTTTGATCAGGTGCCTTATCACTAAGGGGTTTTTGATTAGGTGTCCACACACCAAGTGAGCTTTTGATCAGGTGCTCTAACCAAACCACAAGTTTTTGATCAGGTGCCCTGCCACCAATGGGTTAACTTTTGATGGGAGTTATAACCCTGTACAAGATGAGGTAAAGAAGGGTTATGAAGTTCTTCTCTGTCAATATTCTGAGAGAAGACTCTATTGGATTGTTGATGTAGAAAAGCTCCCACTGTCTGATATAAAATTGTTTGACAGTAGATGGTTGGAAGCTTTCTTTTGAATGAATTGATCATCTTGTAGCTGATTAATCTGAGAGAGTAAGTTCTTCAGATTATTGTTGCGCTTTGCAGATCTGATCATGCAGCAGAAATTGAGAGAAGGTGTTGATGTTGTTCTCAGAGAATGAGTGCTGCTATTGAGGAAGAAGAAGATCTGTAAAACTTTTGTTCTTCTTTTTCTTCCTGTAACTTTCTGAAGAATCGTGTTCTTCTTTTACTGCTCTTCTTCTATTCTGTATATCTGTACTGTAATAATCTGCGATATGTTTTGTAATAATCCAGTGATATCTTCTTTCCTTCTTCTCTTTTGAAATCTCTGACAGATTTGAAAATCAAATCCCTTATTTTAAGGAATAAAATATTCTGAAGAGATATATCCTGTACTGCAAATCTGATGCGCCGTTTACCTTTTTCCTTTTCCATGAACATGTCCTTTTCCGCTAAATGTCAAAGGCTATAATCTCGAAATAATAAAAGGAAATATATTATCCTTACTTATCTGGAAGAATAGAGCCGTTGCAGAAGAGATCTGAGTTCAGAGAAATTAACTGGTCTTCAGAAATTAAATCTGCTGTCATTTAATTCATCGAACACAGACTGAGTAAATCGTCAAACACAGAGAGCAAGCCGCTCGTCGAATGCAGAGAGCAAGTCGTTCGTCGAACGCAGAGCCTGAATATTTTCATGAGATCTAACAGCCTAAAACCTTGACCCATTGACTCTACATTGGGGTCAACTTGATCCTAGTCAACAGATAGTGATCTTAGCCCAAATCAGTAATAGGGTTGTTCCAACAATCTCCCCCTATTTGGGTTAGGACACTATTTGGCAAAAATTAAAACAAACAAAACAATAACAACAGAACAACAGAGCATATATATCTGATATATTTTAAATATTTCATCAGATATACAAATATGATACTCTGAGTTCTGAAACATTACAAAAACTAACAAATAAATAGAACCTTTGTATTTCTCTGAATTCTGACATTTCTGACTTTCTGAATTTTGATATTGTCTTTCTCTGATTTTTCTGAATTCTGATTAGCTGAGCTGTAGTCAAAAACTGATTATCTGAATCTTCTTTGAATCTGTTGCTTCTTCTATATCAAAAGTTGTATCTGAATCTGAATTTGAACATGAAAACTTTATCTGAATTTGCATTAAGTTGGAGCAAACATTGCATCTGAAATTTGCAATATATGTAGCTTCTTCATGCATCATTTCCCTTTTTCATAAAACATGTTAGCCTGAGAGCATCTCCCCCTGAGACTGGAGCTTCTTCAGCTTTCTCCCCTTGCCTAGTTCATAGAACATCTCCCCCTGAGCAAAAACTGCATCATATGGAGCTTGTTCATAGAACTGAAAACATGCTTCTTCATCAGCATTTCCTCTTGAAGCTTGAGCATCTTCAGAAAATAACTCCCCTTGTCAATAAGGAAAGTATCTCCCCCTGACAAAAAGGAGCTTCTTCAATACATCTCCCCCTGCCTAGTTTCAGGAAGACCTGGAGTTAGGCCCCTAAAAGAAGGGACTTTTGAGGAGGTAGGGAAGGATGCAATCTTTATATTGCTACTGTTCCTGCAAAATAAAATAGAGATCAAGTGCAAAGGAACTGGAAGAGAAGCAATTTCGGTATGCATTCAGCTAAAATAAAAAAAAATTGATTATGATGACAGGTTCAGAAATAAAAGCATAACTGGGTTCGACAAAAAATGAGTTTTTGTCGATCTCGGTTCGACGAACTTGATGACTTCGTCGATCTCCGTTCGACAAAAAAACTAGATTTCGTCGATCTCAGTTCGATGAAGAGATGGGATAAGTAGAAAACTTAATTTTTAGCAGATTGAATCTCCATCTATCATTCCTAGCTGATTTAGAAAGAAAATGTGTTTCTTTTCATCCAAGGGCTTGGTGAAAATGTCAGCTCTTTGCAAATCAGTAGAAATGAATTGTAGGCAAATTTTATTTTTATCCACATTATCTCTGATAAAGTGGTGCCTAATTTCTATGTGTTTAGTCCTACTATGGAGAACTGGATTTTGTGCTATAGATATTGCACTAGTATTGTCATAAAATATAATTGAATTATTTAAGTTGACACCATAGTCTAGGAGCTGATTTTGTATCCACAATATCTATGAGCAGCAACTGCATGCAGCTATGTATTCAGCTTCAACTGTTGATGTAGACACAGATGTTTGTTTCTTACAAAACCAAGACACAAGCCTATCACCAAGAAACTGGCAAGTTCCTGGTGTGCTTTTCCTGTCTACTCTGCATCCAGCATAATCAGAATCTGAGAATCTAGTTAATTCAAATTCTGATGTTGTTGGATACCAAAGTCCTAGATTAGGACAACCCTTTATATATCTCAAAATTCTTTTTAATAAAATTAGATGAGATTCTTTGGGGTTAACTTGGAATCTAGCACAAATACATGTAGCAAACATTATATCAGGCCTACTTGCTATTAAATAAAGTAATGAGCCAACAATTGCTCTATATACTTTCTGATCAACAAGTTTCCCTGATTCATCAGTATCAACAACAACATTTGAGGGCATGGGTGTTTTCATGGTGGAAGCATCAGACATACCAAACCTTTTCACTAATTCCTTAGCATACTTGGATTGTGATATGAATATGCCATTTGGAGTTTGCTTCACTTGAAGACCAAAGAAGTATGATAGTTCACCCATACTACTCATTTCTAATTAGATTGCATCAGGTTAGAAAACCTTTTGCATAGATTTGAATCAGTAGAGCCAAAAATAATATCATCTACATATATTTGAACTAGTAGAGTTTGATTTTTATGTATCATGAAAAATAGGGTTTTATCAACTATGCCTCTACAAAAATTGTTCTCTAAAAGAAAACTAGCTAAGGTCTCATACCATGCTCTGGGAGCTTGTTTGAGACCATAGAGAGCTTTATTAAGCTTAAATACATAAGAGGAGTGAGTTGGAGAGATGAAACCTGGTGGTTGTTGCACATAGACTTCTTCTTTGATGTCTCCATTAAGAAATGCACTCTTCACATTCATTTGATATACCTTGAATTTATTGAATGCAGCAAGGCCAGAAAGATCCTTATAGCTTCAAGTCTTGCAACAGGAGCAAAGGTATGATCATAGTCAATTCCTTCTTCCTGTGAATATCCTTGAGCTACCAATCTTGCTTTGTTTCTGACTATGTTGCCTTGATCATCAAGCTTGTTCCCGAAGACCCACTTGGTGCCAATAACTGGATAGCCTTTTGGTCTTGGAACCAAATCCCATACCTTATTTCTTTCAAATTGGTCGAGCTCCTCTTGCATTGCAAGAATCCAGTTTGGATCTTGTTCTACATCTTTTATGGTTTTAGGTTCAACTTGTGATAGGAAACAAGTGTGCATCTGATTTTGGTGTAGTTGATGCCTTGTTTGAACACCTGCTGAAATATCACCAATGACTTGGGATATTGGATGATCTCTAACTGTGATGTTGTCAACAATTGGAGTTGGTTCAACAATGATATCCACTTGAGGAATTTGTTCAGCTGTCACTTGATTTGAGCTGTCAGCAAGATTTGGATGATCTTCTTCTTCACTGTCTTCATGATTTTGAGTTGATGGAAGTGTGGAATCTTCTTTCTGTAGATTAATCCATTTAGCTCTTCACATAGAGCTGGTACCTGCAAAGTATTTTTGGTAGAGGTGGTATTCCTCTCCTCAATTAACATGTTAGTCTCATCAAAAGATACATGCATGGACTCTTCTATCTTAAGAGTAGATTTGTTGTAAACCTTGTATGCCTTACTAGAAAGAGAATATCCAAGGAATATGCCTTCAGCAGCTTTTGCTTCAAACTTCCTGAGATCCTTTTTATTATTGTTGTGCACATAACATTTACATCCAAATATCTTAAAATAGTTAACCTTAAGCTTTTTATTCTTAAGTAATTCATAGGGAGTTTTGCCCTTAAGTTTATGTATCAGGCTTCTGCTCAACACATAATTTGATGTGTTCACTGCCTCTGCCCAAAAAGAGAGTGGCAAGTTTGCATCAGCAAGCAATGTTGTTGCTGATTCAATTAGGGTTCTATTTTTCCTTTCAACTACCCCATTTTGTTGAGGAGTTCTAGGAGCAGAGAAACATTGCCTGATCCCTTCTTTTCCACAGAATTCTCTCATCAGAAGAGATTCAAACTCAGTGCCATGATCACTTCTGATCAATTCAACTAGAGTAGAGTACTCAATCTTGATGGACCTGAGAAAGTCTGTTAGAACACTGAAGGTGTCAGACTTGTTCCTAAGAAAGAACACCCAAGTGAATCTTGAGAAGTCATCTACAATAACTAGAGAGTAATGCTTCCCTCCTAGACTTTGTATAGCAGTAGGTCCAAAAAGGTCTAAATGCGGTAAATACAAAATCCTAGGTGAATCACTCTTGGATAAAGATTTAAAACTACTTTTAGTTTGCTTACCTGATTGACAAGCCCTGCAGAGTCCTTCCTTCTTGTATGAACCAGAAGAAAGTCCTCTAACAAGATTGTCCTTAGAAAGCTTAGATATAGTTCTAAGGTTAATATGTCCAAGCCTTATATGCCATAATTCATTTGTTTTGCTTATAGAATTGAATAAGCAAATATCAGAATTGGCAGAGTCAAAATTGACTAAATAGATATTTCCATGTCTAATACCAGATAATACATTAATGTTTTTATTATTGGTAATAAGACATAAGGAATGATTGAAAGTTACCTGATAACCTTCATCACATAACTGGCTTATGCTGATGAGGTTGTGCTTCAGACCCTTGACATAGGCTACCTCCTTGAAGGTCACTGCTCCAACTTTGATCTGTCCATAGCCTTTGGTTTGTCCACAGTTGGAGTTTCCAATGATCACCTTGGGTCCAAGCTTTGTCTTATAGTTGCTCAGGTTGTCCTTGTTTCCTGTCATGTGTTTTGAACAGCCACTATCCAAATACCATTGTTCAATCTTGTTTGGATAGCTGTGTACCTGCAAAACAGAAAAATAAACTAGTTGTTTTTGACCCAGACTACCTTGGGTCCTTTTGTATTACCACAAAAATCTAAAATAAAAGACATTTCAAGTTGGTCCTTATAACCTTGTGGATGATATCTCCTTGGAGGTATTATCCATTCAGTGAAAGGATTGAAAGTATGTGAAGAATAAGAATGTTTCAGATTTTCTATATATTTTCTGTTCGATGAACTGGGCTGAGTTCGTCGTCCGCCATTTGACGAATAGACATGATTTCGTCGAGCGTCGTTCGAATAATGAATATACTGAAAATCTGGCTTCAGAGTTCATCGAGCTCCGTTCGACGAAGTGAATTCATTTCGTCGAGCTCCGTTTGACGAATTCTGCTGAATTCCATTATTCTTGACAGCCTTACTTGAAATGTTTTTATTTACATCTACAATCTCTTTGCTCTTAGCAGAAATAAATTTTATAGGTGTAGACAGTATGTTCTTTTTAATCAGAGGTGGCTCACTTGATGATGCACCCAAGCTTAGTTTGCCACTTAATCTGGCATTTACTGTGCTTGTAATGTCCATCAGTTTGATGCTTCTCCCATTTAGGGATTCTTCAAATTTTTTAGCCTCAGATAGTTTATTCTCAATGAGAATAATATGTTCTCTAGAGACAGCCAGTTCTTTCTTAAGAATAGCATTATCTTCACTTAATTTGTCCATTTCAGCTAGCTTATTTCTGAGAGAGATTATATCCTTCTCAGATTTAATTAAGTCTAAGCAAAGAACTTTGAATTCCTCTTTGAATTCAATTGAATTGAAATCAAAATTAGATATTACCTGATCTGTATCATTGTCAGCTTCTGTTTCTGATTCTTCTTCATCTGAGTTGTTTGCTGAGGCATTGATAGCCATAATGTAGAAATTCTTCTCTTCTTCATAATCTTCATCATCAGAAGAGCTGGATGAAGATGCACTTACTGACTCACTGCTTGAGTCATAAATGGCCATCAAGCATTGGTCATTCTCCTTTGATTCTTCTTCATCATCAGATGAGCAGGATGATGATTCTGATTCAGTTTCACTCCATGTTTCTGCTACAAATCCTCTTCCCTTGTGCTTGTGTTTGTGGGAGGAAGACTTGCTGGAGTGTCTTTTATCTTCTTTCTCTTTTCTCTTCTCCTTCTTCTGATTCTCTAGACACTCCGGCAGAATGTGTCTAGGTTTCCTGCAGCCATAACAAATTATTTCTTTAGGATTTGACTTGTCATATCTTGGCTTTTCTCTGGATCTGGAGTCCTTCTTTCTGAAGTCTTTCTTAGCCATCTTGTAGAACCTTTTGGCTAGAAGGCTCATGAACTCCTCATCTCTTGGAGCCTTTTCTTCCTCTTCAGCTTGAAAAGCTATGCTTCTCTCCTTCTTGGATGCTGGAGATGAAGTAGATTGCTCAGCTTAATTCCCTGGATTTGATAAGCTGCTCATAGGATTTGAGTTTGCCTAACAAGCTCTCAGTTGAAATCTCATTAAGGCTTCTGGCTTCCTTGATTGGCCAGATCCTAGAGTTCCATGTGCTGGGGAAGCACATAAGGATCTTATCATTGATCTCAGTGATGGAGATCACTTTATCCAAGGTCTTTAGCTCATTGATTATGAGGCTGAGCTTGTTATACATATCAGCCACTCTCTCAGATTCTCCCTTTTTGAAATTCTCATATTGAGAAATAAGGTGGGATCTTCTGTCCTTTCTTTCATCAGCTGATCCTTCAACCATATTGTTGAGTGGGATCCAGATTTATCTGGCTGAAGTGCATTCCACCACTTTCTGGAAAATGTCATCAGACATTGTTTGTGCCAATATATTCATAGCTTTGGCATCTGCACTTATTTGCTTTTTCTGGGCTTCAGTCCACTCAGGAGGTGGGACATCGTTGTTGTTAGTTGTGGCTTAAGCACTTGCTGCTGATGTAGGTGTTGGAGGCCCTGTCAAAATAACATTAAAGATTTCCTCATCAATAGAATTCATGTACAATCTAATCCTTGCCTTCCATAGTGCAAACTTACTGAGATTGCACATAGGAGGTCTTGTGCTAGAATATTCTTTGTTCTGTGCCATGAGTTTTTAGAAAAAGAAACTCTAAAATAAATTTAAGATCTAATTGATCTTTATGATTCAGGTGTTAGCCTGTAAATAAAAATAAACTACCCTCTGATACCAATTGAAAGTCAATTGAATATCAGTTGAAAGTGATTGATATAATCAACCACGCTTTGATACCAATTGAAAGTGAGGTTAGATCTTAGATTTACTCTAGAGGAGGGGGGGGGGTGAATAGAGTATTAAAAACTTTTCACTTAATTTTATAGCGGATTTAAAATAGTGTTATAAATATGTGTATAGCAGAGTGATTTATAAAAACTAAATAAAAAAAATCAGCACAACACATCACACAGAAAATCACACACAGAGGACACAAGGATTTTTAGTTGTTCCCTAATAAACCTGGGTATGTCTACTCTTCTACCACACTTGGTAGGATCCATTAGGTTTTTGATCAGGTGCCCTATCACCAAGGGGTTTTTGATCAGGTGTCCACACACCAAGTGAGCTTTTGATCAGGTGCTCTAACCAAACCACAGGTTTTTGATCAGGTGCCCTGCCACCAATGGGTTAACTTTTGAAGGGAGTTATAACCCTGTACAAGATGAGGTAAAGAAGGGTTATGAAGTTCTTCTCTGTCATTATTCTGAGAGAAGACTCTAGTGGATTGTTGATGTAGAAAAGCTCCCCCTGTCTGATATAAAATTGTTTGACAGTAGATGGCTGGAAGCTTTCTTTTGAATGAATTGATCTTCCTGTAGTTGATTAATGTGAGAGAGTAAGTTCTTCAGATTATTGTTGCCCTTTGAAGATCTGATCTTGCAGCAGAAACTGAGAGAACGTGTTGATGTTGTTCTAAGAGAATGAGTGCTGCTATTGAGGAAGAAGAAGATCTGTAACACTTTTGTTCTTCTTTTTCTTCCTATAACTTTCTGAAGAATCGTGTTCTTCTTTTTCTGCTCTTCTTCTATTCTGTATATCTGTATTGTAATAATCTGTGATATGTTCTGTAATAATCCTGTGATATCTTCTTTCATTCATCTCTTTTGAAATCTCTGACAGATTTGAAAAACAAATCCCTTATTTTAAGGAATAAAACATTCTGAAGAGATATATCCTATACTGCAAATTTGATGCGTCGTTTACCTTTTTCCTTTTCCATGAACATGTCCTTTTCCGCTAAATGTCACGGCTATAATCTCGAAATAATAAAAGAAATATATTATCCTTACTGTTGGAACCTTAGTTTTGATTTGAGTTAGGATCCACCTTAAGTATGTAAGTTTATGTCATAACTCATATTACAACTTAGATTAAAAATCCTATTAAATTAAAAGGCTGAAAATAATATATATATAAATAATATACTAAGAAAAATATATATATAATAATAGGCTAATTAATATAAGAGAAAATATTATAAGAGAAATTAATATAAGATAATATAAGAGAATGAATATATTTCATACATTAGTTGCGTTCGACAAACGTCGAACGACGCTCGGCATTCGTCGGACGACGATCGGCAAAAAGATTGTATTACAGCAGCGCTCGACAAATTACTGCAAGGAAGCTGCGGTCGACGAACGTGGAACAGCGGTCGACGAATATGAACATCGGTCGACGAATTCCAACAGATGTTCAGAATACCATTTGGCGAGCTCAGCCCGACGAATGACGAGCTGGGGTTGACAAATTTCTGCAGCATTTATTTTATATATATTTGCACGACTAAATATTATATGTCTTATTCTAATATGCTGTTAGACTTTATTAAATCAATATTTTATTTATTCTATTTTATATATTGCTATATACTTTGTTATTCTGACATTACATTGTGCAAACATTTAATGTTTTAGCCGTTTGACATAAGCATTAATTAATATAGCCGTTGCAGCAAGTCAAACAAGGCAAGAATTCAAATAGAATATATTATAGCAGATAATATATATCAGCATATATATATAGCTGTTATCTCTCTACAGAACAGCTAGGAAGAATAGAACAGAACATATTAATATTGTTGTACACGAAATCCAAGAAGAAGAAGAAGAAGAAAAAGAGAAGAAGAAGAACAGAGCAAAAAGAAGAAGCAGATCATATATACTTATATCTTCTTTTTGCTAACATCTTTCTTGTAGATCTTCTATAACCTGAGACACAAAATCAATATCACTTGCTCAGGAAGAAGAAGAAGAAGAGTATCACAATCTAGAGAAGAAGCTCCATCCTCAAGCTATCATCAATTCTAAATCAGACAGGGGGAGCATCCTTCAACATCATCATCAAGATCCAAACACAACTACCAATCAGGATCTTCATCAAGAGTCTTCTCAGCAAAAAGAGAAGAACAATAAATCTTTCCCTTTCTCCTTCCCCATCTTGTACAGGGTTAAAACTCCCTTCAAAAGTTTACCTGTTGGTGGCAAGACACCTGATCAAAAAATATAGTTGGTTTATAAGCACCTGGTCAAAAGCTTATAGGTGAATTGGGCACCTGATCAAACCTCCATTGGTGTGTGGACACCTGATCAAAATCACCTTGGTGTGAGGGCACCTGATCAACTCTCCTAGTGGATTCCTACCAGTGGGTAGAAGAGTAGATGTACCCGGGTTTTGGGGAACTACTATATTTCTCTGTGTCATCTGGATGTGCTTGTTTGTTTTGTTTTATTTATTTATTTATGCTGTTTATTACTTTGCACTCTAACTGTTTGTGTTCATCACTCAATCAGCAAACTCATATATATTTATATATATATCATTTATTTTAAAACAAAGTTACACAAGAGTTTTAATAAAATAAATAAGAACTAAACTCTCCTTTCAATTGGTATCAAAGCAGGTTGATTTTATCAATCACCCTCATCAGAGGATATCAATTGTCTCTTTCAATTGGTTTCAGAGGAAGTTGATTTTTCACACAGGCTAACACCAGAAATCACAAAGATCACTTAGTTCTTATTTTGTTTTGTTGTAAAAAGGTTTTTCAAAAATTTGATGGCACTAGCAGATTTCTCTTTTTCAGATCCACCTTTATGTAATTTGGATAATTTTGATTTATGGCAAATTAGAATTAAACTATTTATGAATGCCATGGATGAAGATATATATAAATCTGTTTTGACAGGAACTACATCTTCAACTTCTTCATCTGATGATCAGGAAAGGCTGAAAAAGTGCTGATGCCATAGCCATGGAAATATTGGCTAAATCAATGTCTGATGACATTCTTCAAAAAGTGGCTGATTGCACTTCAGCAAAGGGCATCTGGAACTCCCTCTCTAGGATGGTAAATAAATTCATTCCTACTTCTTCCACTAACATCATTTTTGATGCAGAACCATCACTTACTCTAAGTGGAGAAGAAGAAAAAGAAGAACAAAAGGCCAGAAAATTCTGTATGATGGCCATATATGGTTCATATTACACATCAGAATCTGAATATAAAGCAGAAAAGGTAAAAGAGGTATCTTCACATTTTATTTCTACCTCTGATGATAAATCTGTTTTCAATTCATTATGTACCGATTTCATAATTGCTGAAAATTACAATTCTGAAAATAAAGTCAGAAAAGAGTTAAAAATTATTATTTTGACTTCTGATTATAATAATAAAACAGAAAGCTTTAAAATATCAACAGAACAATTTACCTATTTAGAAAATAAGTTAATTAAGCCTGATAAGTTTAAACAGACTTTTAAAGAAAAAGAAATTATGTCTGTTCAGCAAAATCAAAGAAAATTTTTAAATTTGTATTTCAATGAAATAAAAAGGCCAACATACCTATCTATAAGGCAATTTTGTTTTAACTGTATGATGTTTTTACTTAAATTATTATTAAATTAAGCAACAGTTTTATGATTCTTTTTGAATTTTCTATCTTAAAAATAAGTCAGATAGACTTCATCTTCTTACAGATTTTTTTTCTCCAAAATCAGTTTGAGCATTCTACTCAAGTAGCACAGATCAGAAATGATCAGAGCTCTGAGTGTGAGTCTCTTCTGATTAAAGGGATTCTATAGAAAGAAGCTATCAGATATTGTCTTTCTGATTATAAAAATTCTTAGAATCTGTTAACAGCCAGCAATTCATCTTATTAAAATTCCTACTTAAATCAAGATCTAGGAAATCAGAAATTGCTTAGTTATAAAAGAAATTTAAAAATAATCTCTAACCCTTAAACTTTAAAGACTTTTCATGCTCAGGAATTTTAAACCAAATAAGGGGAGATTGTTAGAACCTAGTTAATTTGGATTAGGATCCCAACTCAAATAGGGGGAGATTGTTGGAACCTTAGTTTTGATTTGAGTTAGGATCCACCTTAAGTATGTAAGTTTATGTCATAACTCATATTACAACTTAGATTAAATATCCTATTAAATTAAAAAGCTGAAAATAATATATATATATATATAATATACTAAGAAAAATATATATATATAATAGGCTAATTAATATAAGAGAAAATATTATAAGAGAAATTAATATAAGATAATATAAGAGAATGAATATATTTCATACATTAGTTGCGTTCGACAAACATCGAACGGCGCTCGGCATTCGTCGGACGGCGATCGGCGAAAAAGATTGTATTACAGCAGCGCTCGACAAATTACAGCAAAGAAGCTGCGGTTGACGAACGTGGAACATCGGACGACGAATGACGAACAGCGGTCGACGAATTCCAACAGATGTTTAGAATACCATTTGGCGAGCTCAGCCCGACGAATGATGAGCTGGGGTCGACAAATTTCTGCAGCATTTATTTTATATATATTTGCTCGACTAAATATTATATGTCTTATTCTAATATGCTGTCAGACTTTATTAAAGCAATATTTTATTTATTCTATTTTATATATTGCTATATACTTTGTTGTTCTGACATTACAGTGTGCAAACATTTAATGTTGTAGCCGTTTGGCATAAGCATTAATTAATATAGCCATTGCAGCAAGTCAAACAAGGCAAGAATTCAAACACAATATATTACAGCAGATAATATATATTAGCATATATATATAGTTGTTATCTCTCGGCAGAACAACTAGGAAGAATAGAACAGAACATATTAATATTGCTGTACAGGAAATCCAAGAAGAAGAAGAAAAAGAGAAGAAGAAGAACAGAGCAAAAAGAAGAAGCAGATCATATATACTTATATCTTCTTTTTGCTAACATCTTTCTTGCAGATCTTCTACAACCTGAGACACAAAATCAATATCACTTGCTCAGGAAGAAGAAGAAGAAGAGTATCATAATCTAGAGAAGAAGCTCCATCCTCAAGTTGTCATCTATTCTAAATCAGACAGGGGGAGCATCCTTCAACATCATCATCAAGATCCAAACACAACTACCAATCAAGATCTTCATCAAGAGTCTTCTCAGCAAAAAGAGAAGAACAATAAATCTTTCCCTTTCTCCTTCCCCATCTTATACAGGGTTAAAACTCCCTTCAAAAATTTACCTGTTGGTGGCAAGACACCTGATCAAAAAATCTAGTTGGTTTATAAGCACCTGGTCAAAAGCTTATAGGTGAATTGGGCACCTGATCAAACCTCCATTAGTGTGTGGACACCTAATCAAAATCACCTTGGTGTGAGGGCACCTGATCAACTCTCCTAGTGGATTCCTACCAGTGGGTAGAAGAGTAGATGTACCCGGGTTTTGGGGAACTACTATATTTCTTTGTGTCATCTGGATGTGCTTGTTTGTTTTATTTTATTTGTTTATTTGTGATGTTAATTACTTTGCACTCTAACTGTTTGTGTTCATCACTCAATCAGCAAACTCATATATATTTATATATATATCATTTATTTTACAACAAAGTTAAACAAGAGTTTTAATAAAATAAATAAGAACTAAACTCTCCTTTCACTTACTTATCTGGAAGAATAGAGCCGTTGTAGAAGAGATCTGAGTTCAGAGAAATTAACTGATCTTCAGAAATTAAATCTGTTGTCATTTAATTCGTCGAACATAGACTGAGTAAAATCTTCGAACACAGAGAGCAAGCCGTTCGTCAAACGCAGAGAGCAAGTCGTTCGTCGAACGTAGAGCCTGAATATTTTCTTGAGATCTAACAGCCTAAAACCTTGACCCATTGACTATACATTGGGGTCAACTTGATCCTAGTCAACAGATAGTGATCCTAGCCCAAATCAGTAATAGGGTTGTTCCAACAAAGGTTTTAAAACTCTATTCATCCCCCCTCTAGAGAATACTCAGAGGCACACTGTGCACTTTCAATGTACCAGTTATTAAACCTGGCCAAGCCAATGCTCCGGTCTCATCTCCAGTCTTTAGAGACGTAAGCCTATAGTACTGAAAGGCTGCGAGAATAATGTATGAGTGATGTAGTCTTGTATGGTCCATTGTATGAGTTGTTAACGTCAGTTCAAGATATTGTGTATATCTATTTATGTGTTGTTTTACTTAACTAAAAAAGACAATTTGCGAACTAAATTAAGGTTTAAAGGAAGTTAAAAAGGATTAGTGCTAAATCTAAAATCACTTTGAAGTGAGAATAATCAAGAGAAGGAAAAATAAATCTAATTCCGTTTAAATAAACTACTTGACCGTGGAGGTTCCCGAAGCTTGAACATGCCTCTCTCGAGGGAAATGCCCAACTAAGTTTAGGAAAAATCAACCGAACTCTCGTTCTATAATCGATTACCTAAAACTTGCTTTATGTTGTGAACCCCTATATTGGATTTGACTCCAATCTGGGAGATTTACGTCATCTTCTCTCGAGGGGTGCGTGCAACTCTCTTTATTCTTGAGTGATCGATTCATACGTTGAGCCTCTCGGCTAGCTAAGTATGAAAACTTAAACGAAAACCATATATCAAAAATATGGTCTCGCTAATTAAAAATCTAGAGTAAATCAAGTGTTTACAAAAATGGAAAAAAGAGAGCTAGAAGATCATAACTTGATTATCTCATCCTCGGATCATTTCGATCGAGCACTAATGAGAATTAGTTAATCATGGTGGAGGGAAAAAGAGAAAAATAAAAGTGCATTAAGGAGAAATTAACTAAAGAAGAAAGAGAGAATGAAAGAGAGCAAAACTAAATTTTATTGAAATAAAATCTATTACAAGCCTTAAAGAGGATTACAATACTAAAAATGAAGAGATTACAAGCTTAAGTTAGGCTATTGCACGAAAGAAAATTATAGCATTGCTTGACATTAAGAGAGGGAAAAAAGGAAAGACATGAACAAAAACATGAAAATGATCACTAATAGCTCTAGCAGCACCTCCCCCTCTCCAAAATTCTGAACCCTGGACTCAAGGTGATCCCCTGAATTTATAGAAAAAAATTCAAGTTGCACGCCCTCGGTCACGGGCGTGACCAATGGCGTATAATCACTGTTCATCGCAGCTCCAACATTGGCGTGGGTCTTGCGTGACGGCGCGGCGAAATAGGACTTGTCACGGCCGTGACATTTGGGTCACGGGCATGTACTTGGACGTCTTCATTTGATGCAGTGTGGGCTTGATTGTGGCGCAGCGGCGAGCAAGGATCGCACGGGAAAGTCACGGCCATGACATATGGGTCACATGCGTGACTTTAGTTGACTTCTTGATGGCATCTCCACTGGGAAGATTCTACGTTTACACGCCCTTGGTCATGGGCTTGACCTTTGGGTCACGGGCGTGACCGAGGGCGTGACTTGTTGTGGACGAGCTCAAACTATGCGACATCAATTCTGGAGTGACCTTAAGGTTACACGTCCTTGGTCACGGGCGTGACCTAGGGCATGTAATGCAAATTTTTCCAAACTTGTCATAGAATTATGCAAAAATACAAATAAGCTAAATTAGGAACAAATTTTATAAAGAACTATTTATAAGCTAAAATTGTCATGAAAAAGAAAATTTCATATTAAATAATTACTAAAATTTATACTAAAAAGGTTATATACAAACTACTTATCAGCGACCATAGGTGATGCTCGCCGAAGTCAGGCGAGTTCCTATCAATGTCGCATAGTCGCCGAGCAGGGCTTGGCTATAAATAAACCCTAAAAGTGATGAGCAAGGGGGTGATCAAGATCTCACGGTCCAGGTCTTCGAAAATGGGTTCTGAAAGCTCGGCCAAAATGTCCAATTCCTGGTGCCCATAGGGTCCTCTTTATAGGGAAAACCCGGCTTCTCGGGATCTTTCAAAAATATGCCTGCTTGTTGATATGGATGCCTTCTATGCTGCTGTGGAGACATTGGAGAATCCATCATTTAGGGGACGACCTATGGCAGTTGGTGGCTTGTCCATGATATCCACTGCAAATTATGAGGCAAGGTGTCGATGCTGGATTGTTCATGTTAAAGAAGTCATCATTAGATTTACTTTAAATTTGTGAGCATTGTTTTGGATCGAATTAACATCTAACTGTTGTTGAAACATTCATTCATGATTTAGGCCATTTTTTGTGTCTTCCTCATATCCTGCTAAACCATTTTTGGTTGTGGAGGAGAGAAGTTTCTTCTGAGCTTTCGGGTTCATAGTGGGACCTCGCTACCGTAGCACTTGGGGTCCTATTCTTGCTCCCTTAGTCTCTTTATCCTTGCACATCAAGTCGTCAAGTTTGACCGATGGACTAGTAACCTTTGGCTGCATTAATCCAAATATTTGGATTCGGGAATTTCCTGGCTTCAACACTATGGTGCGGTGAGCGTAGAACGCAACTAGAGGAGAATCGAGCAAGAAGGTGAGATGGTGAAAGTTGGCGAGCATGAAGGGATAGTGGGCAATTTGGCATAAGGAGGAGAGTATGTGATAAGATCGGACTTCGATATTTTGTGCGACGAATAGAGGGCAGTGTTGCTTCCTCGCGTGGAGGTCACGACGACCTAGACTCATCGTGTGACTCGCTCAGAGGATGGTGGTCCCTCTAGGCGAGCGGGAAAGGAGCATGTGGAGAAGAGACAAAGTGATTAAGAAAGTCGCAGTTCTACCCAGCGAGCTCACAGGGAATCAGATTTCGAGATGCCGATCCAGCGAGATTCCCAAATACTCGCCTAGGCGGCGAGTATGGTGGAGCTTCTCGCCAAGACGAGGATCATTGCCAGCAAGGTGGGAGGATACCATTCTATGATGAGGTCCTTTCTGCTCTAATTCTGAAAGGGTTCAAAGAAACCATTTTGAGTTACTACTCTGGGATATATGATCTCGTCCGCCACCTCCAGTGGTTTGAAGATGTTGTCTCCATCCAGACCATGTCGGAATCCTTCAAGTGCACTCTCTTTGCCATCACCTTTTGGGGAAAGGCCAGATATTGGTTCCACCAGCTATCAGGAGGTTCCATCGACTGCTTTGAGGACCTACGTCGGGGAGTGACGATGCGATTCGCCATGACAAAGAAGAGGAAGAAGGAGGCAATGACCCTTTTTCTATCTAGTGCAAGGGGTGCGAGAGACGTTGGGAAACTACATCAACCACTTCCAGGAGGATTTTTTAGACACCTAGGAGGTGGATGGATTCACCTTGCTGCTAGCCCTGAAATTCGGCCTAAGGGAAGGCCTCTTCAAGTTGGAGATCAGCAGAGACCCCCCATGTTTTACGAAGAGCTTATTGAGAGAGCCAATAAGTTCGTCCAAGATGAAGCGTCAAATTATGGCCTCTTAGCAAAGCTCACCAAGCTGACCATAGAAGAGGAGGAGGAAGACGAGAAGGTCCTAGTGTGAAAGAAAAAGGAGGAGCTTCAAAGGAAGGAAGGGAAGAAGCGGGAAGAAAGAAGGCGGGAGGAGCCTAGAAGAATGGAAGAACCCATGAGAGAGGAGACGATGAGGCATGAAGTGAGGATCAGGGAGATGTCCATGTGAGGATCAGGAGCGATCCAAGAGCTGCCCGCAAGTGCTACCTCAACGCAGTCAGCACCATCAGCTGGATGGAGGATGCAGAGGAGATGGAGAACGTGATGGAAGACATGATGAGGCTGGAGGCCGCGGAAGAAGTGGAAGAGATCGTAGTATTTTCGAGAGCCGGAGAAGTCGGGTTGCTAAAGATCGTAGGATCTTTGAAGATCGGCGAGAAGATAGAGATGGCGGCTTGCCTGCAAGAAAATGTCGACATCTTCGCTTGGAGCGCATCAAAGATGCTAGGAATCGACGTAGACGTTGTCTGTCATCGCCTCAATCTGGACCCCACGGTCAATCCCATCCGGCAAAAGAAGAGGGCAAGCGTCACTGCGTTGGCTGAGCCCATTAGAGAGGACGTGATGAAGCTTCTTGAGGCAGACTTTATGTCAAAGATCCAGTATCCAGACTGGGTCTCAAATATTTTAATGGTGAAGAAAGCCGGAGGAGGCTGGAGAATGTGTGTTGATTTTTCTCTGTTTTATAAAACTTGCCCAAAGTATTTTTATCTCTTGCCTCGAATTGACACACTAGTTGATTCAGACGTTAGTTTTTCTTTGATGAATTTCCTTGATGCCTTTTCGGGATACCACCATATCCATATGCATCCCCCCGATTGTCACGATGTTTCCTTCATCACCGATGATGGCTGCTATAGCTACAAGATGATGCCATTTGGATTGAAGAACGCGGGGGCTACCTACCAGCGAATGATGGATCAAATATTCAAGAAGCAATAAGCATCGTGCTTGTCAGCCCGTAGGGAACTAGGATCGAGCAAGCAACCGAGATCCTCCTCACTGGCACAAACAACCAAGTGGTGTACGAGGCCATAGTGGCAGGCTTGCATCTTGCAAAGGAATTGGGGATTCATGACAGCCGAGCTTTCACAGATTCAATGGAGATCGCTTCGCAGATCCGAGGAGAATTTGAAGTGCGCGACACCATCCTGCAAACATACTTGGTAAAAGTAAAAGGGTTGATTGGAGTTTTTCAATCCTTCTTCATCGAGCACATATCAAGGGAAGGGAACTCCGCGGTGGATCATTTGGCCAAGAATTGCCCTAGGGCCAGAGGAACGATCACTGAATTGTTTCGACCATCCATCGAGGAAGGGGAAATGATGGAGATCGAGCAGCGTGCTTCTTGGATAGATCCGTTCATAGCATTCCTAACTACCGGCCAACTCCCAACAAAAGGTGGAGATCAACGAAAGTTCCGATACAAAGCAGCTTACTACCTACTGAATGGCGGGGAGCTGTATCACAAGATCATCTCGGGGCCCATGGCCAGATGCATTTCAGAAGACGAAGTGCCTCGAGTTCTGAAAGAGATTCACACTAGAGAGTGTGGAAGTCATTTTGGGAATCGCACTCTGGAGCAAAGAATCTTAAGGAAGGGTTATTTCTGGCCAACCATCTGAAAGGATGCTGAAGCCTTCTCGATGAAATGCTAGAAGTGCCAGCTCTTCGCTCCTTTATAGTTACAGACAGCCCAACAGCTTCGCTCAATCACGGCCCCTTGGTCGTTCTCCATCTGTGGAATGGATTTTATAGGCCCTTTCCCCCAAGCTAGCGGCCAGAGAAAATTTGTCCTCGTCATGATCGACTACTTCTCCAAGTGGATAGAAGCCAAAGCTCTAGCCAAGACCACCTCTCAAGTTGTGAAGAACTTTATCTGGGGGAAATCGCTTGCAGGTTCGGGATTCCTTTCGCCATCGTCACCGACATTGGTCCGCAGTTTGCCAGCTTGGAGCTGGAGAATTTTTGCTGAGAGCTAGGGACAGAACTCCAATTTGCCTCAGTACACCATCCTCAGAGCAATGGGAAAGTGAAGCATCAAACAAGCTAGTCATAAACCTCTTGAAGAAAAAAGTTGAGAACTTGAAAGGGAACTGGACGGAGCAGCTCCCTTCGGTCCTATGGGCCTGAGGACTACTCCTAATTCGGCCACCGGGGAACTCCCTTCAAGTTATCTCATGGGTCTGAAGCTCTCATCCCAGTAGAATTCAAGGTCAGAAGTCCTAGAGTGGTTGCGTCAGAAGACGGAGATGAGGAATGACAGCTAGAAAATGAAGAAACTCAGAGGTTCTCTCTCGACTATATCAAAGAACTTTGAGACCTAGCCTCGGTTTGGCAGGAAGAGATCAAAAGGCAAATGGCAAAACATTTCGACAAATATGTCCGCATAAAGCATTTCCAAGCAGGCGATCTCATCCTGAAAAAAGTGGATGCTGCAGGAAGATCGACCGCTATCCGGAAGCTTAACCTGAACTGGGAAGGGTCGTTCATCATCCATGAGTCGCTAGCAACTTGAGGGTATCGTCTGCAAAATCACAAAGGAGCGCTGCTTGGGAATACCTAGAGTGGTGATGACCTGAAAAAGTTTTACCCCTAGCAGGAATGTATATATCGATCTTCAGCATGTTTATTTGTATAAATGAATTCCTCACCTGCTAAAATAAGAGAATGTGTGAGTCTCTTATTTTTTTTCTCTTCCATGAAACATCTCCAAAAAGCAAAGTAGGTGAAATCGATCTCCACGAATGAGTTGGGAAACGGGCCTCCGACTGGGCTCTGGTAAAACCAAGAATGGGTGATGGGATGGTGCGTCGGGTTAGCGAGTTTTCCTAAGACCAATCCTCTGCATTGACAGTCGAGATCAGCTCCCCCTTGCATGTTGGTCGAGTGACCCCCGATCACATTTCTCATCCGACTGGAGAGATTATCAGAAAGGAGTCTGGACTCCATCATCCCAACTCGACGAAGAGATGATCAGTTTAACTAGCAGAGGGACCATTGTATAAAGGAGTCATCATCTTCAAAGAGCAAAAGGCTCGCTGCAAGGTCAAGTTTAATGTAATTTTTCCAATCGTACAAGTCGGTACGGCTAACCCCTCGTGATTGTTGAGTGACAGGGCAAAGACCTCTCATGGATAGAGAGCTCGAAGAAGGATGGAGGCCTCGGGATTGTGTGTCCCCTTGGACCCCCGACAGTCATTCCCTACTTGTCGGTTCTCTCAGCATCTCACAAACGGAGTAAGATGGAAGCCTCAGGATTAAATATAAATATCAACTATCACTTAGGGTTTGTTTAGCTCAGCTGTTGCTGATTTAAAAGCTGCTAATCGAATATTGTTGATTGGGTAGAGCTGTTTGAAAAGCATTAATGAAATAACTGCAGACTGATTGGAAGAACAGCTTTTTGAAAGTGTCTTTTTACAACAAAAATATGTCATAAAACTGGATAGAGTGCATATCACATTTTCACACTCAAACAAGCAATACTTAGATTTAAACTCTAGTTTACATTTTTATTGGAATTTTACTCGGTCTCTCTCCACGTCACACACTGATTGACGGACACGAGTTTCCTGTATCTGCTACCGGCATAGAAAATAATTCCTCATTATGGAGACGACGCAAAAACACTTGATAATATTAAAGTGTAAACAATACATCAATGCCATCATTTTACATAGTATATCAATATATAGTAAAGATTAAATATATGATATACTAATTGGGCTAAAATGTCAAAACTAAAATAAATAAATTTGAACTTAGCTATTTGCTCACGTGGACCATCAACAAGGTTATCAGAATTATTATTGCAATTTTATATGTTACAAGAAGTGGTTGCATTGACTTTTATATCATAATACATATATAAATATGATTTATCCCATCATTGTTCACAATTAGGGTGTCACCAACTATATTATACTAATTATACAGCTTGTGAAGGATGCCAAAATCAAGTGGATATTTATATTTACTTAAGACGTGGATCTCACGCGTATTCGCTCCTCAACACTCAGAATCGTAGAGCTTCGCTGGTCTAATTGTAGTACGGTAAACTTGTCTTTATGTTTTACTGTTACTTTACGATCCCATAAGATCTAAAATGCGTTTCTACACTTCAACCAACCTGCTTGGACTCCAGTTTAAAAAACAGAGGCTGCAATTTAATGAACTAATGTTTATGAAATTTTAAATAAAATTCCTGGTATTTGATGATATTTGTAATAGGAAATTATAAGACTGAGGAGTTTTTCTATCTAACAGTACACACACACACACAGTAATATTACAATACAAAATCTTAACAATACAAGTCACCACAACATATATTATTTTAATAGCTGTAAGAATAGCTTAGGTCAACATTTTGTTACTTAATTTTGTTAAGGTATATTTTATATTAGGTAACGGGTTCTTAACGGGTCGTCGGGGATTTAGGAGTTCGGCCTTTAAATACCCCTGCTAGGGGCAACGTGGTGATCGTTCCAAACTAGACGGTCACACGGGATGCTTCGAGCACCATAACAAATTTTTCATTGGATGTAATTTATCTTAGGCGTATGCATCCATTTGAATAGCACCTTATCGATTTTATCCCTAAAATTGTATTTAAATTTGATCTTTAAACATATTTACAATATGTTCCCCAGATTTTTCTTAAGAGAGTCCATAAACAACTAATACAATGAAAGAATAGCTGTAAGAATATCTTTCTAACAAAAACAGAGACAAATCTTATCAATAAAATAGTATTGCATGCCCAGATGCATGGTAGATTGTTCTTCTTATCAATAAAATAGTATTGCAGAGGAGAAAGAGTCTTTGGCAGGAGTCGCATATCTGCGGAGTTCGTGCGCCCTCAAAGCATTTGTATATGATCGGAGTCTATGCACACGTGAGCAGTCGACGAGCGAAGCCCGTTCGCAACCCACATACGTACTACTATACCTTGATTTGATGGTCTTTTCTGATTATATATAGGACAAAACAGCACCCAAAATATAACAAATTTTAAGTAGCAGCGCAGTTCATATGAACTCAGTAGCAATCTTATGATAGGTATAACTATGCCAAATCAACTGTACACCAATAAGCTTAAGAAAACATAATTAATGTCTGCCTAAGTACATGAAAAATGTACAATGAACTATAACGGATTTACTAAACACCATAAAATATTGGTCTTAGTTATCCCAATTAACCACTTGATTAGCTATTGAGTTCATACTAGTAAAAAAAACAAGTTCACACAATATATACCCCAGATACTAAGATCATGACTAAGATACAACCTGTAAGCATGTAAAAACATCAGCCAAGAGCAAAAGGGACAATACTGTAAATATATAAGACATTGGGTGTAGATATATAATGAGGGTAATGCGTGGTTGATCATGCTAGTCGCAGATCATGAGAGCCATATCCCATCCCTTGAAGGTTTGGCTGGGTGGGCTGAGTGCGGAAGGAGTACAGATACGGAGTCCCATTTCCGAGTGCAAGCGCCCCGTCGTAGCTGCCTGCTGGATCTTCGTCCACATAATATACTGCGTGCTCCTCCGTCTCCTGCGCCCATACATGTATTATCACACTTTATTTAATTCAGTGCATGCTTATATGCTAACAATCGTTCATGGAGTTCCCCGTGTCTCGACAGCAACAGTGCAACAACCATTCGTCAACCCCGTGAACATTTTTGTTTCACCAAACATAAAACTTCATAAAAATTGAGGACAAGAGGGCGCACATTTTAAAATATAAAATACACAAATTAAGTCCACTTTACAAAAATTACAAATGAAAGGGTAAAATTGAAAAGTTGAATGTTTCACCAAAATATGTTTTTGTCTTATTATATACAAGCAATCATGCACGGGGTGTTCTCCCGTGCTTCAACGCAACAATACATATACCGCTCACTATTATTTCACATACCACAAAATTTAATTGGGATTGAGAGAAGGACAAATACTTTAAACAATAATAAAATACAACTGAAAAGATGAATGTTCACCAAAATTTATTTTTCTATTAAAGACGATGCATACCAGCTCACGGAGTAAGCTCTTGTGGGTTTCTTGGGAGTTCTTCAACTGCATACAAGAAGGGAAAAGTGGATGATGAAGCATAGAGAACTCTAGGCATCCATGATATACTGAACAAATATTAAAAAACTACTCTTCAAATACATAAATGCTGAATATGCACTAATTCACCTTTTTTGTAGAAAAGAGAAGGATTATGTAGGCTCTCACATTTATAAAGTAATTAAATGATGTGGGACTAATCAAAACTTATTTTAATCTACAAATAGACATGGAGAAGCCAGAGATTCATATTAAGTGCATAACGTTATGTTTGTTTCTCGATGCGGTGAGGGTTCTCAATATACATGCACCTCATATATATGTAGGGCATATGGACTCTAACACGAGCATTACCTTTTCTCAAGCATAAAACTTAAAATCAATTGGTTAGAGGCACACAGATCTATATTAAGCACAGAAGGCTACGTTAGTTTCTTCTTAATCCATTTCTATTGTTATGGCAGTTTTCACTTTTTTGGCAGTCTTCCATTGCATTCTCATGTATTTTACTTTGTATATCATGTAAAGTGGCATTAGAGCGAGGTTTGTTTTGCACTCGTCCGTCAATGAATTACAAGATGTTCGGGAAGATCACAAACTCAAATAATTAACCACCTCCAATCAATCTTTAGATATTATCTAAGCTTCTTGCAAAGGGAGTTGAAAGTGATCGAAGAATGCTTATGTCCAAAAGGAGAATTGAATTTGAGTCACCGTGCACGGAGAAATTTGAATCACCGTTGGATTATATGACAAGAATCTTGACTGGGTCACCGGAAACTATAGTCGGTTTCCATCAAAGAGTCCAAAGATTGGGTCACCATCATCGTTGAAGAGTTCATCAAATCCTTGCAGGATCATGACGAGCGACTAAAAAAGACGGAGCTGAAATTGATGAAACAAGCTCTGCATAAGCTTTCCCTAAAAGAAGAGGGAGAATGTCATCGCACATTTCAAAGTGGAAGCGGATATGGACATGGTCATGAAAAGATAAGAGGGAGCTACATCACCCCATCCCAAAAAGATTAGAAAAATCCGAGAGTACAACCAAGGAAGATGTCAAGATCTAGGTAGAAGATGAAATTGGAGACATGATAATGCATGAAGGATCAAATGTTGAATGCTACAAAATGTCATAAGTTTGATCATTATGCATGAGAATGCATAAATAATGTGAAAATAATTCTAATCTTGTGAAGAGCAACAATCAAGAAGAACCTTTTGTGTTTCTCGCATGTTGTTTTAGGGAAAGGTTTATTTTTTATTTCATCGGGCAAATGATACAACACACCACAGGATCAAGAACCAGTCTACCCATTAACAAAACAACTACCCAAAATACAATTCGCAAATCTTACCAAATTTAAGAGGGGATGTTTAGAAATTAAATTGATTTCATAAAGGAAGACAGAACACTAATTCCGACTATTGTCTGAAATAAGCGTCCTTCTTCAATCCATCTTCCTTTGTGTATGTTTGAGTACTCATTTCTCAGTGTGTATTGCTCTGTATTTTCAGCTTTTAGAAATCCCATAGTTTTATTGATTGAATTCTCCACATATGTAGTTTTCTCGAACTAATTACTGAGACAATTGCAAAATTATCTATATATAATTTACTTATTGGATCATTTTGTATAAATACTACTATAGTCATGGTGAAGATGAAGTCCAAGGGACAGAGACTGGAAGAAGCGAAATAAATTTCTTCTCGCTTGAGTGCCCCAGTCTCGCGGGAATCTCTCCGGTTTTGTGTGAACACATGCACCCGGCCTCACAAGAGAGCTCCCTTCCCGCACGACTTCTGCATGGCCTCATTGCGTGTACCGAAAGCTCCTGCTTTCGCGAGCTCAGGTTACAAGTCAAGAGAACTCCAGCTCTCGCGAGTTCTTCCCTGCGACTTCCATCTCCTGCGATTTCTGACCGGCGACTTATGATTCGTACACGTGCTGCATACTCGCGTGTTCCAGCGAACTCTGCGACTCACGCAAGTAGCATGCATTCCACTTCCACGAGCACCCGGGAGCTCTAGTCCTCCCACGATCACTGACCTCCCACGAGCTCTGTAGCTTGATTTGAGCTCTCGCGCCTCTCGTCCACTGCAACCGCACTCTTCATTCCACACACTCCACCACTCGCACATTCCTTCTCGAGACCACACCGCTGGTCCCGTGAGTTCTGACTAGCATTGGGCATTGCATACTTGCGCGCACTACATTCCCGCAAGTGTTGCATACTCGAGCCCACCCTCTTTCTTCCGCAAGCTCCCGTGCATTCCAGTCATCCCCTCCTCTCCTCGAGCTCTGCTTGATCCACCCTTCCTTTATAGGATTTAGCTGGAAGTCCCTTGCCCTCTTATTGCATTCGTTCATGCTAAATTTTGGGGATGAACTCCCTCCCTCCAGCTCCAATTGATGATGCTCCTAACCCCACACTAATTTCCAGTACCTTCGGGAACCTCGGTACAACTTCAAAATTGATGATGCTCCTAACCCCACACTCGTTCACCTTCTTTTCACAATTTCATCACAAAAGATATCATCCCACTGATACTTCTCTTTAGCCTACATCTCCCACTTGTGCTGACCGGAAGCCAGAGATGCTCTTGTCCTCACATGACTTGCAAACAGTATCTTGGATGCATATTTACCAATATTTCGACATGAGATGGTAATGGTAGTTTGTAATCATCTTGTTGCTCTTTACTTCAAAGATGCCAAAATGTCCCGCATCTACTTCATGCACTTGGAACTCTTTACTCGACCGAACTTCTCTCCTGACACTGCTTACAAAGAATTTTTGTCTCTCAACGCTGAGTTTCAATAACATCGTCCTTTCACTGCTGACCTTGCAACCCAACAAAAGCATTTTAGGAGTTTCTTATTGTTTGTTATCTTATGTGTCTTCCCAAGTCCTACAAAATAATCCGTCGGTAGATATTTGGAGAATTGGACATTCCCACACTAAAAGCTACCATCACTCGTGTTTCTACTATAACCAACCTCGTGAATGGACCTCTGATAGCCCCCCTGAGAATTATGCTCATACTGCTGGTCATGGGTCAAACTGTGACCGTGGAGGCTGTACTGGCAGTCAGGGGAGGGTTCACCCTCTTTTGCCACACCCTAGTCTGATAAGCTCAAATTAACGAGGTGAGGATAATAAATGTTAGTAAGAATCTTTTCTGTCACATAGATAAGAGCAAGAAACAAATATATTTTATGTTTATTTACAATTTTACAAGTGCATGTACATGGTGCTATATATATTTATTGCATTTACATTTTATATGCTACACAATATCGAGAGGCCTTCCCCACTCTGCTCTGCCGTCTACATCTTCCTGGGTACCTAAAATTTTTAGTAGCCTGGTGATCATCTTTACTCACTTCTAAAAAAATAACATAATATTTATGTATGCACGCAATACACAATATGTAGTTAAAGGTATGCAGCAGAAGTGGTAGACATGATAAACACATCATCATATGTTTTGTCCGTTTTCCAAATATATTTCTTTTATTAAAAAAATAGTTCATTTATTATTTATCATTTACAGTACACATGTAGGACAAATTGGAATCTCTTTGCCTTTGTAGGTCAGATTGGACCAAAACATCTTATGGAGAGCAAGTTCGCTAGATAGGAGTCTCTCTCTCTCTCTCTCTCTCTCTCTCTCTCTCTCTCTCTCTCTCTCTCTCTCTCTCTCTCTCTCTCTCTCTCTCTCTCTCTCTCTCTCTCTCTCTCTCTCTCTCTCTCTCTCTCTCTCTCTCTCTCTCTCTCTCTCTCTCTCTCTCTCTCTCTCTCTCTCTCTCTCTCTCTCTCTCTCTCTCTCTCTCTCTCTCTCTCTCTCTCTCTCTCTCTCTCTCTCTCTCTCTCTCTCTCTCTCTCGATATAAGTCTTATAGGACATGTTCAAAATGCCCAAAAAAACTTGTTGTTTTTAGATTATGGGTGGCTAAACCCACCGGAAGGGAGTTCTACTCCCGTAATGTCCCCCCTTGGGTTTAAGGTTTAAGTTTTACGGTTAGGGTTTAGTGGCTAGCTCGCAGGTACGTGTTGTAGGAATGTTATCTCCAGGCGCAAGAGCTTGCGACGAGTTGGTGCGGTCACCCCGACCTATAAATATAGGTGGCCCTCTTTAGTAATTACATGTTCACTTTGTTCTGCTTTCAGAAGAGTACAGTTTGACGGGTTTAAAGTTGCGAGTTCACCTCGTCCACAAGTTCGAATTCTAATTGCTGACGCCGAGTATTGCACACCCCTCTTAAGATGGTGCCGCATGGCGCCCATCACGCATGACGTGTGCTAGACACATGTAGGATCTTGTTTAGCATGCACCTTGTGTGTAGCACGCTGCCACGTGCAAGCTACATAACCTACGCTTGATCAGTACGTGGTAATCATGTGCCTGACGCATGCAAGGCCACCCACGTCGTGTGTGGCTAGCCGTTGATGCGTCTTTTTGGGCCTTTGGGTTGTCAAAAATTACGAAAATACTTACCTTACAATTTTTCAACATTCTAGACATATTTCTGGCATTCGCCTCCTCAAATTCTAAACGATTCTTGCTTAATTTGCATTTTTCCATACGAGCTCTGATTTCGATAGATACTATGTTGATTCTTAGGTACTTCGACATTTTGAGTCTAACCGAGGACTCTAATCCCAAAATTTGGCTATGTTTGTCATTTTAATACCAAATTTGAGGTTTCAGCTTTCTAATGATTTTTCAACTTTCTCCTGGATTATATAAACGTTTATGGAGGATTTTGGTATGAAGAAAGAAATGAAGAAGGAAGAATCATTCTAGACTTTGTCATAGCACATGAGCTAATTGTGACAAATACGTTCTACATGAATGGGGAAGAACACTTAATTGCGTTTAAGAGCGAACAAAATAAGTCAAAAATTGACTATTTTATGACTCGCCAAATGAATAAAGAGATTTGTAAGGATTGCAAAGTCATACCAGGATAAAGTTTGACAACGCAACATAGACTGGTGGTGTTAGATATGCAAATTAAATATAGTGACTTTAAGATAAAGACAAAAGTGTTGCCAAAAATTCGGTGGTGAAACTTGAAGAAGAAAATACAGGTTGCTTTTAAGGCAGCAGTTATAAAACATCTAGTTGATGATCCTTATGTTAATCCTAGTGTCACATGAGAAGTTATGTCTTCTCATTTAAATATAAGTGGAAAGAACATACTTGAAGAGTCAAAAGGTCGTGTGCCCTCCACATAAAGAATCTTGGTGGTGGAAAGAGGAAATGCAAGACAAAATGAGGGCAAAGAAGGTCAGTTACAAAATATTATAAGCTTGTAGGAATGATGAAAACTGGACAAAGTATAAATGCCAAGAAAGAAGCTAAAAAATTCAGTAAGTAAAGCAAGAAGTCAAGCTTATGAAGAATTTTACAAATGACTAGATACCAAAGATGGAGAGCGTGATATATACAAAATTGCTTGAGCTAGAGAGAGGAAGACAAAAGATTTAAGTCAAGTTAAATGCATAAAAGATGAAACAGATACAGTGTTGACGGATGATGTGGCTATTAAGGAGCGATGGAAAAGATACTTTTATCAACTATACAATGAAGGAAAAGACAATGAACTAAACTTGAAAGAGTTAAGTAAATCAGAGGAGTATAAAAACATAACATTTTATCGTAAAATTCATGCATCAGAGATAAATGATGCTCTAAAGAAGATGAAAATGGAAAGGCGATTGGGCCAGACGATATACCTAATTAATATGGAAATGCTTAGGGAGGGAAGGAATTTTATGGCTTACAAGTTTCTTCAATAAGATACTGAAGACAGGATGTCAGACCAATGAAGAGAAAGTATTTTAATATTTTGTATAAGAACAAAAGAGATATACAAAATTATGTCAATTATAGGGGAATTAAATTAATGAGTCATACTATGAAACTATAAAACTATGAGAACGAGTAATAGAGAAAAGAGTAAGACGAGAGACTAGCATCTCAGAGAATCAATTTGGATTCATGTTATGGAGGTCAACCATGAAAGCTATACATCTCTTGAAGAGACTCATTAACAATTATCAGGAAAGACAAAAAGATTTGCATATGTTGTTTATCAATTTGGAGAAGGCTTATGATAAGGTTCCAAGAGAGGTCGTGTGGAGAGTCTTAGAAAAGAAAGGCGTAAATGTATCATGCATTGACGTAATGAAAGATATGTATAAAAATTCAATGATCAGGGTGAGGACTCTAGAGGATTAACAAAAGAATTTCCTATCATTGTTGGCATACATCAAGGGTCGGCTTTAAGCTCTTATCTCTTTACCATTATCTTAGATGAGCTCACCGGACATATCCAATAAGCAATACCATGGTGTTTATTATTTGCAGATGATATTAATTTGGTCGATGAGATGCGCGAGGGTGTAAACACAAAATGTGAATCTTGGCGAGACACTTTAGAAAAGAAGGGTTTTAGGAACAAAGACGGAGTATATAAAGCATAAATTTAGTAGTGCAAGAAGGTCGGATGACTCCGTCATTAAATTGGGTGACCAAGATATTTCCCGCAGTGAGTGCTTTAAATATCTGGTATCGATAATTGAAAAAGATGGAGGTGTAGATAAAGATGTGATACATAGAATCCAAGCAGGTTGGTTGAAGTGGAGAGGCGCGTATGGGATCTTATGTGATCGTAAAGTACCATTAAAACTTAAAGGCAAGTTTTACCGTACTGCAATTAGGACAGCAATGCTCTACGGTTCTGAGTGTTGGTCACTGAATGGTGTACATGAGCAAAAAATGGGAGTTGCAGAGATGAGAATGCTTAGGTGGATGTGTGGTCACACGAGACTGGATAGAATTAGGAAAGAATGTATCAGGAATAAGACAGGAGTGGCGCCAATTGTAGAGAAGATGCGAGAAGCTCATTTAAGATGGTTCGGATATGTACATAGGAGACCATTAGAGGCACTTGTTAGGCGTTGTGAGAGTTTAGTCACTAGACATGTTAAATAGGGGAGGGATAGACCAAAAAAAAGACTTGGAATGAAACTATAAGGAAAGACATGATGTACTTAGGCATTAGTGAGACTATGATTAAAGATAGGGGCGCATTGACGACAAAGGATCCATATAGCCGACCCCACTATGGTGGGATAACGGCTTAAGTGTTGTTGTTGTTGATCGTGTGTAAGGGTCTACAATAATCATTTTTGATGATTAAGCTCGTGATTAATTCTCGAATATTTCATCTTTGCACTTACTGCAACAAACTTGGTAATTCTGTTGGGCATTGCTTTGTGAAGCATCCCTATCTCAGACCTTAGACTCATGTCAGTACTACTGAGTCTGAGACTTCTTCTCAGAACACCTCCACTCCGCCACTAGAGCAAGGCCGATAGTCCTCCTCTCCAGATATAGAAGCTCTAATCATTGCTTCCAATAAATCTACTTAGGTTGCCACTTCTTTTGGAAGGGCGTGTGTTGCTAACATATCTTCACTCGCTCACCAAATGCATTTTCGTGCAAAACTCTCATGCATAAAAGATTTATCGCAAATTTTGACCAATTTCCAAGTTAGTATGACTTTGTATATGTCACTTTCTTTGAGACTACTCCCTACTTCTCCAAGGATGGTGGATCCCTTTCTCTTGACATCTCACCTCCTATATCTCCCACCTCCTCTCCACTAGTGTTCATGCCATATCTTCCTATCATTCACACACCTCCACATGATGACTCATCTCCTACAACCCTTCCTGCACAAATACCTCATCCTCCTATGCTTCCTTTTTCTAATCATTATGAAATACAACATATTCTTCCCACTCTTACTGCTCCTTCCACTCTTGCTTTCTCCATAACAGTTTCCAAGTTAGCTCTCCCCTCTTTAGAAGGTTCCATCCACTCAGCGCACTCAAAAAAGGATGTTCCCATTGTTTTACGAGAAGGAATATGGATGTGTAATCAACATTCTCTTGCTAATGTGTTTTCTTATGCCAACCTCAATCATTCTTATAGCAGGTTCGTCTTGGCATTATTTGACAATATTATCCTTCAACATATCATGAAGCTCTTTGTATAGCTTGCTGGTAAGAAACCATGGATGAGATCTCTGCTTTACAATCATGGGGTGCATGGACTGTTGTTCCTACACTTCCTAGTGGATATGTTATCAGATGATGTTTGGTACTTGTCATCAAATTTTTACTTGAAGGCATTGTGGATCTATATTAGACTCATTCGGTTGCAAAAGGATTCACCTAGACGTATGCTATTGATTTCTTTGACACATTCTCTTTGGTTGCCCGTATTAGCACTATTCAAGTTCACTTCTCCATTATTGTCAATGAGGATTGGAACATGTTCAAACTGAATATCAAAATGCCTTCTTATATGGAGATCTACATAAACTAGTCTATATGGATCAACCTCTTGGTTATTTTGCTCAATGGGAGTCTCAAGTATGCAAGCTGCAGAAGGTCATATATGGTCTAAAACAAAGTCTCTGAGCTTGGTTTTAGAAGTCCAGTGATATTATTTCTACAATTGGTTTTTCCAAAGTAATAAAAATCACTCTCTTCATATGGAAGACCAACCAAAAAAGGGTTATTCTTTTCATATATATGGATGACATCCTTCTCACCGGCGATAACTCCTCTGGCATAGAAACAACAATGAAACATCATTTGACACATTTAGTAATCATAGATATGAGGATTGCGAGACACAACAACGACATGATCGATTCTTTCCTAACAAAAGCATGCCTTAGATCTGCTTGAAGAAACAAGCCTTCTTGGAATGAAGCCTACACGATATCCATTGCTTACGAGCACGGATAGACTGGGATAAGACATCTACTTCTCTTAAGTATATTACTCGTTACAAGCATCTGTTCAGTAAACTCATTTATCTCATTGTGACTAGTATTGACAACTATTCTGTTATTGGAAAAGTCAGTCAGTTTATGTAGACATACAGAGAGTGTCATCTTGAAACTGCATTAAATATTAGAATATATCAATTGATCTCATGGCAAAGGCCTTCTATTTAGAAGAAATAAATATTTACGTATTGAAGCTTATTCAGGATCAAACAATGCAGTTGATAAGGATACCAAAAATCTACTTCATGATACTGTAAGTATGGGGGAAATCTTGCCACATGAAGAAGAAACAATCAGTGGTGTCTAGGCCAAGTGCGGAAGTTGAAACCAGAAGCATGGCTCAACTTGTTTGTTAGTTAAAATGGTTGAGGAAACTTCTAAAATATTTTGGGAAAATTTACAACTACTCTCTACCGATGTTCTGCGATAATAAAGTTGTCATCTATATATCTAAAAATTATAAGTTTCATGAAAGAAAAAAACACATAAGAGGCATGTCACTTCATCAGAGAGGAAATTATTAGCAGAAGTATATGCACTTTTTTTAGCATCAAACAAAAAACTTGTCAACATATTCACTAAACTTTTTTCTACATCTTTGTATAAGATAAATTCCAAGCTGGGAATGATTAATATACACTCTAGTTTGTAGTAGTGTCAAATTCCATTGTAAAAGCTCACAATAAGGGTGCATTGTTGATTTTTAGTTTCTCTTGTATTTAGTCTCACATCTCCTAATGAAGATTATTTCTCCTCCTCTATTTTATTTAAAGAGAGGAGCCTCAATGTAATATGGTAGATTGATAGAATAATAAATTTTATTTTCAAACTCACAACCATTAATTATCATAATCTACAATAATACTCTAATAAGCTCCCTTAAGCAAGATTATCAATTAACTTGCTCACATTTCTAACTTTTCAAGCTTGTTTTTTGTAACCTTTGTCTATGAATCCACTAGCTATTCATCAGTCTTGGTATATTCCATTTTTATTTTCCCATTTTGTTTGGCAAGCCACTCTAGATGATCATGTTGCCATGTTCGAGGAAAAATAGGCTTGCTTACACTTTATTGTATATAAAGTATCACAAGAATTTCTTTTTTGACATTCTACGTAAGTTTTATTGCAGTTGCATCCTAGCCATCTAGTAGTGATTGATGTAGTGGTGGGTTGAGTATTGTCTTGTTGGACAGTTTCACAAAGCTTAGAAGATGAAAAAGTCTTCATTTTAATGCTCTAATACCTCATCAGCTTCGCCATCTTATATTGGAACAAATTTTGAGAATAACAAAAATTTCTTAGTCCAAGCAATTCAAATGGTAGCAAGAACTTTTGATCAATTGGATCCTACTATAGGTATTTTGAATTGAATCCATGGTTTTTGAATGCAGGTAAAAGGACTAGATCGACAAAGAAGAGAAATAAATTTTTAATAATCATTTTTGTTTCATAATTTCTTCCAAATATATATGCAACAGGGCTTCAATATAATTCTATTTTTTTGTCGTTTCAATTAAATTAAGTTAATTATTCATCTTTTAACATTAATAATATGGTAATCTAGATTAATACTCGGGTATCAATAACATAATTGATCACCTAACGAAGTGACTTTTGTTAGAAAAAGCAAAAGTGACTCGGCAGCAGTTGAGCAAAAGCATCAAACTTATAAGATTCTAAGTGGCAGCCAAGGTCAGTTAAAGAATGAAGTCGGCGGTAGCCATTATCTTTGGTTAGTGCAATTCTAGCAACAACTGAAAGCTTCACGAAAGTTAATCAAAGTTGGTAGAATGAAGTCGGGCAAAGGTGACATAAAAACATCATAGTAAGTTCAGTTGGTTGTTGAAGCTTGGAGAAAATCCATAAGGTTGTATCTTTCAAGAGTCAGTTAACCAAGGAAGATCCTAAGGCAGTTAGTAAGCATGAAGAAAGTAGGTCATGAGCAAGAAGCTTGAGGATGGCGTCTTTTTTGTCATCAGTTATATAAAGTTTACTTGTTGGTTAAGATGCTTATAAATAAGAATAATATTTGTTATATGTAGTGGTAAGAAGAGCTTGTTATGTAATGAGAGTAAAATAGTAAATGTTGGATCAAGAATGCTATTTGCAGTTTTGTATTTTTACAGGAGGAAGATTAAGAGAGAAAATATAGGAAGAGGAAACAATAAAACATGGAGCAATGAATTTCTTTCAATCATTGCATTTGCGCTTGAGCAAATGATATTATACTTTATTTTTGCTCTTTCTAGATTATCATTTATGTGACTCCCTAAATACCTTCTTCCAATTGCATTTACTGCTATATAATGAAAAACAAATATCCATGTGTTTTGGTTTACTATGTTACATCCTATTTTTTGTCATTCTAATAGCATGTGTTGTCCATTTTGATGACTTTGGTGCTAAGTGTTTCCTCCATCATGCCCTTGGCGATTCTTTTATGCCAATTGCTTCTTTTATGGCTTCAAACTAGAGCAACATACTCTGCATCTGCCTCTAAAGAAAATAAGTCCATGCTTTCTGCTTTTCTGAGCTCCATCACACTAGCTTTTTCCCATACCAAATGACATATCCTAAAAGTGCTCTTTTGATGTATGGCACATCCTGCCCAGTCGCTTTCAATGTAGCCATTGAGTAAGCATACTTCTTTTTATTTTGTTTTATAAGAGACAATAGTCTATTGTTCCTTTGACATATCGAAAGTTCTTTTAGGATGTTATTATCTGTTTATTACCCCGGTTCACTCATGAATGGAAGTGAAACTAACAACATTATGTCCTTTTGTTAGTGTAGCTGATTAAAGCTTTGATTATGCTTCGATCTATTTCGATATCTATCTTCTTCTCGTCATCGTTTTTTATTAGTTTTTCTTTTGTTAACATTGATTTTGATTTTTCCACAACAAAACACTTGATTAAGTTTGGGGCCTGGGAAATGAAATATTTTCCATGTGATTTTATTACTTGAATCCCTATGAAATATTTCTTTTGTCCAAAATATATCGTATTGTATTTTCTCATCATCTGTTTCTTGAATTATTCCACTATGTTTGAATTTAGGCCTTTGAATATTAAATCATCAACATAGATGTGCACTAACAATATTTAACTTTCTCAAAGCTTTTAATACACTAGGATGTGTTACTTCAGCTTTTGATGAATCTATTATTTTGCAAATATTTGTCAATTTCACTATTTCACACCTTAGAACTTGTTTGAGTTAGTGGAAAGCTTTTTAGTCTATATTCTTTATTTTCCTCCCTTAATTTTATGTATCCTTCTAGTGTTCATATGTATATTTCTTTATTAATTTTACCATTCAGAAATACAGACTTTACATACAGGTGGTGTACTAATAGATCTTTATGTGAGGCGATAGAAATAAGCATTTTGATTACCTTCCTTCTAACAACTACAATAATTGTCTTGTAGTAAACTTTCCCAGACTTTTGGGAGTATCCCTTGATGACTATTCTAGCTTAATACTTCTGTAGTGATCCGTATTGTCAAATATAACTTTGCATCCTTTTTATATTAGTTGTCCAACACTAATAATGTTTTTGCTAGTTTAAGACATATAATACATAATATATTTTCATAACTTTTTGTTTTTGTTTTTATCATTGTTGTGTCTCATCCTTCTATCTTCTTTGTATTGTCATCTCCAAGTTTGACTTCAAATTTCTCTTGTTCATTCAGATAGATGAAGGCTTGTAGGTTATTTGATATTTGATTGGAGCATCTGTTGCCATTGAATCATACATTATTATCTTCTTTTTTAGAATATAAATTAGGGTAGAACACTTGGTTCTATTTTGTTTCAATGTATTTAACTAATTCTTTTTTTTACTTCTTCCTTCTGTTTGAACCAACAATTCATGTCACTATGAGTAGGCTTCTTGCAGCATTTACACATGAAATAACATTCTTAGGTGCATGATATGATTATTTTCATATAGTGCGGGAGATGGTTACATGTCTTTCTGCGATTTTATGTTACCTCTTCTCCATCCTCTATTGGTTCGACTTCTCCAGTATTTTTATTATTGCTACTCACTTCTTACTACTTCCTTTATTGTATTCTTTTGAGATTTACTTTGTTCTGAAATGTTTACTCATTTGGTTGTTCAAATCTCTTCATTCTTTCTTCACGTCATACTCATATATATGGATAATGTGGATATACCTTTGGCTTCTTCAATGATTTAGATTATGTGGTTATAGTTTATTGAAAGACCTCTTAACACATTTGGTACAATTTTCTTATCTTCTATAGTGTCACTAAGGCTTCATATTTGCTTTATTATATTTGTTGTTCTTAAGAAGGCTTTTTTGTATATTCTCCCTTTCTTTCACTAGCAAGTATCAAACTCCTTCCATAAGGATTTAAGTTTGATGAAAAAAACTTTGTTAAAGCATTTAAATTCAATGCTAAGTATGTCCCGAGCTTCTTTGAATGTGTTGTTAGTCATTATTTTTGGAAATATAAATTTATTACTCCTCGTTGAATGTGAACCAGAGCTTTGGCATCTCAATTTTGGTTCTCCAAGAGGTTCATGATGTTGTCCTAATCCTATTATTATATGGCAAGTTCCTGGTTGTGGGTGTCCACTCTAAATATGGTTACACGGACCCTGAGTTATGAACATTGTTCTCATTTGAATACAAAAATAATCAAAAGCATCTCTTTCAAATGTTGGTACTAGTCCTCGAGAACCTTGAAATTTAGGTACTCGGTGATGTCATATGATTAGCAAGGAAGGGTGGATGATAAGGAAACAACTTCATAGATCTTAAATTCAATGTTAAGTATATCCCGAACAACTTAAATATGATATCGCACTTAATGTCCTCTGATAGCTTCTTTTCCTACATTTGTTATCACCATGAAGTTTGCTTCGGTCGAGGATATGGCCACTATTTTCTATTATTTGATTAACATGAAAAGGGTCTTTAGCCAAGAAAAAATAGATATATGCATGTACATTTTATATCATTTGCACCCATGCCCCTGTCAGAATCATTGAAACCTACAAAATTAGAGTTTCTTTCATAGTGTATTCCAAACCATAATCTTGTGTATTGTATATATCTCAGGATTCATTTAGTAGCTGCTAAGTGACTTTTCTTGGGATCATTCATGAATCGAGTAACTATGTTTACAAAACTTTCTAAATTCACCCTTCTATTAGTAAGGTATGTTAACTATCAAACAAGATTTGTTGTGAAGTAGTGTTCTGTCCATTTCTATGATTGTCATGGATCTTCTCTCTACCACACTATTCTGATCTGTTGTTCTACTAACTGTCAGTTCCCTTTTTATTCCACGTGCATTATAAAAGCTATTGAATTCCTTAAAAGTGAATTCTCCAAATCTATCTATTTTGAGGATCTTAATAGACTTTCCTAACATCTCCAGATTGTTTTTAGATTTTTTTTGAATTGTTAATTGCTTTTGATTTTATGAATTGATTAATTGCTTTTGATTTTCAGAAATACACCCACATGTATCGAGAAAAATCCTCAACAAGGAGAAGAAAATACTTTTTCCAGAGATAAATTCAGTTGTCGGTAGATCCCATATATCAGCATGGATGAGATGGAGAGGTTCTTCAACTCTCCACGTATTTCCTTTCTGAAATGATGTTTTGTGAAGCTTTCATGTAGCACACTCTTCACATAATTCTTCATATTTGATCAATTGAGGTAGTCCTTTTAGTTAGTTTTTCTTATGTAGCAGTCTGAGAGTAGAAGTGTTTAAATGGTGATACCTTGAATGCTAGAGCTTTGAGATTTCTTGATTTGTCCATGTGTAGGCTTGATAAGCATTATTTATTTGTAGAGAGAAGAGAAGTGTAACACCCTCGACTGTTACATAGAATATAGCAGTAGGTCCGGCCGGGACCCCACGCCATATTAAACGAACAGAAGAGTGCGTTACTGAATTAGTTTTAAATAGTTAAGAACATAACCATCTCAGCACACAGAGTCGTACAACAGAAGCATTTATCTTAATAAAATAAATGCTTCCGTTGTACGACTCTGTGTGCTGAGATGGTTATGTTCTTAACTGTTTAAAACTAATTCAGTAACGCACTCTTCTGTTCGTTTAATATGGCGTGGGGTCCCAGCCGGACCTACTGCTATATTCTATGTAATAGCCGAGGGTGTTACAACGAGATTGTTGACTATGGGTACAATGACAATGAGGTGTCCTATTCTTCCATCCAGTATTATGTATTGATTTTGAGCAAAGTAAACTTTGTATCTCTTTTAATCAGCTACCCTGCACTCAACATACACCAAGCGAGAGCGGGAACAAATTGCACAATATAGATAAACTTTGTTTCTCCATTTTTTGTTGTTACTTTTTATTACTCCTCTTCCTTCTATTTTCACAGCTTTCCTATATATCCTAACATCACTTCAGATTTAAAGCTTTCATCTAAAGTGACAATTTTATTGTTTGTTTTCATATGACTTGAACAACCATTATCACGATGTAATATGCAATTTTGTTTCTTTTCACTTTTGAGACTATAATAGAATAACCGGTCTCTTTTAACTTGTTTTCATGCACTTGGAGAGATGTCATCAACTCTATAATAGATAGTACAGTTAGATCCTTTGTCTCCTCTATGACTATTACAACATGATCAAACTTGGGAGTACATTAAACTCTTAGAATTTTGGGTACAATCTTATTTTCTTCAATGTTGACTCTTATGTTTCAAATTTGATTTATGATAGCTGAGACTCTTGAGGAAAAAATTTGTGCTTACTCATTTTCTTTCATCATTAAAGTATCAAACTCATTCCAATGTTGCTAAAGTTCGATGAAAGTACCTTGGATGAGCCTTGGAACTCTATTATCTATATATACCATGCTTCTTGAGTGGTGTTTGCCGTCATGATTCTTGGGAAAATAGATTTACTAACTCCTTGTTGGATATAGAGCATTGTGTTTGCATCCCTCATCTGGCTTTTTGAAAATTATTTCCGTTTTCTAGCGTCTCATTCTATTGCTATATTTTGGTCTATAGGTCTTTCAAATCAAATTTGGACTATATTTCATAAGTCCTGAGACATATATAATATGTTCATTTGAATATACTAGTATTCATAGAGCTCCCCATCGAACACATGCACTAATACTTGAGAATAATTGAAAGTGGATACTCCACTAAAGGATGCATACAACAAGTGGTAGATGATCAGGACTTACTAAGACACTAATACCACTATTACTTAATACATAAACTTAATAGAAATAATGCAAAACAAAAAAGATATGAGCACAAAGAAGAAAAATGGAACAAAAAGTATCACAAACATATATTGCTGAGTTGAGTTGATGGGTTACATACATACATATATGCACACACACAAACACACACACACACATATATATATACACACATGAGTGCCCGACACGGGGCTCCGCCCCTACGGCCAAGCGCGACAGTACCCGGTCGGGCGACCTTCGGCCGCATCCAGGCGGACTTCGCCAGCCTCAGCACGGGCTTCGCCCGTGCTCGACGCGTCTGCGGGCTGCGCCCGCAACATATACATATGAGTACTCAAAATGACCGTAAGAAAATATACATAAATATGACAATATTTATTTTGTAAAAAAAAAATACGTGTACATTTAAAAATATTATTTTTTTCTCTCTCTCTTTCCCTCTTTCTCTCCCCCTCTTTCTCTCTCCCACTAACTCTCTTCCGTGAAGTTTATTTTTATTTTTTTATATTAAAGATTTTCCGGATAAAACATGTGAAAGATCCAACGGTTGAAAATAAAAGCAGGGTAAGAGCATAGAGAATGTTATATTCACTTATATAATAAAGATATATATATATTATATTATAAAGAAATATCACTTTTGGGTTCATGACAAGGAAAATAGGTAGACTATGGCAAAGAAATTGAGACAACAAAAGATCACAGCCGTTTGATCTTAAATCAAATCAGGAAAAAGGCCTGCGAATAGCCAAATCAGAAAAAAAAACTCTCCCTCCCTCCCAGCCTTTTCCCGTTCCCCCCCCCCCCCCCCCCCCCCCCCCCCGTCCCCTCCTTCCCGCCCCCTTTTGGGCTGTCGCAGGCTGGCCGGCGTGAGGCCACCGGCAGGTTCGCCGATCTCCGGCGAACCTGCCAGTGGTACTCCAGCGGGGCTCCGGCAGGGCCACCGCCGGCGGTGGCCCTGCCCGTGAGGCCCAGATCTGCCGGTGTCCTCACGCCGGTGGTCTCACGCCGGTGGCCTCACGCCGGCGGCACTCCTGCGTTCGACGAACGGCGAATCACTCCTGCGTTCGACGAACGGCGCATCACTCCCGCGTTCGACGAACGGCGCATCACTCATGTGTTCGACGAACGGCGACACTCTTGCGTTCGACGAACGGCGGCACTCCTGCGTTCGACGAACGACGGCACTCCTGCGTTCGACGAACGGCGGCACTAAAATCTTAGTTAGAGATCTGTCGGTGGCCTCACGCCGGCGGCAGCCCAAAAGGGGGCGGGAAAGAGGGGACGGAAGGGGGGCACGGAAATTTGCATAAAAAAATTTATATTTATATTATAAAAAATATATATATATATTATATTTAAAATATATATCTTATATTTAAAATAAAATGAATATATATAATTTCATTCAATTTTTAGATCATAAAATAAATATATACATATATATAATTAGTTAATATATATATATATATATACTTAGTAAATTAAAAGGGGCGGCTGCGGGGCGGGCGAAGCCCGCCGAGGGGGGGGGGGGGGGGGGGGTGTGGGGGCGAAGCCCGCCGGGGGGGGGGGGGGGGAGGGGGCGGACGAAGCCCGCCGATTGCCCTCACGTAGGGCCGGAGCCCGAAGGCCCGTGCCGTTTGACTCAGATATATATATAGATATATATATATATATATGTATATACACGTATATATATACACATATATATACATATATACATATATATACATATATACATACATATATATATGTACATACATATATATATGTACATACATATATATGTACATACATATATATATGTACATATATATATACATACATATATATATGTACATATATATATATATATATATATATCTATATATATATACATACGTACATACATATATATGTATGTATATCTATGTATGTATATATATGTATGTATATCTATGTATGTATATATATGTATGTATATATTGTTGAAGTTGTGAAGTGAGGTGGAGGAGCTTGGGCGAGTGGGGAGGTGTCCGGGCGAGTGGGGAAGTAGGCCAGGCGAGTGGGCCTTGTGCTCCAGGCGAGTGGAGGAAGCATGGAAGCATGCGAGTGGAATAGGGTGCTGCCATATGAGTTTGGCGAGTGGAAGAATGAGTAGAGTGATACGTGCATGGCTGTGCATGTGAGGGAGTAATGCGTGGAGTGGAGTGAATGTGAGTTGTGGGCTGCCGAGTGGAAGGTTGTGGGGGGGGGGGGGGGGCTGCTGTGTTAGGCGAGTGGAGTAGTGGCTGTGCGAGTGGGTCTTGCCGAGTGGGTGTTTGCGTGTGGTGTGCATGCATGCAAGAGTGTACCCCCCCCCCCCCCCCCCCCCCCCTTTCTTGTGTATTATTTATGGTTGCCTATAAATAGACCCCCCCCCCCCCCATGTGTGCGTGCTAATGCGAATGCGAATGCGAATGCAAATGCGAATGCGAAGAGAGAGAGAGAACTTGAAGAGAGAGAAACTTCAAGTGAGTGAGAGTGGGAGTGTGCCTACACCCCAAGAGGTCTGACCCCAACCCGCACCTCAGCGAGAGGTGGAGAGTGCACTGTGAGGTGAAGAGTGCATGGTTGAGTGTGTTGAGTAGTGGAGAGTGCGTTGACAAGCTCAACGGCACCTAGTGGAGAAGCGGACCTTGTCCGCGACAAGTTTTTTGTTTTCATATTTTTCAGCTGACGTGATTCAAGGTGTATGCACCTTGTAGTCAGCTTCTCTTTGTAATTCTATTGCCTAGTATACAGAGTTCTTCGTTGTTTGTTCATCGTTGGTTTCTTGTACTTAGTAGAAGCACACAAAAATTTAACATGGTATCAGAGGTAGGTTGCTGAAGCGGCGCGTGCTATCGGAGTTCATGGTTGTCAACCAGGATGGACGACGGAGGTGGTTATGCGAGAGGACTAGGCATTGAGCTGCTCACCCAGACCAACTACAAGAAGTGGAAGTCATGTATGGAGAGCTACCTTCTTGGAGAGGACCTATGGAAGGTCGTTGGGGGAGATGAGCAGGAGGAGGTTGTTTGCGGCCGAGGACAACGGTCCAGCTGTGAGGGCGTGGAGGAAGACCAACGCCAAGGCGGAGTTCACTCTGAAGAGAGCTATTGCTCCTGACTTGTTCGACCACATCGTGGGGTGCAAGTCAGCGTCAGAGATCTGGAGTGCCCTGGATGGTCTATTCAACAAGAAGAATGTAGCGCGGCTATAGTTCCTGGAGAATGAGTTGGCGCGGTCAACTCAGGGAGAGTTGTCGATATCCACCCTCTTTCTTGAAGGTGAAGAACTTGTGTGCAGAGATCTCGGCCTTGGATCCTGACAAGCCGATCTCTGAGGCGAAGCTGAAGAGACACATACTCAGAGGCCTGCGGAAGGAGTATGTGTCGTTTGTCACGTCTGTCAAAGGATGGGCTACTCAGCCCTCCTTACTGGAGCTGGAGAACCTGCTGTCGTCACAGGAGAGCTTGGCGAAGCAGATGGCAGGAGTGTCTATCTCAGGTGGAGATAGCGAGGCATTGTTCTCAGGAAAGAGGAAGCCTTGTGACAAGAAGAAGAAGAACTCCGGAGATGGACCCTCAACGTCATCTCAGGGAGTTAGGGAGAACTTTCTCCCTCCCTATGACCAGAGGGGGAGACCCCTTTGCTTTGCCTGCAAGAAGTATGGGCACATGGCAAAGGAGTGCCGGTCTAATCTCAAGGTCGGTCATGTTGCTGAGAGAGAGGAAGACCACCGGAGAGGTGGTGACCATCAGAGAGGTGGAAGGAGAGGTGGAGGATCGAAGAGGTCGAGGTCACCAGGGTGGTGAAGGCGGTGACAACTGCTTCTTGGCTGAGATGACGGCAACGTCAGTCGATGCCTTAGCCTCGGTCAATTTCGAGAACGACTGGATAGTGGACTCCAGTTGCGGGCACCATCTCACTGGAGATGTGTCAAAGTTTGCCTCCTTGAAGGCGTATGGTGGAACTGATGCTATCATCACGGCGGATGATACGGTGCATCCAGTTGAGCAGGAAGGGTTGGTGTCCCTGGGAAGTGAAGAGAAGCCCATGACACTAAAGAGTGTGTATCACATGCCGGGCATGAAGAAGAACCTCTTCTCGGTTGCGAATGCAGTGGATGCAGGATACCACGTGCTGTTCGGACCGAAGGAGGTGAAGTTCCTGAAGAACCTGTCTTCAGTTGATGCTGATGTCACGCTCACCGGGAGAAGGGTGAAGGACTTGTACGTTCTCTCTGCAAGTGCCTATGTGTACGAGCTGAAGACCAACGACAGCGCAGCGATCTGGCATGAGAGGCTAGGTCACGTGGGGATGGACAAGTTGAAGATGATAGCGGCGAAGGGCCTGGTGTCTGGCCTGCCCAATCTCTCTTCTTGCGGCGATGGCCATGTGTATGAGGGTTGTCAGTTTGGAAAGTCACATCGACTTCCATTTGACAAGTCAGAGACCAGGTGTAGGGCACCTCTTGAGTGCGTACATGCTGATGTGATGGGGCCGTGCGCCACCCTGACCTATGGAGGAATCAAGTATGCGCTGGTCTTGGTGGATGATTACACTCGCTACACGTGGGTGTACTTCATGAGGGAGAAGGCGGAGGTGTTTGAGAAGTTCCAGGAGTGGAAGGAACTAGTGGAGGGGAGGCTGAACCTGAGGGTGAAGAAGTTGAGAAGTGATAACGGGGGAGAGTTTACCTCTAGCGCTTTCAACTCTTTCTGCAGGAAATGCAGCATCCGACGAGAGCTCTCCTACGCCCACGCCCCTCAGCAAAATGGGGTCGCGGAGAGGAAGATCCGCCATCTGGTGGAGACTACCAGGAGTTGGCTACATGCCAAGGGGATTCCCAAAGCCTTATGGGCGGAGGGAATGACATGTGCCACCCATGTGATCAATCGGCTTCCTCTGAGTCCTAACAGGATGGTGTCTCCGCACCAGCTCATGTTCGGGGAGAAGCCAGATGTGTGTCACATGAGGGTGTTTGGCTCTACCTGCTTCGTGCACGTTCCAAAGGCTGAGAGAACCAAGTTGGAGCCAAAGGCGAGGAAGTGTGTCTTCATCGGCTACGACGAGCGGAAGAAGGGATGGAAGTGCATGAACCCGCAGACCCACAAGTTCGTCGTCTCGCGCGACGTAGTGTTTGACAAACTGATCTCGTATCAGGGAGTCTCTTCTGTGGTGCTGCCGGAGAGTGGAGAATCAAGCAGGGGAGAAGAGAGAGTCAATGAGGACTCTACTGTGGAGTTGGAGGTATCTGAAAGTGCCCCATCGCCATCTAGCTCAGGGGGAGCTTTTGGCTCAGGGGGAGTTTCGAGCTCTAGAAGCAGGGAGAGCACTGCTCCTAGAGGAGGTTAGAGAGGAACTGGAGAGGAGGAGTCTACCGGAGCGGTAGAGAGTGAACAAGCCTTGAGGAGGTCGAAGCGGACCATCGTCCCGCCTGCTCGCTATAAGGAGGGGAACTTCGTGAGTTTGGTCTCTTGCTTCTTCGCAGGACCACTCGACGAGAGGGAACCTGCCCGCTTTGAGGATGTTGTTGGCACCAAGGAGTGGGATGTGGCCATGAATGAGGAGATGGAGGCCCTAAAGAAGAACGAGACATGGGACCTTGTTCCCATGGTGGAGGGCATCAAGCCTGTCACCTGCAAGTGGGTGTACATGGTGAAGAAGAGGGCTGACGGAGAAGTAGCGCGGTACAAGGTGAGGCTTGTCGCTCGAGGTTTCTCTCAAACCTATGGAGAGGACTATGAGGAGACGTTCAGTCCTGTGGCAAGGATGACGTTGGTGAGGACGGTTATTGCCCTAGCAGCGTGCAGAGGGTGGAAGCTGTGGCAGCTGGATGTGAAGAATGCGTTCCTATACGGAGAGATAGACAAGGACATATTCATGGTGCAACCACCTGGATACGTGTCCAAGTCTCAGCCGCGTCACGTCTGCAAGTTGAAGAAGGCCCTCTATGGGTTGAAGCAAGCGCCGAGAGCCTGGTATGGGAAGATTGCTGAGTATCTGCAGTTCTGTGGTTACGATGCCTCAGACTCAGACTCTAGCATGTTTGTGAAGAAGAGTGTAGATCTTCACGTGCTGGTGCTGCTGTACGTCGACGACATGACCGTGACCGGGAACAATGGTGAAGAGGTCGCGACGCTGAGACAACAGCTAGCCATCCGATTTGAGATGAAGGATCTTGGTGAACTGCACCATTTCCTTGCACTTCAAGTGGAGAAGAGAAGTGGCGGGCTGCTCGTGACCCAGAAGGCATATGCCGAGAAGATCGTCGAGAGATTCGGCATGAAGGAGGGGAAGAGCAGCTCCGTTCCACTGGAGGTTGGGCTGAAGCTTCGGAAGGAAGAAGGGAGGATTCTTCCTGATCCGAAGATCTTCCGGGCACTGGTGGGGAGCTTAATCTATCTGACCATCACAAGGTCGGACATCGCCTTTGCTGTCGGCCGAGTGAGTCGGTACATGCAGGAGCCGCGGAAGCCTCATCTGGAGGCAGCCAAGGGGATACTGAAGTATGTGAAGGGCACCCTGGAGATGGGGTTGTTCTATGGAGGGAGGACCGACTTCAAGCTGCATGGCTACACAGATGCAGACTACGCAGGAGACGCTGATGACCGCAAGTCGACATCAGGTTACGTGTTCATGTGTGGAGCTACTGCCATCTCGTGGTGCAGCAAGAAGCAGGACTCTATTTCCCTCTCCACCACTGAGGCCGAGTACAAGGCGTCGTCCTTAGCAGCTCAGGAGTGTGTCTGGCTGAGGAGGCTGGTGGAAGATGTGGATGAGAAGGTCAGAGGACCTACTGTGCTGCGTGGCGACAACGAGAGTGCTCTGAAGCTGGCAACCAACCCAGTTTGTCACGCAAGGACAAAGCACATAGAGATCGAGCACCACTTCATCCGAGAGAAGGTGTTGGGTGGCTCGCTTGCGGTGGAGCACGTGCGGAGTGAAGAGAACTTGGCGGACATCTTTACAAAGCCCCTATCTGCGGGGCCGTTCAAGAAGCTTCGCGCTTGCCTCGGAGTCGTCCCTGAAGCTCACTTCAAGGGGGAGTGTTGAAGTTGTGAAGTGAGGTGGAGGAGCTTGAGCGAGTGGGGAGGTGTCCGGGCGAGTGGGGAAGTAGGCCAGGCGAGTGGGCCTTGTGCTCCAGGCGAGTGGAGGAAGCATGGAAGCATGTGAGTGGAATAGGATGCTGCCATATGAGTTTGGCGAGTGGAAGAATGAGTAGAGTGATACGTGCATGGCTGTGCATGTGAGGGAGTAATGTGTGGAGTGGAGTGAATGTGAGTTGTGGGCTGCCGAGTGGAAGGTTGTGGGGGGGCTTCTGTGTTAGGCGAGTGGAGTAGTGGTTGTGCGAGTGGGTCTTGCCAAGTGGGTGTTTGCGTGTGGTGTGCATGCATGCAAGAGTGTACCCCCCCCCCCCCCCCCCCCCCCCCTTTCTTGTGTATTATTTATGGTTGCCTATAAATACCCCCCCCCCCCCCATGTGTGCGTGCTAATGCGAATGCGAATGCAAATGCAAATGTGAATGCGAAGAGAGAGAGAGAGGGAGAACTTGAAGAGAGAGAAACTTCAAGTTAGTGAGAGTGGGAGTGTGCCTACACCCCAAGAGGTCCGACCCCAACCCGCACCTCAGCGAGAGGTGGAGAGTGCACTGTGAGGTGAAGAGTGCAGGGTTGAGTGTGTTGAGAAGTGGAGAGTGCGTTGACAAGCTCAACGACACCTAGTGGAGAAGCGGACCTTGTCCGCGACAAGTTTTTTGTTTTCATATTTTTCAGCTGACGTGATTCAAGGTGTATGCACCTTGTAGTCAGCTTCTCTTTGTAATTCTATTGCCTAGTATAAAGAGTTCTTCGTTGTTTGTTCATCGTTGGTTTCTTGTACTTAGTAGAAGCACACAAAAATTTAACATATATATGTATATATAGATAGATAGATATATACATACATAGATATACATACATACATACATACATATATATATGTATATAAAGGGAAAAGTTCCCTTTGGTTAGACATTCAAAATTGCCAAAAATTATCCTTAATTTTTTAGGCATTAAATAATGATGGAAATGCATACAAGGTTCGTACAAATAATTACATCATATCCCAAAATTAAAAGTAATGATGAAAATTCATAAAATCCAAAAAAAAAATTAGTTGAGCTCCTACACCTACTATTGTAGGCTATTATTAGGCATGAAATGATGAATATTGTGTTAATTAAATAGTAGAGCCAAAAAATTGTGTTGGCCGCTATTTGCAGACCGCCCAACGGCGGGTACAACTTGTGGAGGGCGGGCTCTCGCCTGAGAGAGGGGTAGCCATTGCACTAACATAAGGCCTCTACTGTTCGACTTATTTTAGAGAGAGAGAGAGAGAGACCAACATGCAACACATGGCATAATTTTCAGTACTATGATCATTTTGAGTGCAGTGCAGGCTGTCTTTTGTAATGATGTTTTAGTGTTTTAATGCAGGTAGATAAGTCAACTAGAGCAATTTACATCAGTGACAAAATGACACTAAATTCCAAGACTATTTTAAAAAAAATTACTTACGGTTTATTAATATATACCAGAAATTCAATGTCCAAACATTAAGATCATAAGCTTAAGGACCATACCAAAAAGTTTAATTACCCAAAAAATTGTAAAATGTAACATTTAATTATATTTTAAATTTGTATGCATGATTCATCAAACATACGAGGCAAGCGATAGAATACTACTAAAATATCAAGAATCTAATGTATTTCGTAGTATGGCACCAAAAAGAATTTATGCGTACATTAAAAAAAACAAATACCTTCTTCTTGTATGTATCTGTCTGGGTGCTAATGACATGGTACTGCAGAAAGTTTGGTCAGACAAAGTATTAGCAAAAATACAGTAAATAAAATAAAATTTGAATAATTAAATCTCATTCTTTTTTTCAATTTCTCATCATATGATGCAGTTCTGTTCTCATCATAACTCAGAACAAATTAATGCAAAAAATCTTTTATTTGTTTATTTATTTGATGGAATTAGTAGAATAAAAATGAAAAAAAAATGCAATCTTCAACTTACATAATACACCATATATATATCATTCAATATACATGAAATAATAGAAAGACAATAAATGATCAGACATTTTCATAACATAGTATAGAAAAAGCACACCTTTCGATTCCTAACAAGCTTCAGGGCCTCATCCATATTTTGCTCAAGACCACGCAGTTCCTTGATGTCCAGCCCCTCCAAATCCTCTCCCATTCTCTGCCTTCTCAATTCAACCCCCATTCAAAACACACAAAAAAAAAATCATCATAGATTTATCCAACAAAAAGAAATAATATCCAAAAATAGAATTTAATGACAATGAAATCATAGTAAGTACAAGCTTTCTTAGCTATATTTTGCACACAAAACTCACAGTCCTTTCATTCTCCATACTAACCTTATCTCCCTCCTCAGGCTGTGATTTATCTCCTTCAAATGGTTTAAAGTATTCTGCATCTTCTGCCTCCCATTCATCATAAAAATACAGCTCCATTAGTTATAAAGACAAAAAAAAAATGGCATAAACATTGGAAGAAGAATTAACAGCTAGCATCAAATTAAGGGCGGCTAAACGAATGTACGTTTTATAGCATTGACATTTTTAATACGAACACACCGGAGAAAAAACACAACGCCAAACAGACCTTAAGCTAGAGAGCTTAATTTAAAAGTGAAAAACACACGAAAAAACCCATATATAAAATCTTGTTCTTCAAACTTCTTATTATATGTAAAAAAAAAAACTAAATAGTTTATGAAATTTCTATTTTAAAATTCATTAATATCTATGATTACATAATTAGAGTCTTTATTAAAAATGCATGGGACTGAGTAATACTCTCTCACGCACATTAGGTTTTCCTTCCATGCCTTGTAAGAAAAAAACATATTTTTGAGCGAAGAGGTAGGTAGACGATGATGATATATAGTATGAAATAGATAGATCCAGCCGCCATGAGAGAAGCTTTAGACATGACTAACCTCGTACTGCGCGCTCCAAAGATTGACGCCGGACAGCTGCTGGTATCGGTCGTATACAGTCTTCGTGCTGGCCGCCCCAAAAAAGAGAGAGAAATAATGGAAGAAACATAAACCCTAGCTAAGCTAGCATTGAGAAAAAAAAAAGTAAAGGAAGAGGAAGGAGAGGAGATCGAAGCTAGAGAAGCGGTGATGAAAATGTGGGCATACTCGGTGGAAGGGCTGCAGTATTCGGAGAACTTGCCGGTGCTGGAGAACATGATAAGTGAGAGCTCGGCGTCACAGAGGACGGTGAGCTCGCCGGCCTTCTTCATGATCCCCGCCCTCCTCTTCGAGTACGTCACCTGCCTGTTCGTCGGATTCTCAATCTTCTTTATCTCAATCTTCCCCCTCCCCATTGTTGATCTCTTCTCTCTCCTTCGCCGAAGAAGATAAAAGGAGATGAGATCGGGAGGAGAAGTGAGCGATTAATAAGCGGATAATAATAATGGAGGCAGAGGAGAGGAAGTGGAGGAAGTAAAGCTGGGGAGGGGGAAAAGCAGCAGCTGGGATTCCATTTTCGGGCAATGGCGGAAGGGTTATCGCGTACTGCATGGCTCGCGTGCCATTGTCTGACCCGAGTTTAAGTATACGGCCTTTTCTTTTCTCTTTTAACATTTTTTCACTTATATCATTTATATGCTATCTATACTATATATACAATCAAATAGTCTAATCGTGTGCGTGTACCATCGATCAGGGTCATCTGAACCGTCCGATCTCTCTCACTGAGATCAAATCTAACCATCCGATTATGTACGTCTTTTGTAAGGTGTATAATATCATATGACATGAAATTATGATTTTACCCCTAAATTTATTTGAAAATGTAAGACCATATAACCCGATTTTTTATCTCACAAAGTTATCAATGGTGGGATTTGCAGGTTCTCACTATGACAAGTAAAAATATGGTAATCGCCGAATCTTGCCACCCCAGCAAAATATCGCCTCTCACGCCGAATGTCGTCAATCATATATATATATATATATATATATATATATATATATATATATATATATATATATATACATAAGTGCCATATATATAAATTAATCATGTGGTTCTTCATGTATATATGATTGCCATCTGTTGGAGTTGGGGAACACTTCCGGCTCTCTTGTTTCTCACACCGGGTTAGCCCACGTGAGCTTAGAGACGTCGGAGCGTGACTCTCTCCGATGATTGAAGTACCAGCAAACGCGGGGGTTCGGTGGCGGCGAGCCCCCGACGGCGGTCCCGAGCCAAATTTTCGGTTTATGTTAACCGGGTGTGCGGATATCCTGTTTTCGGTTCCGTGGTCTATTTATATGCGTGTAACCCGGTTCTAGGGTTAAGGGTTTTTCGTCTGAGCGGTTTTCGGCTGAGAGCTTTTGGAGGCGTCTACGAGGAGTTCGTGGAGAGGCGTTTCTGGCGGTGGTTCCTCCGTTTCTTGTCCAAAGAGAAGGGTGCGAGGTAGGATCGGTTTTGATCCTTGTAACTTTGTGTGCTTTGTAATCTCTATTGGTGAATACAAGAAGGTGAAGGAGGAGGAATAGGGGACGTAGCCCGGTTTTGGGTGAACCTCCTAAATCTGTGTGTTTGTTGTGTTTTTTATCTTCTGTTTTACGTTCGAACCTTTCTTCTCGCCACCCCCGTTTTTCTACACCATCTTGTTCCCTTTAGCACAAAGCAAACAGGCTCAAGGGCGAGTTCATACTACAGACCGATAGACCGTATATGACTAAATAACTCAAAGCAAGGATTGCTCGTGGCTCAGTATTCCTCGAATAGTTCTACTCAAACTTCTCTCATTGAGATTTAACAATTAAAAAAAATGCTCAAGGTTGGATCAGTTCGACCAGTCCTAAACCGCAATAACGTAATGATCTTATATATGTTGATTAGAAAATCGAAAAATTTAACACCCTAAAATAAATATGATTCAAGGTCAGACCAAGTGTACCGGTTCTCTATGGAACCACAATGAAGCTCTCAATGATGCATTAATCAAATTCAGCTGTCCTTTTAAATATATATGTCCCACAGAATTGATATTGCATCATTTATTTTGATTCAGTTAAATTTTAAGCAATTATATATATATATATATATATATATATATAATATATAATATATATATGGGAGGGTGTGACCATCTCGGTTTTAGGGCCTCGAAAGGGACAGCTCATTTTGAGAGGGAAAATAGGGTCTGTGACTTGGGATCACATCTATAAATGTATCTTCTATTGTACTCTGTATTTTTATTATATATATATATAAATAAATAATATTTGAATGTGAATGTTATTTATATTTCAATATTGAATGTTTGAAATAATTATTTACTTATCTAAGAAACTTCGAAAGAGTATGTGTGGTTTTAAATATATTTTAAAAATATAATAAACAAATAAATATATAGAACGTAAGGTGAAATAATATGATGAAGGCTGAAGCATAATAATAGATAATAAAATAAAGAATAAATCATACTCTACTCTCATCATCTTATATGGGGCATAATCCTTAATTAATTGATCATTATTTATGGCTTAATTACAAGATAATAAGAAACGCACGATTATAATGACAGGAGTGCGCGAAGCCTGCTTCAATCAAGCTGTTATTTTAAGAAGTTGTTATGGAATCTATGCACGAATATAAATAATGACCCTAATAAATAACCCGTAACCGTAGGTGCTAACTAGAGTTAAAAACAAATTCGGGAATATATTGAGTTACATATTAGGTGAATATGTAGGGTAGTATATTTACTTTACTTTCTTGCTGCATGATGCATGCATATTCATGTGTACTTGCAGGGTTTTAGTTAGCTCGCCCCTGAGTCCGCTACGACAGTTAGGAGAGAAAGTTATTACACAGTTGTTTAGGTGACGCTCGTTTTCTCATTCATTATTTTTGGTTACAAGAAACATAGTGCGCAATGGAGCTTAGAGGGTCAAGCTTGTTGGATTTTAGGAAGAAAATAACAAAAAAAAATTGAAATGAAATATGCGATGAAGTGGGGGAGAGGGAGAAGAAACGTGGAAAAAACTTGGGTTCACTTTTCTTCAATTAAGGGGATACAACTCTAGCTTCCTCTTCCAGCAACTCTCCTTCATTTAGCTTGATTTCATGGCTTTATATAGCCTTACAAATATAATAAAATAAAGGGCACACTTGCATTAAAATAAGGGCGCTACTACACATACCTAAAGTCTACCAAAAATCCACAAAAAGTGGGCCTCACTCCTCACAAAAACACCCGATTTTTCTAGGGTTCCGTAGAAAATCACAAAAAGTGGGGCCCACTCGGCACAAAAAACATCCGACTTTGGGGTTTGGCGCAAAAAAAAAAACCCTAAAATCGGGTGTTTTGTGCTGAGTTTGGCCCACTTTTTGTGGTTTTAGGGTAAGTTTTAGGTGAGCATAGTACCATAAACCCTAAGGATATAACTGATTCCCCATAACCTCAAAGATAGCTTTCATCCTCCTTCATTCGGTGATTATGCCCATGCATTGGGAGGCCATGATTTGACATAAGCATTTGGTGCACAAGGCTCAAGGAGGAATGACAACAATAAATTCTTTGCAGTGGAGGTTTATATTCCAACAAAGCTCAACTAAAAAATATGAAGTGTTATTTATATGCATCTTGTACTGTGGGCTGCATGCCCTGGTTTGTTTTTAAAAACATTTGTCAGTGTGGTGTAAAGGCTCTAAGACTTAATTAATTTGATGATCATGTATGAACAGTGTTTATAATTGTTTAATATTTGACAACTCTATTCATTTGTCTATGCTTCTGCGTAAATTATATTTAGATATAACAATTCCTTGGGTATTTTGTATCATTTTATAATATAATATTTGTTTAAGTTGTATGTTATGAGCCTCGATCAGACTCTTACTATGATGAATACATGTGATATGTTACATTATCAGGCATTAACCGAGATTTATAAATAGCTCCTACATTAACTCCATCTAATGTGAAAATTGTGCTTGTGTGGACCTGTTATAACACCAGTCAATTTTCTATCATAAGCTATCGATTATACCACCAACTCAACAAGTAAAGCTTTGATCACGTGTGGATTTGGGCCATGATCTATTCTCTCAAAATGTGCATAATCACTTGGAAACCACAAAGTAACAAGTTACCACTTGATATAATTGTAAAGATAGAGGAATTGTCATTGATTTGAAGTGCACGTGTTTTCTCACTTCAATTGCCTTGACCGGAGTTCGTGCCCCATTCATTCAGTCAAAGCAAAAGTGCAAGTAAAATATGGGCAGAATTTGAGAACTTGATTTTAGAAAGATATATACCTAAAATGCTTTTAAATTGTGAGTGAAAGAGCAGAATAGACTCTCGAAATACTTCTCTAGAGAGGAGAGGGGTGAATAGAGAAGACATACAAATTGACCCTTGTCTAAATTTCTTTTTACTTGATGCGTACTCATACAAGATTCTCATTCATACAAATCAAGGAGGTAGTTATTCCAAAGGCCCACTAAGATGATAAGAGGGAAGTGGGAGAGTGGGCAAGCCCACTATCTGCCCGTGCAAGACCGCGTGCGATCGTCGCATCTGAACGCTACAGCACCGCGCAAAGCAGGACCGCGCGCGGTAGCGCACGCGGCAAGCGCGGCGCTACCGCCCGGCGCTACCGCGCGGTAGCGCCGAGCCTCCATTGAGGGGTGCGGCCTAACCACACCCCTCTTGGGGTGCGGCCAGGCCGCACCCCCCTCTTGGGGTGCGTCCAGGCCGCACCCCCTCTTGGGGTGCGGCCAGGCCGCACCCCCCTCTTGGGGTGCGGCCAGGCCGCACCCCTCTTGGGGTGCGGACAGGCCGCACCCCCCTTGGGGTGCGGACAGCCCGCACCCCCTCTTGGGGTGCGGCCAGCACGCACCCCCCTTGGGGTGCGGCCAGGCCGCACCCCCCTTGGGGTGCGGCCAGCCCGCACCCCCTCTTGGGGTGCGGCCAGCCCGCACCCCTCTTGGGGTGCGGCCAGGCCGCACCCCCTTCTTGGGGTGCGGCCAGGCCGCACCCCCTTCTTGGGGTGCGGGCTGCAACCAGGCCGCACCCCCTTCTTAGGGTGCGTCCATGCCGCATCCCTCTTGGGGTACGGCCCGGGCACACCCCCCTTTGGGGTACGGTCGAGCCGCTCTCCCCCATAGCAAGGTTGGGGTGAGTCCCCCCTCTTCCAGCTCGCCGCCCGCTTTTCGGGCTCCGGACTCTGTTCGGAGCAATTCCCCGTTCGTTGCGCGCTCAGAACACTTCAAAGCGCGCTCAGAGCACTTTCACATTTTGGGCACGCTCACTTTTTGTCTTTCTGACTTCTCACATTTTGTCTTTCTAGCATGCTCGCTTTTTGTCTTTCCAGCTTCTCAGATTTCAGGAACAGCTTGTCGCCTTTTTTGCCTCCAACAAAACTGCCCGAACTGCCCGAACAGCCCGAGGGGCAAGATGGTCAATTACGAAAAATGGCGATCCGTGTGCTCTGAACCGGAAAATATGATTCGTCCGCCAGGTGGTTACGGTGGTTACAACGGCGAAATTACCGGGCTACCCCCGGCCAAAGCTATAAAAGGAGCCCCATGGCTTCATTTCAGAGGACCTTGCCTTCTGGACCCGGGAGAGCTTCTTGCAGACTTTTGCGAAATTCTCCTTCGGGACTCGAAGATTTCCTTCATCCCGAAAGGCGACTCAGCATTCTCACTTTTGTTCTCCGGAGCATCTCACTTTTGTTCTCCCGAAAGGCGACTCAGCATTCTCACATTTGTTCTCCACAGTTCTCAGAAGGAAAAAGACTTAGTTTTTCTGGAGGTGGCCTGTCACCTTCGGAACTCTCTCTCTCTCTCTCTCTCTCTCTCTCTCTCTCTCTCTCTTTATTATTGTAAAGGGCAGCGGACTGTCGCGCTCGAGTTCTAAGTCCCTAATTGTAACCCCCCAGAAGATAGTGGAAGTTTGGTCGGCACAGCTCCGGCCGCGTCATTTTGTACCCTTTTCGGGTTTTCCACGTTAAAAAGTCTCAGTGTACTCAACGAATCTCTAATTGACTGTTTGCACGCTCGGTTCGCTTCCGAGCTAAGGTGGTTCAATTCGACCGGTCTACCAAAGCACCCGAGCGACCCACAACATTACTTATATTGCTTTCCCATAATATTTAGGATTTATGATGTATGCAATAGATCTATTGTTGTTAATGCAAGAAAGAGATTAAGATATATATAAACACTGAAACACTAAAACAAGAAATTAACAAAAACAAAAAAAAATCATCCCTTTCAAAAAGGTGGTCACTCCTCCCTTTCACAGCTCTGTGGTCTAGCATTGCCTCTTCCCCAAAGCTCTGTGGGCTAGCATTGCCTCTTCCCCAATGCGATGAGTCTTTTCCATTAGAGATTCTAACCCACTAAATTTTTTTCCTCGGGAGATTCAAGAACCATGTGTAGCTCTTTTGATGGGAAATCTCGATAACCCTTTACGATCGATTGTTTTGATTGTGAAAGCTTTAAGTCAAACAAATTTTATCTCTACAGAAAGGTCATGATTAGCTGAATCCTAAAAGAAGAGAGGATCCAGTTTACAGAGAAAAGAGCAGAAAGAAGATAGGCGTTCTCAATTGTTTTCTAATTTCTGATGGTTGTACCATTAGGGTTTCCTTCAGAATTAATAGAGCTTTCATATTGGCTCTCTTTTACATTTTAGAACAAGTTCCAAAGAAGCATACACGGTAGAAAATTGGTTCCTTCCTTTTTCAAAACTCCAACGACTATATTTTTAATTGATAGAAACTTTAAACTCGATTGACGACTGCTGAGCGCTTTGGTCAACGATCATTGAAGGGAGTTCTTTATAGGGATGGAAATGCAACAATGGTGACAGAATTTTAGTCAATGCTCTTCGACCACCCTTCTTTGATCTAGAGCGAACGGTCGACAATCGCTGAGTGAGGTCAGCGGATGTCGGTAATCGTTCGGCTATTTTCTTCAAATCTTCAGTTCGCTGAGCATCTCGGTCATCAGTCAACAAACATCGGTCACTGATCGTAAGATGCTGAGCTAGCTTCTTCAGTGTTGAATCTATAAGCTTCCTTCTCTTAGTCACGGGTGAGTGGTAGGCGGTCAACGATTGTTGATCGACGAGCATTCCTTGAGATCAATGAATGTTGAGCACTCTGGTCATTGGTCAACAATTATCGGTTAACGAGCGTTGATTGCATAGCATAATTTAGTGGTTATTTTCCTTACCTTTGTTTCATTTCAAGATACTGAGAGAAATTAAAATAACATCATCACCTAACATTTTGAAGAGTCTGGATCATCAACAATTAGCTTTGTCTCATTAAATCTATAGGAATTTTCCCCAACAATCCCGCCTATTTAATGAAGAGAAAATTTTGCAAGTGTTGATGAGAAAAGAAGAAAATTATGCTTTACAGCTAGGCATTCCTATTTACCAAATCCATTTTAGGTAACTCCCCCTAAATAATAGATTAGGTTCCTCAAATACAATGCAATAAATGTTTACATTCATAGGGCATTCATACACGCAGACACATGAGACGGAAGAATAAATAAATAAATTGAAAAAGTTGACACAAAGAGATCCCGATAAAACTTCCACTTACATTCATTCAATTAGTCAAGAGAATACATTTTTTTACATAGGTTTTCATCTTGATTACATTTTTATAAGATAAATAAGTTTTTCTTTTCTTCATGGATTCTCCCTTGATGTCTGCAGCTTTATCTACAACTGCTTCACCCTTGGCCAAAGACTTGAAAATGTTGGTTTTGGAGGGGTCCTTATGATGGACGTACTCTGTCTAGGAGCTCATTGAGTTCATCTTCACAAGATAACTCTTCCTCAAAGTTTTGACATCTAGGAAGGCCTAGGATTTGTTTGTATTTTTTCCTACTTCTTTGGAGGTAGAGATGAAGCCTCATGTCTAAGAGAGAAGGAAATAACAAGATCACGTAGGGTCAGAGTTGGAGCTTTTGATTTGGGATCCATGGTGTGAAACTTATGGATAGAAAAGTTGCATACTTCTTCAAGTAAGCATCCTTATCAAAGAGTGAAGATACTTTAGATGAGAAGGTTCTAGCAGAGGGGATGGGGTCGGACATCATAGATAGGAGGAGTCTTGTCAGCAATTTTTTATCCTCTAGAGATTTTTCTTGCCTCTAGAGCTTATTGTTGCCTGATTTTGTGTTCTTCATAAATTTATCTTGAAATCTTGGAAGCTCTTTCATCTTCGGTTTCCTCGCCCTAGCCTTTCTCTCTACATCCAACCTCTTTTTCTCAGCAACATGCATATCAAACTCCTTAAATTTTTTTTATCTTGCTTATACTTTTCTTCTGCTAGGAGGTTTGACCTACCCATGGTCTTTTGGGATCCTTGACTAGTGGGATCTTTAGCTTGAGGATAAGAAAGTGGAGGGATAGGTGTTGGCTCGAGATCTTTTCTTACTCAAGGGCTGAAGTGTGAGACACAGTAGGCTTGGGAAGCTCGGCCCTTTAGAACACTGACATACTCTCCTCAAGGGGAATGACTGCTCTTCTTAAGCTAGAACCTGAGAAGAAAGAGGATATTCAAAAGTTGCTAAATTCTTGGGTTCCTCAAAGGCAATAGGAGCCTTTGTCTCTTCAACTGTAGTAGGAGCCTTTGTATCTTCAGTAGTATTATCTCTATCAGGAGTACTAGGATGTGAGGAGGTAGATGATGGAAGAGCATTTTTTGGGCATGCACTCATATCATTAGATTCCCCCCCCCCCCCCCCCCCCCCCCCCCCCCCCCCTTCTTGACATCCTGTAAAAATGATGTTGACAGAAAGAGTGGCAAGATGATCACCCAGAGGTTTTTTTAGAGAGATAAAGAAAGACTTAAGATCTAAGATGTCATGTTGAATATTGTCGATTTTTGTGGAGAGGTTTGAGATAGTGGTGGAGAATTGAGTTGAGAATTCTGCAAATACAGACGTAATCTCCTTGCAGACGATTGACAGAATGTTGATGGGATGAGCATAGATGGAAGAGGAGAGTCGTTGATAGACTGGGAACAAGAATTGATGATGTGGATGGCAATGCTGGTGTAGGTAATGGTGTTGTAGGATGGGGAGACGATGTAGTGGAGATTGGAATGAATATATCGACATGTCGCATTTGGATGATAGATGAGACATGAATGTCAAGAGGAGAAATTTGTGGAGAATACATGGGTGAGATGTGAATAGATGGTGAGGGAGGAATTGAGACTTCTGGCAAGATAGTTTCAGTATAAGTAGGAATAAGAGGAGGTAATAAAGTGATTAGTGGAGTTGAAAGAGTAACAAAAGTAGATGAGATTGCGGTTATATATGGTGATTGAGGAGTGGAAATTTCTTCCAGAAGAGATAGACTGACTTAGGGGCCCAAGGATTTTGGAATGTTCCTTGCCCATTTGGAAAATAACTTATTGTTCAACCTCTTTCTAGGTGGAATGTGCACTTCTGTACTTAGGCAGACTTCTGAATAACAGTTCTTCAAAATCTGAGTCATAATTCTGTCATAGCTTATTTTCCTTTCTGAGTTTTGTGTTTGATTAGCCTCAGGAGGCAGCTCCCCCAATCCACATGTTTATTCAAGACTAGAGAACCCATTAGATTCAGTTTAGCCTATGGGATTGCGTCGTGTGCGGTCGATTTGCACATAAGTATTTTTCCCACTATATCAGCAAGAAATAAATATTCTTTGCCGAGGGCTATTTTTTTCATATCTATGGCCTTCGCCCTTATGAACTGCATTTTAATTAAAATCTCGGCAAATTTCTATTTCAGACAACTTCTCCTCACCGTCTCCTTCTGGAAGATTGAACGTGGAGCGGATTTCTGCCTTTGAGATTACTATTGACATCCATTCATTCTTTTGATTATCCTTTCATCATCTAGATACTGAATACTACCATAAAATGGTTGAAGCTCTTATTCAAGTATTCCATCTCTAGTCGAGATTAATGTAGTAAGGTCTTGTTCCTCGAACAGATTCAATATCATTTTGAATTTATTTTCAACTGTCTGAAAACTGCTAAGACCAACATCAAACCCTGAGTTGATTTTAGGCGGAGCCATTTTGTACCTGCAAAAAAAGAAAATGAGAGCAGCGAAGTGAAGAATAATGGAGGGAAACTAGAAGAAGACGAAGAGCTCGGAGGCGTAGAAGACGAGAAAGAAAGTATCTTCTATTTAAAGTCGGCGTCAAATACTAGGGTTAAATGCGGCATCAAGAGTATTCGACGCACCTTTTTCAAGCATTTTTATGTGACATCTTCAAACATTTTGATGCATCTTCTAAGTTAATGAACTCTCAAGGAGAGCTTTTGACGGGTATGTCGGCAAGAATTTCGATGCAACTTTGAATAGTCGTCTAGAGACGAAAAATGAGTTTATATAAGGTGTTTGTCTGGAATTCTTAATTGATTAGAGTTTCTTACTTGCGTTGTCTAGCATTCCTAGAGCATTTATGAAGTGTTTATACTTAATTAATCTCATCAAGTGGCTTGGTGAAGATGTCAGCTTTTTGCTCATATGTAGAAATGTAATCTAAGACAACTTTGCATTTTTCTGCATTATCCCTAATGAAATGATGTCTAATCTCAATATGCTTTGTTCTGCTGTGAAGAACAAGATTAGAGGCTATTGAGATTGTACATGAGCTATCATAATAAATTATTTATTTTCTATATTTAAGTTATAGCGCAACAATTGATTTTGCATCCATGATAGTTGCGAGCAACAACTTCCAACAACTATACACTCAACTTCTGCTGTGGATGTAGAGACAATGGTTTGTTTCTTGCTGAACCAAGAAATAATCCTTGCTCCAAAGAATTGGCAAGTCCCTGAAGTGCTTTTCCTGTCCAGCCTACACCCTACATATTCCGAGTATGAATATCCAGATTGTTCAAACCCTAATTCTACTGGGATCCACAACCCTATTCCAGGAGTTCCCTTTAGATATCTTAAAATTCTTTTCACATAAGTCAAATGAGATTCATTAGGTTTAACTTGAAACCGGGCACAAACACATGTAACAAACATGATGTCTGGTCTATTAGTTGTTAGATAAAGAAGAGAACATATTATTGTTCTGTAGAATTTTTGATCCCCAACTTTTCATTTCTCATCCTTATCTATGAAAACATTTGTGGCCATGAGAGTTTTCATAGTGAAAGCATTTTCCATACCAATTTTTTTATAAGTTCTTTGGTATATTTTGATTAGGAATGAAAATGCCTTCACTAGGTTGCTCTACTTGGAGCCCAAGAAAGTAAGAAAGCTCTCATATGGTACTCATTTCAAACTTTGATTACATGAGCTTAGCAAATCTCTTAAATAATTTGCTATCAGTAGATCCAAATATGATGTCATCTACATAAATTTATACTAATTGCAGTTTACTGTTATGAGTTCTAGTGAATAAGTTTTTATCAATCTTTCCTCTTTCAAAGGAATTTTCAAGAAGGAAGATAAAAAGAGTTTTGTGTTTGAATAGCTTATTTTCCTTTCTGAGTTTTGTGTTTGATTAGCCTCAGGAGGCAGCTCCCCCAATCCACATGTTTATTCAAGACTAGAGAACCCATTAGATTCAGTTTAGCCTATGGGATTGCGTCGTGTGCGGTCGATTTGCACATAAGTATTTTTCCCACTATATCATCAAGAAATATATATTCTTTGCCGAGGGCTATTTTTTTCATATCTATGGCCTTCGCCCTTGTGAAATGCATTTTAATTAAAATCTCGGCAAATTTCTATTTCAGACAACTTCTCCTCACCGTCTCCTTCTGGAAGATTGAACGTGGAGCGGATTTCTGCCTTTGAGATTACTATTGACATCCATTCATTCTTTTGATTATCCTTTCATCATCTAGATACTGAATACTACCATAAAACGGTTGAAGCTCTTATTCAAGTATTCCATCTCTGGTCGAGATTAATGTAGTAAGGTCTTGTTCCTCGAACAGATTCAATATCATTTTGAATTTATTTTCAACTATCTGAAAACTGCTAAGACCAACATCAAACCCTGAGTTGATTTTAGGCGGAGCCATTTTGTACCTGCAAAAAAAGAAAATGAGAGCAACGAAGTGAAGAATAATGGAGGGAAACTAGAAGAAGACGAAGAGCTTGGAGGCGTAGAAGACGAGAAAGAAAGTATCTTCTATTTAAAGTCGGCGTCAAATACTAGGGTTAAATGCGGCATCAAGAGTATTCGACGCACCTTTTTCAAGCATTTTTACGTGACATCTTCAAACATTTTGATGCATCTTCTAAGTTAATGAACTCTCAAGGAGAGCTTTTGATGGGTATGTCGGCAAGAATTTCGATACAACTTCGAATAGTCGTCTAGAGACAAAAAATGAGTTTATATAAGGTGTTTGTCTGGAATTCTTAATTGATTAGAGTTTCTTACTTGCGTTGTCTAGAATTCCTAGAGCATTTATGAAGTGTTTATACTTAATTAATCTCATCAAGTGGCTTGGTGAAGATGTCAGCTTTTTGCTCATATGTAGAAATGTAATCTAAGACAACTTTGCATTTTTCTGCATTATCCCTAATGAAATGATGTCTAATCTCAATATGCTTTGTTCTGCTGTGAAGAACAAGATTAGAGGCTATTGAGATTGTACTTGAGCTATCATAATAAATTATTTATTTTCTATATTTAAGTTATAGTGCAACAATTGATTTTGCATCCATGATAGTTGCGAGCAACAACCTCCAACAACTATACACTCAACTTCTGTTGTGGATGTAGAGACAATGGTTTGTTTCTTGCTGAACCAAGAAATAATCCTTGCTCCAAAGAATTGGCAAGTCCCTGAAGTGCTTTTCCTGTCCAGCCTACACCCTACATATTCCGAGTCTGAATATCCAGATTGTTCAAACCCTAATTCTACTGGGATCCACAACCCTATTCCAGGAGTTCCCTTTAGATATCTTAAAATTCTTTTCACATAAGTCAAATGAGATTCATTAGGTTTAACTTGAAACCGGGCACAAACACATGTAACAAACATGATGTCTGGTCTATTAGTTGTTAGATAAAGAAGAGAACTTATTATTGTTCTGTAGAATTTTTGATCCCCGACTTTTCATTTCTCATCCTTATCTATGAAAACATTTGTGGCCATGAGAGTTTTCATAGTGAAAGCATTTTCCATACCAATTTTTTTTATAAGTTCTTTGGTATATTTTGATTAGGAAATGAAAATGCCTTCACTAGGTTGCTCTACTTGGAGCCCAAGAAAGTAAGAAAGCTCTCATATGGTACTCATTTCAAACTTTGATTACATGAGCTTAGCAAATCTCTTAAATAATTTGCTATCAGCAGATCCAAATATGATGTCATCTACATAAATTTATACTAATTGCAGTTTACTGTTATGAGTTCTAGTGAATAAGTTTTTATCAATCTTTCCTCTTTCAAAGGAATTTTCAAGAAGGAAGATAAAAAGAGTTTCATGCCAAGCTATAGGTGCTTGATTGAGACCATATAATGCTTTATTTAATTTAAATTAAGAAGGGGAGTTAAGATTGACAAAACCTGGGAGTTGTTCTACATATACTTTCTCTTGTAAAACATTATTCAAGAATGCACTCTTGACATCCATTTGATAGACATTGAATTTGTTGTGTGCTACAAAAGTCAAAAAATCCTTATAGCTTCAAGTCTTGCAACAGGTACAAAGATCTGATCATATTATATCCCTTCTTCTTCTATGTATCCTTGAGCAACCAGCCTTACTTTATTCCTCGTTATTATACCATGAGCATCTAACTTGTTCCTAAACAACCATTTGGTTCCAATTACAATGTAGTTATTTGGTCTATGAACAAGTGTACATACTTGGCTTCTTTCAAATTATCCAAGTTCTTCTTGCACGATCATGATCCAGTGTGGATCATTGTTGGCTTCTTCAAATTTCCTTGGTTCTAGCTGAGATAAGAAGCATTTAAGAACCGATTCACTTGAAAGTTCCTTTTTGTGTGAACTCCCGCTGTTATGTCACTATTGACCTAGGAATGAGGATGATTCTACAATGTCATCATCTCTTTCATAGAGATAGGTGCAACAACTTGCATTTCTGTTTGCTGAGTATCAGATCCTAAAATTCTGACAGAGTTTCTTCAGCAACAACAAACTGAGTGCTGAGTTGAACAATCCATTGTTTGGACAAACTCTTCTTCATTGTCCTCATCCCTATGCTGGTCGTTAATGTTTTGTAATTTAGCATCAGTAGGGAGAATTGAAGAGCTGTGAGATTCTTCATTTATATCCAATTCTCTAAATTTGGTTGTTAGATTTTCTTCCTGCAAAGTACTAGAAGATATGAATTTCCCTGCATACAACATGTTACTCTCATCAAAAATAACGTGCATGGATTCTTCTATTTTTGAAGTCCTTTTATTATATCATCTATATGCTTTGTTTGATGATTAGTATCCCAAGAAATACCATCATCTTTCTTGTCAAATTTTTCTATATGTGATTTACCATTGTTATGAATGTAACAAGTGCTTACAAAAATTTTAAAGTATGAGATGTTTGGTCTTTTTCCTTTTAATAGCTCATAAGGGGTCTTATTCTTGTCCTTATGAATGAAACTTATGTTATTAGCTGTGTTAATAGTCTCAACACAAAATTGCTTAGGCAGGTTAGCCTCAGCTAGCAATGTTCTACTTACTTCTATTAGGGTTCCATTCTTCCTTTCAGCTACCCTATTTTGTTGAGGAGTTCTAGGAGCAGAGAATTTATGCATGATTCTTTCATTCTCATGGATCACACATCCTATGAGACTCAAACTCAGTGTAATGATCACTTCTGATCACAGTGACTAAAGTATTAAGTTCATTTTAGATTTGTTTTAAGTATCTTGAGAGAATCTTAAAGGTGTCAGACTTATTTCTCATGAAGAACACCAAAGAGAATCTAGAGAAGTCATACACAATCACAAGAGTGTAATACTTGCCTCCTAAGTTGTGAACATCAATAGAACCAAACAAGTCCACGTGGATCAAATATAGGATTCTTGGGGAATCATTTTTAGAAATACTTTTAAATGAGGCTTTTGTTTGTTTGCCTAGTTGGCATACTATACAAGGTATCTCCTAGGTGTATTTACCTAGGGGAAGGCCTCTCACAAGATTGTGCTTAGAGAGATTAGAGATGGTCTTATGATTTAAATGACCTAATTTCTTATGTCATAATTCACTATTGCTAACTTTCATATTAAACAGACATATTTGTGTATTGACTGAAGAAAAAATTAATAAATAAATGTTAGTTTTCCTAGTTCTCTTAAGAATTATATTACCTAAATCATTGCACCCAATCTATCATTCACTTTGAGTGAAGATCACTTTGTATCTTCTATCACATAGTTGATTGATGCTGAACAGATTGTGCTTGATCCCTTCTACATAAACTACTTTTTTAAATGTTATATCTCCTACTTTTATTTTTACATATCCTTTGGTCTGACCGCAGCCAAAGTCACCATTGATAACTTTCAAGCCTAGCTTTTCTTTGAAACCTTCCAGCATGCTAATATCTCCAGTCATGTGTCGAGATCATTCACTGTCCAAATACCATAACTGGTTTGTGAGGGAATTGGCTTTTATCCACAAATCTATTAATTGCAAGGAGGAACCCAGTTCATCTTGGGTCCTTGATTTCCAAAATAAGGTAACACATAAGCGTATGAAGGTGTTCTCATGTATGCCTTAGGATGTGAGATTGTTGGTAGATTATACCAGCAGTCTTTCATAAAGTGTCCTACTTTATGACAACAATGACATTCAAATTTATTATATCTAGTTGTTCTTTTCAGATAATTGTTATTTTGATTGATTCCAGGAGATCTGTTGTAGATAGGAGCAGTAGTATGGAAGACAATTTCAGGTCAAGTAGCATTTGATGTATATAAGTTGCATCTGGTAGTGTTAGATGGTGTTGAAACCGGAACCGGTCTCTTGAGTTTGGACCCACAGGGGGGTGTAGCCCGCGCCTACTTATCCCTCACTTATGCTCTTGACTGTGGACGAAGAACTAGGAACAGACCCAAGGCTGTAGCGAGGAGGTCCCTCCATACACCCGGAAGATCTTAGAGAGATTCCCCTCTCAAACTAATGTTCAGTCGGGCACCTTGGAGGGCACTAGCAGCCAACTAAAACTTGCCTAGGAGGAGAGAGCGTAAAAGATCTGATCTCTTCCAAGGTGTCCTTAAGGGTCTATTTATAGATTCTATATACTGGTCTGCAAATAGCATAAATCCGTCTTTTGGTTTTACTAATCGCACCCCAAATTGGTCTACGAACAGCCTAACTCCGCTGCTTTGAAGGGCTATTGGCAGCCCACAAAGGGTATCTAGGTAATTTTACCCCCCCCCCCCCCCCAAAGACTTCTGGGTGAGTGGTCTGTGAGGGTACCACTCGTCAGGCTTCTCGTATGCTTGATTCTGATGGGGCGAGTGGTCCATGGGGGTACCACTCGCCTGACCTCTCACACACTCGCACTCCTGGATGGGCGAATGCCCTGGAAATGAGATCCACACTCGCCCTGAGACTCCTCTGCCTCTCATGACCTAGCAGAATGCCCTTCTGGTTTGCTCTCCTGCCCGTCTTAAGCCTGGGGTCTCGCTCGACAAATATGGGGTTGTACATAATCCCCGCACTTTTCGAGTGAGGCACTCGCTCTAAAAGAAAGTCCATCACCATGTATTTGGTGAGCTCATGCTGACATGGGGGGAATCTTTCTGTGGGACCCTCCACTTTGCTATAAATATGTCCTCGATTGCTGCCTTCAGAGCGTCTGTCCTCCAATCACTGTTCCCCCTTTTTTTCTCCAAGAAGTTCTCGCTGTTCAGATGTCGTTCATGAGGCCGATGCCGAGACTGCTTTCGCAAGGGCTGATGGACCGCCTTGCGGCAGCGCAGGGGGAGATCCCTTCAAAGTCAACCCAATACGCTCCCTGGCTCTCGTCGATGAGGGATCCTTCCAAGCCCTACTGGCTGAAGAAAGCCAAGGTGGCCCGGCGAGACCTGTCGGTGGTGGAGTCTGCGCCCGAGACTCCCCCCTCTTAGCATTCCTCCTGTCGACACTGCCGAGGTAATATAATCCCTCTCTCCTTTAAAGTTAATCCTGGTGACACTATATCTCAACAATTTAAACCACTCGCAGAACCTGCAGGCATCGGAGGGTGGCCCTGGGGTCAACCAGGCGAATGTCGGCCTTCCCCTACCTGCTCTCGGAGGCGTTCCCCCGGCCCGGGAGTCTGCCCCTCTTGCTACTTCTGGAAGAAACCTGCCCGCGCTGGGTAAGCATTTTGTTACCTTCTCACATGACTTTTACCTTCCCCCCTTTCTCTGACTTGGGTCTTCGCAGCTCTCACCTTCGGGACAACCGGGTTGCCCCCTATCTTGCGCAACTCTCCTGCCCCCGAGACCGTCATCACCTCCCCGGATCTGGAGCGGGAACGTCCAATGGACAAAGGCCCTGAGAACAACTCTCTCGCCGCGGACTTGGCCACTACCTCTAGTGTCGCCGACAAGGTGCATCGCCCTAGAAAGGGGAAATCACTCCACCCCCTACCAACCATTCTCTGGGCAGGCTGGGACCTCTCGCCAATCTCCCGTCGAACCTTATGTACCTGGTGAGTTACCCCCACATTAGACTCAAAATTTGCATGACTGGGAAAGGCTAACATTTGCTCTCGCAGGCTTCCGCCTGGTTCCGCCGATGGATACCCAAGAGGAGGAGGGGCTGATCTCGCCACCTCCCTCTACCTGCGACGTCTCAGATTTTCTTGGAGATCACGAAGATGCCAGGGGACTGAAGGAGCAGATGACGGAGTTTTTCTGCAAGCTGATCTGGATGCAGCGAGATCTGGCCCATCAGACGGAGGAGCATCGAGCGGCCTTTGAGCGTTGAATAAGCGTCCTCGAGCGAGACTACACACATCTTATCGGGGAGATGGAGCGCCAGGGGGCGGGTGCGAGGAGACTTCTCCTGGGAGGCATATCGCGCCGGCTAGGGACCAGATGCGCCTGTTCCACCAAGAGCTCACCGCAGTGAGTGCATTCCATTACCCGCGCGTGCCTCCGAGGACAGGGAGGCGAGGCCGGGGTCGATGGCAGGGGTTCAGTATTAAGCCTACCATCTCTCACCCCCTATATTATCCCGCACCTTTGATAATTCTCTTTTCTTTTTTGCATCGAACTAAGACGAGGCCTGCTGTGTCTCGCGAACAATTTTCAGTTTGTGTTCTGTTCTTTCATTACTTTTCGGAATGCTTTCTGCGGATGCTTTCATTTTTGTCGCGCTTTTAATTTGCACTCACTTGAAGCGTTTCGCGCGTCGCTCTCGCCATATGACGACAACTGGGTTTAGATAGGCTGGTTTGAACTCCGAGGCGTTAGGATAGCGCGGCCGCTATCCGCACCCCGTACGTAGAGTATTCTCTTCACTTCCTACTTTTTCTATAAATAGTTTGCCCAACTACCGCCTTTATTACGCTTCCATCTCTCTCTTCTTGCTCTCGTGATACCACTAGCCCTTCTCTCTAGAATCCTTGCGAGACCTCCTCGTCCTCCAGTGATGATGAAAGAAGCTGATGGCAGGGCCAATTGTGCCCAAGCATTTGCCAATCGTGATTCTGAGTCTGCGACCTCTCGGAAGTCGACTTTACCCAGGCCATCGCAGACTTCGTTCCGCTGGGATTTGTCGCGCGCCGCCCGGGGAAGCTAGATCAGATTAACCAGTTCTTGCCCGATACCCTTGCCATCCCTCTCAAACATTTTGAGGTAGGGCTCCGCCTCCCACTGTGGCCGGAGGTGCGCTAGACCCTACGCTACTTTGGGGTTGTCCCTGCGCAACTCAACCCAAACTCCATCGCAATGCTGGTAGCATTCGCCTGCTACCTGCGTGAGGAGGGGATTGAGTTCTCGCTCCAGTGTTCCACAAGCTTTTCAACTTCAGGGCCACTCGTGGAGTGGCGTTCTTCTCCGGGCAGTCCCCCCTCAGCGTGACCGGCACCGCGAATAAAAACATGACTGGGTTCGGCGGTTTGTCTTCGTCACCGGGAAATTCGGCAACGTGCCTCTCGCGCCTGTGCAGGAGGACGAGTCGACCATCCAACCTCCAGCGCTGGGGGGGGTTACGAGGCCAAGATCCATGCCTTTATTCATAAGCATGGAATGGATGTCGTGCATCTGCGGAAGCACGTCGGCTCGCTACCACAGGAGAGGGTAAGCTAAACTATTTCGACCCTATCTCCCGCTCCTCCTTCACTCGCTTCCGTTCTTTTAACTTATTTTCCTTGATACAGGAGTGCGGATCCTTCCCCTCCACCAGCCAAATGCGATCGTGGAGGTCACTCTCGATGATGCCCTTGCCCTCGCGCGATCCACCACCGCAGCTTGCCGCAAGGATCCGTCTCTCGCAAAGTCCAGTGGGCAAAAGTGGAAGCCCGACAAGGCCACCCGCTCCCCCTCCAAGAGGGTGAAACCTTCCGCAACCGCTAAGGGGAAGGCGGTTATGGACGAGACCCCTGGATCGAGTGCTCACGCAGTGGAGGACTCAGCTCCTGCAGCGGACTCAGCTGTTCCGATCGCCGCTGCGCCAATGGAACCCTCCTTGAGGCCAACACCGAGAGAGCACCGAAATTTCCCTCTCGGCGAGAGGTACGCGGATGCGGTCGTCGAGCCCCTTCTTCATTGGGACGGGGGGGGGGGGGGGGGGGTAATCGGGTCTCCATCTCCAGCCTCCTTCCCTCCTGGATGGAGAAGGAAACAGCCAGCGGCCATGCCAATGACCTTTCCTATGCACTCTACAACCGCGAGGGTGCATCCGTCTACGATACCGAGTCTACTCAGACTCTCGCGCACGAGGCTGCGCAAGCCATGATGCTTGCTCACGAGTGGACTCATATGTCTTCCCGCCGAAGCATGAATCTCGCACGGAATATTATTCAGGTCGAGAAGACCCGCGTCGGCGTCTCCTCCGAGCTTCTGGCCATGAAGAAGCAACTGGCGATAGCCGAGGCCCTTCTCGCCAGCCGCCCAGATCGAGAGGTGAGCATGCCTCCTCGCAGTGACTTAGGTTCCCGCGTTCTCCTTTTTTCTCACGCTAATCTTTTTTTTTTGTTTCCTGCAGGACATAGCCAATTATGACACCTTACTCGTGTGGGTGCGCACCCTTGAGGAGAGGGTTAAGGAGCTGGAGGATGAGAACCAAAAGCTGCGAGATGCCGCTGCTCGGCCACCTCCCGTGGAGCGGGACACTCGACACCTCTACTCTAACGCCGAGTTCGAGGGATTGATGCAGAGGTCCGCCTAAGGAGCTGCGAAGCATATGCTGGATGTGCTGCGGAGGGTCGGCCTTTTGAAAGAAGAGGGCGAGAGGATTCTCGCTCACCACGTGCTTCTAGAACTCTTCTCCCAGGTTGACCCTGTGGATGAATCTGGCGATGGGCGGGAGCTCGGCGACCTTCCCTCTCCGGGCGCGAGCAGCGGATACTCCGACGATCGACGTCCCCTAAAGACACCCCTTTCTTTCTCTTTTTATGTAATGCGAGAACCGTTATGTAATTTCTTTTTGTAATGAAAAGAAAAAGAATGTTTGCCCCTTGCGCCGTGTCGTATATTTTTCTTTTTGTACATCTAGCTATTATCATCCGATAGCTCGCTCGATCTCATGCCATTTTACATGCTTTCGCACTTTCGCACGTGTGCTTGACTATTATTTGGTCGCTTTTAGCGTCGCAGACCCTTAGTTTGGGTCATGACCGAGATACTTTCACCACGCGGGAGCGTCATGCGGCTGCAACCCTCTCGAATTCGCCCTAGTCTTTTTAAGACTTAAGCAATCTTGTTGATTTTTCGGCGGGAACGGAATTGCGCCGAGAACCCACCTCATCCATCTGAATTCTCGCGGCCCAAGGGTCTGGAGAATGTTCCACTGCGCACTCGCCAGTTGAGTGTCTTCCTGAGGCAATATCATTCGCCACGAATGTCCCTTGTGACGGGCATCACTCGCCGACCTTATGCTGGGACTTACCCTGTGTTAATTCTTCGTCTTGAATTTCTCTCTTACTTTGCCTTCCTCCTGAGACACCGCCAAGCGATCCTTTGGACCTGTCAGCTAGGAGAGAGCCTGGACAATGAGTCTGCTCAGGGCCAACCTTTGAACCTTTCGAACCTGCAACCAAGTGAGCCTACGACCCTGCCTGCTAGGTGAGAGCCTGGTCAGCAGGTCTGCTCGGGGCCAACCTTTGAACCTTTCGAATCTGCCACTGAGAGAGCCTACGACCCTGCCAGCTAGGTGAGAGCCTGGTCAGCGGGTCTGCTCGGGGATAACCTTTGAACCTTTTAAACTTGCCACCGAGTGAGCCTACGACCCTGCCAGCTAGATGAGAGCCTGGTCAGTAGGTCTGCTCAGGGCCAACCTTTGAACCTTTTGAAACTGCCACCGAGTTAGACTACGGCCCTGCCAGCTAGATGAGAGCCCGGTCAGTGGGTCTGCTCAGGGCCACCATTTGAACCTTTCGAACCTGCCACCGAGTGAGCCTACGTACGGCCCTACAAGTTATGTGGGAGCCTAGTCAGCGGGTCTGCTCGGGGCCAACCTTTGAAACTTTTGAACCTACCACCGAGTGAGCCTACGGCCCTGCTAGCTAGATGAGAGCATGGTCAGCGGGTCTGCTCGAGGCTAACCTTTGAACCTTTCGAACCTTCCACCGAGTGAGCCTACGGACCTGCCAGCTAGGTGAGAGCCTGGTCAGCGGGTCTGCTCGGGGCCAACCTTTGAACCTTTCGAACCTGCCACTGAGTGAGCCTACGGCCCTGCCAGTTAGGTGAGAGCCTGGTCAGCGGGTCTGCTCGGGGCCAACCTTTGAACCTTTTGAACCTACCACCGAGTGATCCTACGGCCCTGCCAGCTAGGTGAGAGACTGGTCAGCAGGTCTGCTCGGGGCCAACCTTTGATCCTTTCGAACCTGCCACCGAGTGAGCTTACGACCTGCCAGCTAGGTGAGAGTCTAGTCAACGGGTCTGCTCGGGGCTAACCTTTGAACCTTTCGAACCTGCCACCAAGTGAGCCTACGACCCTGCCAGCTAGGTGAGATCCTGGTCAGCGGGTCTACTCGGGGCCAACCTTTGAACCTTTCGAACCTGCCACCGAGTGAGCCTACGACCCTGCCAGCTAGGTGAGAGCCTGATCAGTAGGTCTGCTCGGGGCCAACCAATGAACCTTTTGAACCTGCCACCGAGTGAGCCTACGACCCTGCCAGCTAGGTGAGAGCCTGGTCAGCGGGTCTGCTCGAGGCCAACTTTTGAACCTTTCGAACCTGCCACCGAGTGAGCCTATGGCCCTGCCAGCTAGGTGAGAGCCTGATCAGCGGGTCTGCTCGAGGCCAACCTTTAAACCTTTCAAACCTGTCACCGAGTGAGCCTACGACCCTGCCAGCTAGGTGAGAGCCTAGTCAGCGGGTTTGCTCTTGGCCAAACTTTGAACCTTTTGAACCTGCCACCGAGTGAGCCTACGACCCTGCCAGCTAGGTGAGAGCCTGGTCAGCGGGTCTGCTCGAGGCCAACCTTTGAACCTTTTGAACCTGCCATTGAGTGAGCCTATGGCCCTACCAGCTAGGTGAGAGCCCGGTCAACGAGTTTGCTCGGGGAAAACCTTTGAACCTTTCAAACCTGCCACCGAGTGAGCCTACGGCCCTGCCAACTAGATGAGAGCCTGGTCAGTGGGTCTTCTCGGGGCCAACCTTTGAATCTTTCGAACCTGCCACCGAGTGAGCCTACGGGCCTGCCAGCTAGTTGGGAACCTGATCAGCGGGTCTGCTTGGGGCCAACCTTTGAAACTTTTGAACCTGCCACTGAGTAAGCCTACGACCCTGCCAGCTAGATGAGAGCATGGTCAGCGAGTATGCTCGGGGCCAACCTTTGAACCTTTCGAACCTGCCACCGAGTGAGCCTACGACCCTACCGGCTAGGTGAAAGCCTGGTCAGTGGGTCTGCTCGGGGACAACCTTTGAACCTTTCGAACCTTCTACCGAGTGAGCCTACGCCCCTGCCAGCTAGGTGAGATCCTGGTCAGCGGGTCTTCTCAGGGCCAACCTTTGAACCTTTCAAACATGCCACCTAGTGAGCCTACGGCCCTGCCAGCTAGGTGAGAGTCTGGTCAGCAGGTCTGCTCGGGGCCAACCTTTGAACCTTTCGAACCTGCCACCGAGTGAGCCTACGGCCCTGCTAGCTAGGTGAGAGCTTGGTCAACGGGTCTGCTCGGGGTTAACCTTTGAACTTTCAAACCTGCCACCGAGTGAGCCTACAGCCCTACCAGCTAGGTAAGAGCCTAGTCAGCGGGTCTGCTCCGGGCCAACCTTTGAACCTTTCGAACCTGCCACCGAGTGAGCCTACAGACCTTCGAGCTAGGTGAGAGCCTGGTTAGCGGGTCTGCTCGGGGCCAACCTTTGAACCTTTCGAACCTGCCACCGAGTGAGCCTACGGCCCTGCCAGCTAGGTGAGAGCCTGGTCAGCGGGTCTGCTCGGGGACAACCTTTGAACCATTCGAACATGCCACCGAGTGAGCCTACAGCCCTGCCAGCTAGGTGAGACCCTGATTAGCGGGTCTGCTCGGGGCCAACCTTTGATCCTTTTGAAACTTCCACCGAGTGAGCCTACAACCCTGCCAACTAGGTGAGAGCCTGGTCAGCGGGTCTGCTCGGGGCCAACCTTTGAACCTTTTGAACCTGCCACTGAGTGAGCCTATGGCCCAGTCAGCTAGGTGAGAGCCTGGACAGCGGGTCTGCTTGGGGCCAACCTATGAACCTTTCGAACCTGCCACCGAGTGAGCCTACGACCCTGCCAGCTAGTTGAGAGCCTGGTTAGCGGGTCTGCTCGGTACCAAACTTTGAACCCTTGAAACCTGCCACCGAGTGAGCATACGACCCTGCCAGCTAAGTGAGAGCCTGGTCAACGGGTCTGCTCGGGGCCAACCTTTGAACCTTTAGAACCTGCCACTGAGTGAGCCTACGGCCCTGCTAGTTAGGTGAGAGCCTGGTCAACAGGTTTGCTCGGTGCCAACCTTTGAACCTTTCAAACCTGCCACCGATTGAGCCTACGGCCCTGCCATCTAGGTGAGAGCCTGGTCAGTGGGTCTACTCGGGGCCAACCTTTCAAACCTGCCACCGAGTGAGCTTATGGCCCTGCTAGCTAGGTGAGAGCCTGGTCAGCGGGTCTTCTCGGGGCCAACATTTGAACCTTTTGAACCTGCCACCGAGTGAGCCTACAGCCATGCCAGCTAGGTGAGAGCCTGGTCAACGAGTCTTCTTGGGGACAACCTTTGAAACTTTTGAACCTTCCACCAAGTGAGCCTACGGCCCTGCCAGCTAGGTGAGAGCTTGGTCAGCGGATCTGCTCGGGGCCAACCTTTGAACCTTTCGAATTGCCACCGAGTTAGACTACAGCCCTGCCAGCTAGGTGAGAGCCTGATCAGCGGGTATGCTCAGGGCCAACCTTTGAACCTTTCAAACCTGCCACCGAGTGAGCCTACGACCCTGCCAGCTAGGTGAGGGCCTGGTCATCGGGTCAGCTCTGGGCCAACCTTTGAACCTTTCGAACCTGCCACTGAGTGAGCCTACGGCCCTTCCAGCTAGGTGAGAGCCTAGTCAACGGGTCTACTCGGGGCCAACCTTTGAACCTTTCGAACTTGCCACCGAGTGAGCCTATGAGCCTGCCAGCTAGGTGAGAGCCTGGTCAGCGGGTTTGCTCGGGGCCAACCTTTGAACCTTTCGAACATTACTACGCAAGCCATTGCACTACATATGTATAAGAAGATGAAGTTTTTAAAGCTCAGATGCTCTTGTTGTATAAAGTTAGGTATAGAAGCGCTTCAAGTCGTCACCACTCCACGTGTGACCAACGGACTCGCCTTCCACATTCTGGAGGCGATACCCTCCTGACTTTAGGGCTTCTTCCACAACATAGGGGCCCTCCAAATTGTGATTAAGCTTTCCTACTACGACAGACCTTCTAGTCGCGTCGACCTTTCTTAATACAAGGTCCCCCTTCTCGAATTGCTTGATCCTGACATGCTTGTCAAAGTACTAGGCCATCCGCCGCTTGACTTCTTCTTGCTGGATAGTGGCGAGATCCCGGACCTCCTCGATCAGATCCAGGGTGAGCCGTAGCTCCTCCTCATTCCCTGCTCTCCATTTTTCATCACCCCCTCGGCGGCCCTCACCCGCGGCGTCTTGACTTCAAACTCCACGGGAATGACAACCTCACAACCGTGGGAGAGCTTGAAGGGGGTCTCACCGGTGACGGTATTGGGCGTGGTCCTTAGAGCCCACAGAACCGAAGGAATTTGCTCCACCCAACTCCCCTTTAAGTTTTCCACTTTCTTCTTGAGTAGGTTCATTATGACCTTATTCGCCGCCTCCACCTGCCCGTTGCTCCTGGGGTGATGAACGGATGCGAACCTAAGGTCTATCCCCAACTGACTGCAGAAGCTGATGAATACTTCACTAGCAAATTGCGGGCAATTATCTGTGACTAGGGCTTGTGGGAGCCCATGTCGGCAGATGATCTCCCCCCATACGAAGTTGCGGATTACCTGGGAGGTGACCTTGGCCAAAGCTTTAACTTCCAACCATTTTGAGAAATAGTCGATCATGACCAAAAGAAACCTTCTCTGCCCACTTGCCTGGGGAAAAGGTCCCACCAAATCCATTCCCCATATGGCGAAGGGCCATGGCGCTGTGATGCTCCTTAGCCTCTAAGCCAACAAGAGTTGAAGCGGGGCGAACAACTGACACTTCTGACACTTTTTGGCGAACCCCACTGCGTTCTTGCTTAGGGTCGGCCAGAAGTACCCCTGCCTCATTATCCTTGCCTCCAACATCCTACTCCCCGAATGACCACCACGTTCGCCGAAGTGAACCTCCTCTGGGACCCTTGGGACCTCCTCCTCCGATATGCATCGCGCTTAGAGTCCCGTGAGGGTCTTCCGATACAAGTCCCCCTCGTGAAGCACGTAGTAGGCGGATTTGTACCTGAAGTGCCTTTGGTCCGGGACCTCTTACGGAAACTTGCCTGTTGCCAGGAAGGTCATGAAAGGGTCCTTCCACGAGGGTCGCTACTCTATATCCATGAGTTCCCCCTCTTCAATCGATGGGCGGAACAGATCTGTCAAGGTCCCTCCAGCCTGAGGACCAACTTTGGCCAACCGATCCGCAGGGGTACTCTCTTCCCTTGGAATGTGCTTGATGGAGAAAGTCTTGAATGTTCCGTTGAGACCCCTCACTTTGGTTAGATACCTCATGAGGGTGGGCTCCCTTGCCTCGAACTCACCCTTAATCTGTGAGGCTATTACCAATGAATCAGTGAGGACCTCCACATCATGAACCCCCAATTTCTGGGCCATACGTAAGCCAGAAATCACGGCCTCATACTCCGCCTGGTTGTTGGTGATGGGGAAATGTATCACTAGCGCTTGCTCAATTTTCACTTAGTGGGGGCTTTCCAATACCACTCCCCTCCCAGGGAGTTCCTTCCTGAGGCCCCGTCCACCAGCAGCTTCCAAGGGATGGGACAAAGGGCCTGCTCTTCTTCCATCTCAACCACGTAGTCTGCCAAGAAATCCGCCACGACTTGAGCCTTCACCGATAACCGCGTGACAAAGATGATGTCAAATTCACTTAGTTCCACCGACCACTTTGCGAGCCTCCCTGAATGCTCTACTCCCTCAAAAATTTTGCGAAGGGGGGTGGTCAGTCACTACTTGGATCAAATGGGCCTGGAAATATGGCCTAAGCTTCCTGGCCGAAATGACCAGAGCGAATGCCAGCTTTTCTAAAATTGGGTACTGGAGCTCTGCCTTCCTCAGAACCTTACTTACGTAGTAGATGGGCAGCTGCTTCTTACCCTCTTCCCGGACCAGGACAGAGCTCACGGCCTCGGCCCTGACTCCGAGATACAAGGCTAGACGCTCCCCCTCCTTAGGGCCCTGGAGCAGCGAAGCCTTATTGAGTTAATTCTTTAGGGCTTGGAAGGCCTCCTCACATTCCCTCGTCCATTCAAACTTTTGGTTGCCTCTCAACACTTAGAAAAAGGGGGAGCATTTCTCTCCCGCGTGGGAGAGAAACCTACTCAACCCCGTGAGCTTTCCAGTCAGGCGCTGGACTTCCTTGGCATTTCGCGGTGATCCCAACTCCATTATGGCTTTTACTTTGTCTGAGTTAGGCTCCACCCCTGCCGGGGTAAGGAGGCGACCCAGAATCTTCTCCTTGTTGGCGCCGAAGACACATTTTGAAGAATTCAACCTCATCTTGAACCTGCACAGGGTGGCAAATGTCTCTTCAAGGTCCTGGAGGTGGGAGCTCACATCCTTGCTTTTCACCATGAGGTCGTCCACGTATACCCCCAAGTTCCTCCCCCTTTGATCCCGGAAGACTCGGTCCATCATCCTCTGGTACATCGCCCCTGCATTTTAGCCCAAAGGGCATCATCTTATAGCAGTAGCACCCTTCTCTCGTGATGAAGGAGACGTCCTTGACGTCTGGTGGGTGCATCCTGATCTGATGATAACCTAAAAAAGCATCAAAAAAACTCATTACAGAAAAACCGACGGCTGAGTCAACCAGCGCGTCGATCCGAGGCAAAGAATAACAATCCTTAGGGCAGGCTTTGTTTAACAGTGAAAATTTGATACACATTCTCCAGCGGCCATCACCTTTCTTTACCATGACGACATTGGAGACCCAGCCTAGATACTGGATCTCCGAGACAAAACCTGCTTTGAGGAGCTTCTCCACTTTCTCTCGGATTGGCTCCTCCAGCATGTCGACAATGGCTCTCCTCTTCTGGCGGATGGGGCGAGTTCCTGGCTCAAGGTTGAGTCGGTGGCAAGCCACGTCCACGTCGATGCCCGGCATGTCTGCCGCCCTCCATGTGAAGATGTCCACGCTCCTTTGGATGCACTCCAGCATCTTCCTCCTGTCCTCCGGGCCAAGACCCCCACTGACCCGCACCTTGTCCACCTTCCTCTCCTGAGTGGTGGCCTCCATCTCGACTACCTCTTCTGCCACCTCAAGCCGGGGCGGCTCTTCCCATCTGCCCGCTTCCTCTCTTCCCTCTGCTAGGGTTTCCTCTTCCACCGCAGCCTCCTCCAACAGCTCGGCCTGCTCCCCCTGAGCTTCCTCCATCTCCTCTTCTTGGATGCTGCTCTCTCCATCCTCTCCTGCCTTCTTATCTTCTTCCGGCCCTTCCGGCTCCCTCATCTCACTATTCACCTTCTCAGCCTCCTCCATCCAGGAGATGGTGTTTATGGCAGTCACATAGCACTGCCTCTCCACCTTTGCATCCCCCCGGATTCAGACTTGGACTCCTCCGCTGTGAAACTTCAAGCACTGGTAGAAGAAAGAGGGAATGCACCGGAAGGTGCTGATGAGAGGGTGTCTGAAGATTGCATTATAGCTGCTTGGAGCATCGACAATGACGAACCGGCAGTTCCTGGGGACCCCTCCCAACGTCACCTGGAGGCCAACTCCTCCCTCAACCTCCTTCCTTTCTACAAAAAATCTGAACAACGGCCCATCCGAGTCCTGCACCCTCTTTGCTTCCACCTCCATGGCATCGAAGGCCTTCTTGAAGATTACGTTCACGGAGCTCCCATTATTGACCAAGATCCAGGAGACCGTGAAGTTCTCGATTGCCATCTGGATCACCAAGGCATCACAGAACGGGTCTTCAAGTCTGGTATGTCCTCCAATGAGAAGGTGAGCTTCTCCGGGGGGGGGGGGGGGGGGGGGGGGGCTTGGGAGGTCGACGCTATGCTCCTCCGAAACATCGCTTGGAAGCTCCTCTTGCGAGTTGCCTCAATCCCAACCCCTCCATGGATCACTTTGATCCCCCTTAGCTCCCACGTCTGCCCTGTCCTCACACCTATCTTCCCTCTCTTCAGGTAGCACTTCTTAAATACTTACAGGTCGGTGCTGTTGCTGACCTCTTGCCCTCACCTCTAGAAACTCTGGGCAGGTGGCCGTCGCGTGGCCTTTCTCCTGGTGGAAGTCACAATAGGGCAACGCCACCCTATCCCCTCTTCCTCCCCTTCCTCTTCCTCCTCTTCCTCCTCTTCCTCAGCCTACTGCCATGGCTTGCTCTCGAGGGGGTTGAGGGGGTCTGGGACCTTGCCTCCATCCTGGATGATTGACCCTCCCTTCCCCCCTCCCTTGGTACCCTCTTTCCTGACCTCACGCTGGTCCTTCCTGGGGTCTCCAAGCCAGCCATTTATTGGGCTACTGATTCCCCCAATCCCGCTGCTTCCCCCGAAACCCCTGACCTCTGGGCTCATCCCTTCTTCTTCCCTCTTGCCGTCTCACCTCTGGCTCGCTCAGCCTTGCCAACCTCTTTGCAAACTCTGGGTTGGCAACCTCCCCTTCGATCTCTTCCGCCGCCCTCTCCATCAATTCCTCGAAGGATAGACGGGCCTTCCGCTTTAGGTCCATTTTGAAGAACCCCTCCCACAGCCCTACTATGAAGGCCAGCTGGAGGGTGAACCCTGGCACCTCCTGGACTTACAGTACCTCTTCATGGAACCTATCCACATAATGAGCCAGTGACTCCTTTGGCCCTTACTTGATTTTGAAGAGTGCCTCCGCATCCTTCTTCCTCTTCTTTGATGTTGAAAAATGCAATCTGAAGCTCCGACGCAGGTCCTGGAAGGCGTAGATAGACCCCACTGGGAGCTGGTGAAACCAGACCCTCGCCTTCACCTTCAGGGTGGTGGCAAAGAGCCGACACTAGAAGGCATCTAACATGGGGAGGATTGAGACCATGTCCTCGAACCACTGCAGGTGCAGTACCAGGTCATCCTTGCCAGTGTAATAAGACATCTCTATCCCTCTGAACCCCTCTGGAACCAGGGCCGAGAGAATCAACTCATAAAAGGGGCTACCTTCCCCTGCTCTGCGAGTGGTCCTCTCGCGCAGAGTCAACTCGCAGACTTCCGCACTCGCCGGGCTACCAAACGCTGCCACCCTGGGAGATCTCGTGCATTCACCTCTGCTGCTACCTCCTTCCCAGGCCGCTGGCCGAGGGAATTCTCACCTATCTGCTGTGGTGGGACCACCAGAACTGCGGGTGTCTCGCACTCGCTCCTCGCGGCGAAAGCCAGTTGCAAGGTCTGCAGGGTCTCTCGCCTGAGGCCTTCAAGCATTTCCAGTGTTACCTCTTTCATGGGTGGCTGTGAGTGGCCTTGGTCGGATCCTTCTCCTCCCTCTCCAGCCATGGAGCTTAGCTTGGTATTTTCTTGCACAGGCTACGGTCCACGCTCACCACACCAAAAATGTTAAAACCGGCAACCGGTCTCTTGAGTTCAGACCCACAGGGGGGAGTAGCCCGCGCCTGCTTATCCCTTACTTATGCTCTTAACTGTGGACCCAAGGCTGTAGCAAGGAGGTCCCTCCACACACCCGGAAGATCTTAGAGAGCTTCCCCTCCTAAACCAATGCTCAGCCGGGCACCTTGGAGGGCACTAGTAGCCAACCAAAACTTGCCTAGGAGGAGAGAGCCTAAAAGATCTGATCTCTTCCAAGGTGCCCTTAAGGGTCTTAATTTATAATTTTCTGATTTTGATATCTCTTGGTTTAGAGTCGCAATCTCTTTCTTTAGAGATTCAATCTCTTTTTTTGCATTCTCTAGTTCATGGCACATTTCCTTGAAGATTAATTTAAACTCATTTGAACTATAATCTACTTCATCAAGTAAAGTTACCTCTTCATCCTCATGAGGAAGTTCTGTGTCAGGGTCTTCTAAGGCCATGAGGGCCATCATTCTAGCTCCTTCTTCATCCTCATCTTCTGAGCTTGACAAGCTGTCTCCTTCAGAATTACGGCAAGTTTCAACCACGAAACCTCTGCCTTTCTTCACATATTTATTCTTAGGATCATAACCATTCTTTTGATCCTTTTTCTTTCTATTGTCCTTTGCAATCTCTGAACATTCTTGAGTGATGTGTCCAGCTTTCCAATAGGTGTAACAAATAATTTCTTTAGTTGGAGTTTTTTCCATACCTGGGTTTTAAGTTCTCCTTCTCTCTTCTTCGGGAACCTTCAAATCTAACCCATTTCTTGAATTTCCTAGCCATGAAGCTCATGACCTCATCATCCACTAATGAGACTTCTTCTTCCTTTGCTTGTAGTGTTATTGACTTCTCCTTAAATGAAGGAGTCTTTACTTTCCCAACTTCTTCTGCTCTTATTTTTATCAATAACTCATATGATTTGAGCTTGTCAGTAGAGCATCAATGGTGATCTCCTTTTGACACCATACTTATCTTATTGCCCATAATCTGATGTCCCGTATGCTGGGTAAGCATATCATCAACTTATCCTTGATCTCAGTAGTTGAGATCTCTTTTTTTAGACCATTCAACTCACTTATGATAATACTAAATCTAGTGTACATATAAACTATAGTCTCTTCAAATCCTTTCATGAAGTTTTCATATTGGGAGAAAAGTGAGAATTTCTTATTTATCCTTTTATCAGTGGATCCCTCTAGCATTTCTATGAGGAAATCCCACATCTCCTTAGCAGATTGGCAATCTGCAACTTTCTGGAAATTGTCATCAGACATTGTAGTGACAAGGATGTTCATGGCTTTGACATTATTAGATTTAGCCCTCTTATCATTTCCAGACCATTCTGCCTTGGGGAAAGACACGATCCTTCCATTAGCAATCGTATTAAATGGATTAAGAAAGCTTGTCAAGATAGAGTCAAAGATATCTTCGTCAATAGAGTTCATATATAATTTAATTCTAGACTTACATAAAGAAAATTTATTTATATTACACACAAGGGGTCTTGTGGTTGCATATTCTCTGGCTTGTGATGTGCTCATGTTTGTGATATAAATATTTTTTCAAGTGATTAGTCCTCTTAGGATTTCGTTGATCAAGGTGTTAGACTTTTCTAAGCAACCTCCCTCTGATATCAATTTAAAGAGAAGAAAAACTCTTGCGAGATACTCTAGAGGGGGTGAATAGAGTAATTCAATTTAAAAAGATTTATTTTACTATTTTCACAGTTTCATGGAATCCCCAAGTATATCACAACCATAATTATATAATAGTTAAAAAAAAGTACTAAAAATGAAAGTACATAGAAGAGGCAATCAATCACACACTACATAAGAATTTTTATAGTAGTTACCTAATTAAACTGGGTACATCTACTCTTCTACTCGCAAGCAAGATTCCATTGTCACAGTGTGGGGATTTTGATATGAGTCCCTTAGAACCAGGAGTTGTTGATAAGGTCTCTCCAAACCAGATAAGATTTTGATAAGGTCACTCTAACTAGAAGTTGTTGACAAGGTCTCTCCAAAACCAAATGAGTTTTTTGATAAATTCACTCTAACCAGGAGTTGTTGATAAGATCTTTCCAAAACCAAGAGTATTTTCTAAGGGAGACTCAATGAACCAAGAGTTGTTGATAAATTCTCTCCAAAACCAATTAGAACCTTTTAAAGAGAGATTCAAGAACTCTTTCAGCAGGATGTTTTTTCATTTCCACAATATGTTCTTCAGCAGCAGGACTTCTGAGAGAACTAATTCTTTGAGTGTAGTGTGGATTCCATCTTAGAATGAGTAGTAGCTTCCTTGAGAGAAGAAGAGAGATTTGATTCTCAAGAGAGAGAGAGAGAGAGGAGAATCTTCTAATTATCCTCTGAGTTGAGAGAATTTTTGAGTTACTTTCTTGCCGCCGTTGTTCTTCAAGAATGAAGAATATTTTGAGAGAAAGAAGAAGGTTGAGAGAGCACTGAATTATTATTGTACAATCTATTTATATCTTCTTCTATTCTTCCGCTCGTTGCATTTCAAATTCTCAGTCTTGGAAGATATTCAAAATCTTTTCCTTTGTCTTCTTCTGAATAATTAATGCTGACGGCTTCCTCAAATCAACTTCCTTGAATGTAAATTCGGTACTTCCTTAAAGTAAGTTATTATGGATAGAAGATATCTTTTCTGATGATGATGTCCCTTTCTTGAAACCCACCCCAACTATCAAAAAATATCATTTATGAAGGGGGTCAAGAGAATCTTGACTTTTGAACGAATTCGATGCAACTCTGAGAAGTAGAGGAGATGTCAGAGCAACTTGGATTATTGAATATCTTTTAATATGAGTTATTGTGGGAAGAGAAATCTAAGTATATTTGAGATGAAATCGACGCGACTCTGGTTCATGTTATAGTAGAGGAGAATTCAGAGTGACTTTAAGAAGATGCATCACTTACTCTTGATGTTGCATAAAATGTTATTCGACGATACTTTGAAAAGTCTTTTGGCTTAAAAAAAATCATGTTGATCACTTCTTACCTTTCTAAGGACTAAATCTAACAGAACTAGACATAGCCTTTTCTATACATTATTAAGGTTTATCCTAAAATCACTTTACCATAATCTGTTTTATCAAATCAGAGGTTTTTCCCAACAACTGACATAGTCTCCTCATGGGGAGTGACTGGCTCTTCTTCAGCTGGAATTTGAGAAGAAAGAGCATATTTAGGCGTGCTAGATCCTTGGGTAGAGGCAGTAGGAGCCTTTGGCTCTTCAAAATTAGTATGAACCTTTGTATATTCAGAAGCAGCACGAGGTGGATCAGACACCTCCCCCACAACCCTTGATATTTTGGTGTAGGTCACTAGGGTTGGGGGAGGGGAGGAATAGGTATCGATACCTCTAAGAAGACCTCAATGAGAGGTGATTCACTTGCAGTCTTTAGTAAAGAAGGAGCTGCTTTAGTTATGGATTAAGGAGTGGGGGAATTCTCTAGGAATTCAGCGGGAGGTGCAACTACATTAGCTAGAGGATCAGATAGAGTACTTACAGTACCATATCAATGCCAACTTCTTCAATCGGAGGGGCATGAGATCAAGGGGCAGGAGAGCTCTCCTTGGTAGGAGAGGGGGATGACATTAGGTATTGAAGGAGATGGAATTTCTCAGGAGTTGTAGGGGATGGAAGTGGGATGAGATGGAGAAGGAAGAGGGTCCTGGATTTTTGGTCTCTCTCCCTCAACTGGATTGAACTCCCCCTAATCTATTGGATCCTACCCATGATAGGTGGGATTATCATGGGCATCAACATCCATTGGAATGGAGGTGTCCTAGACAACAAGTTCAGTTGGGACAGCAGGCTATGAACTCTCCCCCATTTGTAGAAGAGCTAGGATCATCTACAAATCTTTCCTAATGGACTGATTGGAGGAGGGTATGAAAAATACGTGGGTATCAAAGGAGAGTATCCCGTTGATCATGAATTATTGAAAATAGTGCCAGATGTGGAGGTGGATGTAGGTGTAGTGTTGGTAGTAGGAGGCGGAGGTTATGTTGTTGGAGGTGTTTGTGGAGGAGGTGTGGGAGGTAATGGTGCAAAAGATGGAGGTGGAGAAGTGGGTGTTGTATGAATTAGAGAAGCTAGAGGGGATTGAATCAAAAGTTCAAATGAAGGTGGAGCAGCTTCAGGATGATTTTGACATTCCCCTGGTTGAGTGGTGAAGGAAGAATGGGGTTTCTCCTGGCATCAGAAGACTTTGGTATTGTCTCCAACCATAGTTGCAATGTCCTAATAGAGAAAAATTTGCCACTGTTCATTATCGTGTCAGTAGGTAAGAGAGCAAAAGGATAATCAATAATGAGATATAAGGATAGTATCCTACTAAAACTCTTCTCCTTTAGTTTGTCAGAGTGAAGACCAAGTAGAATCCTCGCCCAATCAATTTTCCTTATCAACATTACTGTTGTCATCAACTTCTTCAGATCTTTACTGATAAAGTCATAAGATGACCTTTTGGTTAAAAAACGCTTACCCAAAATATCATCTAGTGGCTTCATCTCAAATGGGAATTGCATTATCCTCAAATTCGTGGGCTTGTCACCAGCATATCTCATGATTCTCACACCTTCAACAACATCACCATCAGTGATAACCTCAAACTCTAATTCATCAGCTCCTAGCGGGAAAATTCTTCTCAGAGAAGATGGATTCAGGGTGATATCCACTTCGGAAATTGTGCTCCTTAGAGTGCCCTCAAGAGATTGTGAAGTGGAGTAGAACAACAATAAATCAAGGATGAAGTGCTTGGTCCCTTTCTACAATATGAATTCAAGGCCAAATTCCACCACTAGATTGACGATTGAGAGAAACATAGCTTCAATAGACAAGAAAGAAGCTAGGGTAATCTCAAACTCTGAATTCATAGACTTTGTGACAGTGAATTCAAAGAACTAAGCACAAAATTTTTTTGAAGGAGGGAAGACAAGAGGATTCTGTGAGCGCAACTAGGTCACAAAATGATGAAAGGCTTAAGTAGATCATTTGTTAAGAGGGGTAATTTAGGAATGAGAAAGAAGAGTCATTGATTGAAATGAGTAGAATCGTTGATCGATGGTCAACGATCAACATCTTAGGTAGGAAATTAAAGAGTCAAAATTTCTGAGAATTTGATCCGCAATCAATGATCGTAAAGAGGGTTATAGTCAGTGATTGTTGAGTGAGAGGTTAACAATCATTGAGTGAGTTTCCACTTGATAGAAAGAATAAATAATTAAAGAGGGGTGGGCTGAGGGTGGTGTGGGGGGGTGTGGTGGGGTCGATCGTTGGTTCCGCTCAACGATCAACACTTAGAGTTTGACAATGCTTAAGAGGTAATAAATCAATGTTCGATGAGACATTCTATAACACCCCACCTGCAAATATTTCATGACATGGGTCCGGCTGGGCCCCACTACATAGAATCATCACAAGCGAACTGTTAAAACAAGGTATAAAGGAACACAAGTAATCGACTATTTAGATCTCGAATGAACACGGCCGGAAAACTAATAAACATCAAAGTACCAGAGAGTGTCCACAACAAAACTTTAGTGTCCATGGCCTTATGGCTTACAATTCTTCCAAGTTTTCCAAAGACTAAAAACGAAAGTAATACGGGTTCATGCACCTAAAAGGGGGATCGCAGGCCAGAAAGGACTAAACTAAAATAAAAGCTCAATCCACTCGCTAGAAGTGCTAGCTCTTCGCGACCTCCTCCCATTTCCCTGCAACCATCATAAAACATGGTGTACAACAAATAGGTCAGTTAAAAGTTAACCAGAAAGCTAAGCACAAAGACTCTCCCCCGACAAACCCAACGGTCCTCCGGGGAGATAGAACTCCATGCAAGTTAGTATTCGGCATAATATGATAACACCAAAGTAGTTAAGCAGATGACGGTACAGAAGGAAATCTATTCAAAAGTAGAAAGCAAACACACCATTTTACTAACAACAATATCAAACAATATAACCACTCTTGAGTCTTGGGCGAGTAACATCCAACCCTCAATCACAAGCTACGAGAGTGGAGTCCATTCCAACTCTCAAGTCCTCAGCTACAAGCGGGCAGTACCACACTTTAGTCCACCATCACATACAAAATATGTAAAATTGTTGTCTGGGAGCTAGCGCCAGCGGTAAGTGCTACTGTTGAGCGATAGCTCCAGGAATTTTTGGATCAACTCCGTTTCGGCACTTACTAGGTTTCTTCTCCCCTAAACCATAGTTCCAGGTAGTATTAGGGCACCTCATAGGCATTTTACGAAAACACCACTAACTAGATCTAGCCCAAACATCATCAAATCAGGTCACTCCCCTCGATTTGACTTCACACACAAGATTCATGAAAGGAAATCCAAGAAAATACGTAGGAAACTCAAAATCTGAGAGGAAAGGGGAACTAACTTGTGTGATCTCCTAGGAGCCATAGATCTCTAAGTTGCTTGGATGGAGAATGTCAACAACGACACTAGCTTGTTACCTCCTGCGACGGCTCGTCGATCCGTCCGCTAGAACTTCGGCAAATGCTCCTTCTCCTCAAGACCTCTCCTCTCTTCTTGACCTAGAACTTGGAGAAAGAAATCACAAATCTCTATTCTAGGTATTCAACCACTCTTTTAAGGGTTGGGCGAACAATTGTGGGTGTTGGATCATGCCCTAAGGGGTTCTGATGGCCATGATCGCGAATTTTAAGTTTATGGTATGTGTACTACCGCACCGCGATAAGTGCTACCACCTAGCGGTATCGACGAACGGTGTCAATGAATGGTGTCGATGAACGATGTCGATGAATGATATCAATGAGACGATAACTCCTGTGGTAACAGTTAATGTGCGACATTAGGGATATCGATGAGACAATGTCGACGAGATGCTACCTCCTACGATAACAGCTAACGGGCGGCACTGGTCCCAAATTTCTATCTCATCCCTCTCTAAAAAATTAGGGTGTTACACGTTCATCGCTCAACGATCGTTGATCGATGATCAATGATTGTCAATCGATATACACCGAAAAAGAAGTATCAAGGGTTTTTCCAAGGGAATATTATTTAACTACTAAAAAACTTTTATGTTGCTCTATTCATATTGTTCTCTACTGTTGGTTATTTATTTTATATGTTTCCATTATTCTGATATACTATGTAGCCTTAAAAGTAACAAGCTTGCAAATATTTACAAAGACTCAAGAAGGAGAACTACGTCTAATTTCTATTCATCTATTACAAGTTATCAAGAATCCCAAGTTGATTAATGATATAAGTGAATTTCTTTTCATCCAAGGGATTTATGAGAATGTCAGCAATTTGCTCCTCAATAGGAACAAATTCCATTGAAATGTTGCCCTTTTTCATATGGTCTTTAATAAAATGAAGACTTTTAATGTGCTTTGTTCTACTGTGAAACACATGATTAAATAAGATAGATGTCTACCCAAACTCTGTCATAATCATCGACAATCGTCAAGGAGATAACTTCTTCTCCTCCTTGGCCAATAAGGTCTCGCTGACTCCTGAAAGGGATCTCATCAACCCTCGCATGGGATCTCGCCAAACCTCACACTAGATCTTGTCATCCATCCTGATTTCTTATACTTAGTAATTTTCTACACCTTATAAGCAATCAGCCTAAATTTTTGGAAATTTCCCACAGGCAGATCCTCGATATCTATTAATGGACGTGAATGGTATCTATAAAGGCACCTGAAAACCCCGAGCCAAAAGGTTCGAGGACTCGCGTAAATTTGGAACAGTTACTGCGAGTACCCCTTGTTCAGGGTCTTCGAGCTCTTTTGTAATAAGTTGTAATCACTCATTTAAATCAATATCATTATGCACGACTAAGGTTCACGTTGTGCAAATCTTGGCCTTGCCGCAAGTGGCCCTCCCCTTTTCCATTCCGTCAAAGATCCCGACAATCTAGGATACCACGATACATTTCCACAATTTCGTGATTCTGCCCGACAGTCAAAGACCCGTGATATTTCCCTAGAGATTCCGTAACTCCTCTCATAGCTTGAGGTTTGGAGACACCTCCTTCCATAGATCTCACACCTATTTTTGCAGCTTAATTACTCGATCACCGACAGTTCCCTCGCCTCCTTTTGATTTTAGTGTTGTGGAACTTGGGAGGACACGTTTTACCTCAATAGAACAAACACGCAACCTTCAGAACTGAGTGATCTAAGAACATGATGGGTCGTGACTTATCCAAAAAGTCTCCCGAGGGATCTCGCCAAGACCTTGAAAGAAACATTACCAGGGGAGAATTTAATCTCTTGGCATACTTAGTTGCCTAACTGTCTGACCAGATCGCCTCCTTGGTCTGGGTAATCACAACCCCTGACAATTTCCCTCCAGTTCTCTAAACCACTCCCTGATTGTGAACTAAAGATGTAAATCTCGCTAATGAGTAACAAGAGCATTTAAGGGTGGCAGTGTAGAAGAGTTCATGAGTACTCCATTATTATGTATTCGTCGACCCCTAGAGGAAGAAGTGGAGCCCTCGCCTTTCTGTAATTATGTCTGATGGGAACCTGTCCTAAATGGATTCAAGAACCCCCACCTCCCTTGGTTCACTAGGAGGGAGGATCCTTTCTACCATATGCAAGCTTTTGAATCTGCTACTTCTATGCGAACTTTGACTTGCGGAGTCCATTATAAGCTGCTCACCACATCTTTTGATGGAAAAGCAAGGGGTGGTTCTACAAGCTACCATTCTGGCTAGTGAATTCCTTCCGAGAAGTTCGAAGGGAACATATTTTCAGGTTTGATACTTAAATAAGAGAAAGAGTGGCCCTCATGCCCTCTTCCAAATAAAGCAAGGACCTGTTGAAACCCTAGGAAAATATCTTAATATGTTCTAGGAGATATCCTAGGGATCCACAATATGGATCCAGCGATGAACCAGGCCTCCTTGACATGTGGCCTTCATAAAAACTTGTTTAAAATTGAAGTGAGTAAGAAGCCGCTAACTTCTTACGGAGAACTTATCACTATGGAAAACCACTTCATCGAGGAAAAGAAGACCAATCCGGATCTCTTCTCCTCCATTACCCACCTGATCCACCAACGGCGAGGGGAGAATTCCTCTACTCAACCTCCTATCTCTCTCCATCACACTCCAAAGTGCCGTTAAGAGTTCTTTCTACCTCAACAATAATACTATAAGAGCTTCCACCATCTACGACCGCGCCTGCATCCACATCAATTTCAACAAATGATGTTGCGATGTCATCATCACGGGGTCACCCTATGTGATATGATGATAATCAAGAATTTGAAAATATTAGAAATTTTATTTCCAAAAAATCTAACTATTACACGAGAGCATAACCCTCTTTATATAGAATAGAGGAGGTGAGAGAATATATAATTGGTAATATGGGACAAAATACAAGAGAATCATACCTGGTGGTTGCACCAATAATGTCTGCCCTGACTAAACTAGGCTATACAAGCGCAAGCCCATAGTAATACTATGTGTGGTTACACCAAGGTTGTCCGCTCGGATACCAACAAACAACAATTTTGGGCGGTTACACCAAGTGTGCTTACATGGACTCCAGAGACCAGCAACATTAAGTGGTTACACCAAGGATGTCCTCCAGGTCACTAATAGAAGCATCATCAGGCGGTCACCAAGGGTGTACGCCCAGCCTTAACATCTACTAGGACACCATCTCGTGTTTTAACACTTCCCCTCAAGTTAGAGCATATATATCAATCATTCCCATCTTGGCACAAATATATAAAAAGGATGAAGAGACTAGTTTTGTAAATATATCAGCCAACTCTTAATCAGGTGAGACAAATAGAGTGAAAATTTACTTCTTTAAAACTTTCACTCTAATGAAGTGATAGTCGACTTTGATATGTTTTGTTCTTTCATGGAAGATTGGATTCTTCGATATATAGATAGTTTATTTGTTTTCACAAAACATGGGTAGATGATGACCATAAACTTCTCATATGTCCATCAGAATTGCTCACAACTGTTTTAACTCACATGTGGTTTGAGGCATACTTCTATACTCAGATTTGGCACTTGACCTAGATACATTTACTTGTTTCTTCTTTCCAGGTAACAATATTGCCACCAATGAATGTGCAAAACCCTGAGGCGGACTTTCAATCTCCATTATCATCTGTGTAGTTGGCATCCAAATATGCTTCTATCCGCAAATGATTTTTTTTGAAATAATAGGCCTTTGCTCAGAGACCTTTTAACATATTCCAATATTTTTAACGTTGTTCGAATATGACACTCTCTAGGTGCTTTCATGAACTGACTTACCTTCCCAACAATATAGTACATGTCCGATCTTGTTGCGATAAGGTAAGTTTTGCACCAAGAAGATTAGTTTCACAAAGAAAATTGAGCGCATACTTATGATGGGAGAGAACAACCAAGTTGAGCCTGTAACAGTACTGGCCAGGACCGTCAACACATGACCTACAAGCCCAGTACCGCCGGCACCGACGGCCCAGGACCGTCAACAGACCTACTGGCACCGCCGGTTAAGCCTCACCCCGAAGGGTTAACCACAAGCCTGCAGGTCGTGCACCCCAACCCCTCTCTGGCCCACCACAGGGCCCAGCAGGTTGTTGGAGACATACAGTCTCCCTTCGGTGAGAAGTGAGCCAGTTAAGCGGCGGCACGTGGACTTCCCAGGAGGTCACCCATCCCGTGACTACTCCAGCCCGAGCACGCTTAACTACGGAATACTTTCACTTCTCATCACCAACTGAGCTGCAGTACTGGCCAGGACCGTCAACACATGACCTACAAGCCCAGTACCGCCGGCACCGACGGCCCAGGACCGTCAACAGACCTACTGGCACTGCCGGTTAAGCCTCACCCCGAAGGGTTAACCACAAGCCTGCAGGTCGTGCACCCCAACCCCTCTCTGGCCCACCATAGGGCCCAGCGGGTTGTTGGAGACATACAGTCTCCCTTCGGTGAGAAGTGAGCCAGTTAAGCGGCGGCGCGTGGACTTCCCAGGAGGTCACCCATCCCGTGACTACTCCAGCCCGAGCACGCTTAACTACGGAATACTTTCACTTCTCATCACCAATTGAGTTGCAGCTCAGTTGGTGATGAGAAGTGAAAGTATTCCGTAGTTAAGCGTGCTCGGGCTGGAGTAGTCACGGGATGGGTGACCTCCTGGGAAGTCCACGCGCCGCCGCTTAACTGGCTCACTTCTCACCGAAGGGAGACTGTATGTCTCCAACAACCCGCTGGGCCCTGTGGTGGGCCAGAGAGGGGTTGGGGTGCACGGCCTGCAGGCTTGTGGTTAACCCTTCGGGGTGAGGCTTAACCGGCGGTGCCAGTAGGTCTATTGACGGTCCTGGGCCATCGGTGCCGGCGGTACTGGGCTTGTAGGTCATGTGTTGACGGTCCTGGCCAGTACTGTTACAGAGCCTTCTTGCAATTTTGATGTCCAAGAAGTATTTGGGAGAACTCATGTCTTTGGTTACAAAGATTTCATATAGATGTTTCTATTTCATTGTTATACCCAACGAATTGTCTCCAATAAAAAGGATGTCATCAACAAACACTACAAGAACAACTAGTCTGTTGGTGGTCTTCCATATAAAAAGAGAATGGTCTGCAGAGCTTCTGAAAAACCAATGGTGGAGATGAATTTACTAAACAAGTAAAACCAGGAACGAGGAATTTATTTGAGGCCATTGATAACCTTCCTCAGCTTGCATACTTAAGACCCCCCCCCCCCCCCCCCCCCCCTGAGCAACATAATCAAAAGGTTACTCCATAGACACTTCTTCCTATAAGCCACCATAAAGGAAGGCGCTCTTAACATCTACTTGATACATCTATCAGTCCTTGTTGATAACCACATAAAAGAGGACCCGAATAGTACTAATGTGGGCAACTGGAGAGAAGGTGTCGAAGAAATCAACACTATAGGTCTGTGTGAATCCTTTTGCAACCAAATAAGCCTTGTATCTTTCCACAGTGCTGCTAGGATGATCCTTGATGATAAAGACCTAATGGCAACCAAAAATATCATCCCCTGGAGGAGTAGGGATGAGAGTCCAAGTACTCCTATATGCTATATAGCCAACATTTCGTCATCCTTAGCAGCCTACTAGTATAGTAAGGCAAGAGCTTCATGATAAGTAGTCAAGATGATAGTAGATGAGATGGCTTACGCAAAGCCCATACAAGAAAAACTAAGTTGTGCATATGACACTACATCATTAATGGAATCCTAATTATATGTTCAAGCCCCTATGCGAAGAGCAATGGGTATATAAAGGTTCGAGATGTAATCATTGTCAGATCCTTCCGAAGATGTGAGAACTAGTCTGAGAACATTTTATGGGAGACCTAAAGTAGTTGGATGGAATGGAGGACTAGAAGAAGGAGAAGGTGGCGATAGGATATGAATGGGTGGCAGTGGACTATCTAGAGAAGCAACATACAAAATAGGAAGAGAGAAAGAAGATATGGAAATATCTGCTTGGGTGATATGCATGTAGTTGGTGGAGAAATAAGGAGTGGACTCAAAGAATGTGTCATCAGGCAAAACCTACTGTTGTTTGAGATGAGGGTCGTAACATCGATAATATTTCTGAGTCAGGGAGTACCCAACGAAAATGCACTTGATAGGACGAGTGGACAATTTGTAATGATCAGCGGTAGGAGAGTGAACGAAGGTTGTACACCCAAACACCTTAGGAGTAAGAGAGAACTGAGTGGTGGTAGGATACAAGATAGAAAAATTCCTTAAAGAATAGTGGAGGGAAGACCATTGATGAGGAAATAAGCAGTGAGAATGGCATGTCCCCAGTAGGAGCGGGGAACATTAATCTTACATAGAAGAGTTCGCGTAACATCAAGAAGATGACAATTCTTCCTTTTCGTCACCACATTCCATTGAGAAATATACACACAGGTAGTATGATGAATGATACCATTAGCCATGCAAAAAAAATAAGAGAATTGACTACAAACATATTTCTTGACATTATTTGTGCGAAGAACTTTTATAGAAGCACCAAATTACGTGTGAATTTCATTATAAAAGCCAAAAAAAAATTATAGCGTTCTTTATGAAGATACACACAGGTACAATGAGAAAAGTCGTCAATAAAAGTAACAAAATACAGACTACCTATTGGGAAAACTCCTTATGATTTGATATAACAAATTAATTATGTGATCTAGGAAAATGCCTATATATAAAGTCATTATGTTGAGTAAGTATGAGTTTTAATCAGGTGCAGACTGCCAAAGACTTAGAATGCACTCAAGAAGAAGAATCAACTAAGTTAAACTTATGTGCGTTGAGAAGTATTCAACACACATCGACAAAGATGAAGTCTATACGTCAAAAAGTGTTTGATGCATGTCAAGAAGTTGATTTCATGCATCAAGAAGTAATCAACGCACATTGATAACAATGTTCCTTATGACGATTTTTTGCTTAAAAGGGAAGACATCTCAAAGTTCAAACAATTCTGCTTACGTCGAATTCTTTATACACAATAATTTGACATATGCCGACAAGTATTCGACGCATAAGTAATAAAATGTAGAATTCTCTTCTGACTTCTATCATTAATCTCAGAGCAGTTTAAGTCCGCGATTGAAATTTTCAATTCTAGTCGTTACTGATTCATTCAAGATGGTATCTATGTTGATTGACACTAAAAAGGGAAAGCATCAATTATGTAGCAGTCATATATATGCCAAGAAGTGTTCAAATAGGAAAAAGTCATGCACTCATTCTGAATTCTCTTCTTCTCTCCAAGATTCAAAATTCTCCTTCCTCTAAAAGAAGATCTCTCCAAGAACCTTACCCAAAAAGAACGCTTCTCTCTAATCTTAGGCTCTCCTTCTCTCAAGGGTTCTTTATCTTATTCCTCAGAGTTCCTCATGGATAGGATTCATCTTTCTCTATTGAAGTTGTGACTGCCTAGAGGAATTATTGACAGTTGTTGTTGAAATATTCAGAATCCACACAATGCTTCAGATCTATAGATCCTTCAGAGATTTGTTAATGAAGAATTATATTGGGTAAAAGCTTCTACATTTATCATTCTTAAAAAGAGTTTTTAGAATCCCTCTTAAGAAGATTTAGTAAATTAGTTCTAAGAGTCTCCTTAGTGAAAGACTCAGCTGGTCCAAAGAATCAAAGGATTCAGTTGGTTATGTTGATCACCTTATCAAAAGATCTATTGTATTGGTTTTGTGAACTCCTTATCAAAAAATTTAGTAGATTGGTCCTAAGAGTCTCCTTATTAAAGGACTCATCGCTATTTAGTGTAATTCCTACCAAGGGGTAGATGAGAGGATGTACCCAATTTTTTAGCGGAACCTCTATAAATTTTTTGCCTTCTGGTTACGTAGCTCTATATAGTTTTTCATTATATTAATTTTTGTACTTTAATCTTTCTAATACTTTTAATTTAAATAACTATAAATGTGTTGTGATTGATTGTAGCTGAAAATCTTTAAATCTCTATTCAACCCCCATTTAGAGTAATTTTCAACACCTTACCCTCACTTTCAATTAGTATCAGAAATATGTTAATCATTAAAAGGCTAACACCTTGATTAATCAAAATCCAAGGAATTGAGAATTACTTATGATATCAATACCACAATCATGAGTTCTACATAGTTCAGAGAATATACAAATACAAGTCCTCGTATGTGTAATCTAGATAAATTCTCATTATGGAAATCTAGACTTTAGTTATATATAAATTCAATTGATGAAGATATTTTTAATTATGTGATTGTAGGTCCAATAACTCCTACTTGTATATATGATAAGGGGCTTTCTGTCCATAAGCCTAAGGCCGACTGGACTGAAGCTGCAAAGAAGGTTAGATCTAGTGATTCAAAGGCCATGAATGTCTTAGTTTTACTATGGCTGATGTGATTTTCCAAAAGGTAGCCGACTGCCAATCAACAAAGGAGATTTGGGGTAACTCACAAGAATTGTTGATGGCAGTTCAGATGAAAGAATGTTCCCAACAATATCACTCTTGATATCTCAATATGAGAACTTCAAAAAGAGCCAAGAGTAATTTGTGGTTGATAATGTATCAAAGATTTAGCCTAATAGTCAGTGAACATAGAGGGCTATATAAGAAAATCTCAATAACTGAGATCAATGACAAACTCTTAACGTGCTTCCCAAGCTTATATGATTCTAGAATTTGGGTCATCAGATAGGCAAGATGCAACAAGGAGATCTCTACAGATGCTCTTCTTGTAAAGCTCAAATCATATGAGATGTTAAAGACTAGAGCTGGAAATGAGGCAAAGTAGACAACTCCATCCTCATCAAAGGAGAAGTCCATTGCTCTCAAGGCATCTGATAAATAAGGGACAATTAATGATGATGAGCTAATGGGTCTTCTAGTATAAGAAGATTCAAAAAGTGGATTAAATCTGAAGACTTAGAAGAAGAGACAGAAGTCACACCATGCAAAGATATGATAAGACTCATTCTAAAGAGATTATCTAATTTGCTTGCACTAAACCTGGACATATTGCTCCAGAGTGCCCAAAATACAACAAAGATAAAATCTAGAAGAAAATCAATGATAATAAGAAGAATTATGATCAAAAAAGAAAGGGAAAGAACAAGGACAAAAGCTTCATAGTTGATACTTAGAGTGAGACTGATAATGAAAGTAGCTCCAGCTCAGATGATAAAGAAAGCAAAGCAGGAGAAAATTTCCTAATGACATTTGATCTTCCTGATCAAAAAGATGAGGTAACTTGCTTCAATAATTTTGATTTCACCTCTGATGAATTCAAAACTACTTTTAAGGATTTCTGCCAAGACTATCTTGAACCAGAAAAACAAATTATAGTTCTTAGAGAAGAAGTTTTATTACTATAAGAAAATAGAAAGCTCAAAGAAGAAATAAACTCTCTGATGCTAGAAAATGCAAACTTAAAAGAACAAGTATTAAAAGCTATTGCATTTGAGGATAACCTCAATGGGAGGAGCCAATAGCTCAAGTCAATCTCTGAAAATCTCACTGTGAGATTTAAGAATCTAGGCTTGGGAGCCGAAGCTTCAAATGAAAAAGATTATACTAGCATTCCTTCTTGGAACAATATCATAGTCTTTGTTAATGCTAAATGTAAAGAGCCTATGATATCATATTTAAACATCCCTTCTACCTCAAAGAATGTTAAAAGGAAATCTTATCATAAGAGGAAGAATAATCATAAGAAGAAGGTGTTGGAGGCCCCTATTACTTCAGATCAAAGAGGAATTTTAGGTGATCCATCCATGCACCTAGACAAAAAACAACCAAGTATTCAAAATGCATCGAATACTACTAGATGTACATTGAATTCCATCCAACAAACTACGAATACAATTCAATGCATGACTAACTATATGTCGAATAATTATCGATGTATGTCAAATACTATTCAATGTTTTAGCCCATATATGTTTGATTATAATCAGAACACAAAGAGCGTTGGCTCTTCTAAAAATTCTTTTATGTCATCTCCTCCTAATCTTCTAGTTAATAGAAAAGTTAAATATAATAAGTTTGAGTGTCATTGCTGCCATAAGGTAGGACACTTCATGAATGATTGCTGGTGTAACTAGCCATCTAATTCCTATTCTAGGACCTTTATGAATAGACATAGTTATTCCTTCATTACGCCTTTTAATCAGAACTATGGACCCAAGACATCATGGGTTCACTTTAATAACTGATTGTTTTGCAGGAAGTGTCAAGATTTTTGATAAACCAGTTGTGGTATCTCGATAATGGATGCTCTAGGCACTTGACTGGAGATCAAAGTCTGCTGGAAGTCTTCAAATCCAAGCTTGGTCCTAAGGTGATGTTTGGTGATTCCAGTTGTAGACACACCCTAGGATATAGGGTGATTCATACTGGTACTATAACCTTCACCAAGTTTTCTTATGATGAGGGGTTGAAAAACAACCTCATAAGTATTAACCAATTGTATGATAAGAGATTCAAGGAATCTTCACACATGACCAATTATAAATAATCTGTAATAAATCAGGTAGTACTGTTCTAACTGGTATTAGGAAAGGCAATGTATATCTAGTTGATTTCATTTCTAACACTACTGATATATGTTTATTTAATTCAAAAATCTCTAATGATGAATTATGGCATAGAAAGCTTGGACATCTTAATCTCACAACAATGTCCAAGCTCTCTAAAAATAACCTTGTAAGATGGATTCCATTAGGAAAATATGTCAAGGAAAAAACTTGTAGAGCTTACCAATTGGGAAAGCAAACAAGGTTTTTTTAAGAAAGTATGTAAAAATTACTCACCAAGAATTTTACATCTATTTCATATGGATTTGTTTGGACCCATTTCTGTCACCAACTTAGGAGGTAAGTTTGATAATTTAGTACTTGTGGATGACTTCTCTAGATTCACTTGAGCGTTCTTTCTGAGAATTAAGTCTAACACCTTCGAGACCCTCTCATCATTTATTAGACAGATCTAAAATGAACTGAATACTTCATTTATTATGATCAGAAGTGATCATGGCACTGAGTTTGATTCTCATAGGATGTGTGAAATGTGTGAGGGTGAAGGGATCAAACATAGCTTCTCAGCTCCTAAAACTCCACAACAAAATGGGGTTGCTAAGAGAAAGAATAGAAGCCTTATTAAATCGGGTAGAACATTACTTGTTGAGGCTAAATTTCTTATGTACTTTTGGGCATATGTAGTTAATAGAACTTGTTATGTTCTCAACATGAGTTTAATTCATAAAACTAAGAAAAAGACTCCTTATGAGTTGATGAAAGGAAAAAAACTCCAAATATCTCCTACTTTAAAATATTTGGAAGCTTCTTCTATATTTTAAATAATGGAAAAATCTATCTTGCCAAATTTGATAAGAAGGCTGATGAAGGTATCTTCTTAGGATACTATACAAATAGCAAAGCCTATAGATGTTATAATAAAAGAACATTAAAAATAGAAGAATCAATGCATGTTACTTTTGATGAGACTAACATGTTCCTTGAAGGGACAAATTCTTCTTTAAGTCCTAATGTGCAAGTTGAAGAAGTTTCCAAATAGATAGATCAATTGGTCATAAGTGAAGCTCCATGCTCTACCAATTCTAATGATGTATCTGAATTGGATCCAAATGGCAGTACTCTAAAAGATGAAGATAGTGTAGCTGAAGAAGTCATGTTTATAACTGAAGACTCTCATCAAGTTGATGATGTTCAATCAGCAAGATTGAAAGAAGAAGCTTTTGAAGAAGATAACATCTCTCCTCTCAATGAGACGGCTGCTCCACCTTCTGAATTTGTAACTCTAAAAGATCACTCTCCTAAACAAGTCATTGGGGACATCTCTGACAGGGAGTAGAATTTTGAATGAAGTCATTTTTTTATATTTCCTCTTACACTTTAAGCCAAAGAAGTTTAAAATGCTAATAATGATCCCCACTAGATTGTTTCCATGCAAGAAGAACTTGCTCAATTTGAAAAAAGCAAAGTCTGGACCTTAGTTGAAAAACCAAAGAACTACCCAATCATTGGAACTAAATGGGTGTTCGGGAACAAGCTTGATGCAAATTGAGTTATTGATAGAAAAAAAAAAGCAAAATTTGTAGCCCAAGGCTAAAGATAAGAAGAATGTATTAAATATGATCAGAACATTGCTCATGTTGCAAGGTTGGAAGCAATAAAAATGTTCTTTTCTTATGCTTCCCATAAAAGGATCAAAGTCCTCCAAAGGGATGTCAAGAGTGCCTTTCTAAATAGTATTCCTTAAGAATAAGTTTATGTAGAATAACCTCCAAATTGTATTGTTCCTAACTCTCCTTCTCATGTCTTCAAACTAAATAAAGCTTTATATGGTCTCAAGCAAGCTTTAAGAGTATGGTATGAGACCCTCTGTACATCTCTTCTTGAAAACTCATTTCAAAGAGGAAAAGTAGACAAGACCCTATTCACTAAAAAGAAAAAGGATAAGATCCATCTAATAAAAATATATAGATGAAACTTATTTTTGGATCTACTGACAGCAAACTCTGTAAGATATTTGCTTCCCTCATGCAACATAAATTTGAAATGAGTAGCATGAGTGAACTATCTTACTTCCTTGGTCTTCAAGTGAAGTAAGACAATGAAGGTATAATTATTTAGCAATATAAACATACTAAAGAGCTAACAAAGAAATTTGGAATGGGGATTGCCTCCACCATGAATACTCTCATTGTGACGACCCAGGGCCGACCCACTCTGGATCACACAAGGATCACTGTGGACTCGCCTAACATCGTCCGGGCTACAACCCAAACACCCAACCCTTCACCATCTACATGTGGGTTGTTGGTGGCCAAAACCTCCCTTTGTTGAGAGAAACTCGATAGTTAAGTGGGAAAAATGGGGACTTCCCAGGAGGTCACCCATCCCAGTACTAATCCAGCCCGAGCATGCTTAACTATGGAGTTCTTCCACTTCTCATCACCAATTGAGTTGCTGCTCAATTGGTGATGAGAAGTGAAAAACTACATAGTTAAGAGTGCTCGAGCTGGAGTAGTACTGGATGGGTGACCTCCTAGGAAGTCCTCGTGTTGCCCACTTAACTATCAAGTTTACCTCATCGAAGGGAGGATGTTGCCACCAATAACTCGCCTGTGGATGTAGAGGGGTTGGGTGATTGGGCTACAACCCGAATGATGCCATGTGAGGCCACAGTGATCTATTGTGATCTAGAGTGGGTCGGCCCTAAGTCGTCACACTCATGGCTACCAATGTTATGATCGATATGGATAAATCAGGCAAGCTTGTGGATCAAAAGACCTACATTCCTATTATTGGTTCTCTATTATATCTCACATCTAGTAGACTAGATGTAATGTTCTCCACACGTGTATGTGATAGATTCTTGGTTGCTCCCAAAGAATCTCATATGACCTTTGTTAAATGGATATTAAGTTATCCTAAAGGAACAATTGAGTTTGGCATATGGTATCTTGCTTAATCAGTATTTAAATTAACTGGAAATTCAGATGTTGATTATGTTGGCTACAAAGTGAATAGAAAAAAAACACCTCAGGGACATGTAAATTCCTTGGGGAAAGGTTAATATCTTGGTTTAGCAAAAAGAGAATAATTATGTCCACATCCACTTCTGAGGTTGAATACATCTCAGTTGGGAGTTGCTGCTCTCAACTCCTATGAACACAAAATCAATTGTTAGATTATGGTTATAATTTTAATAAATATACTATCTACTGTGACAATTCCAGTGCAATCTTAATTGCTTTTAATCTAGTATTGGACAACATAACTAATCATATTGAAATTAGGCATCACTTCATTGAGGATAATGTGGAGAAAGGTAAAATTACCTTATAATATGTTTCTACTAATGATCAAAAGGCTGATATTTTCACAAATCCTCTTGATGAAGTAAAGCATAAATATTTCATTCATGCCTTATGAATGCTTGATGGAGAAAGCTAAGAAAAATTTAGAAAATTATGTTTAGTAAGAAAGAATTCAACGTATGTCAAAAAGTCTAGTCGATGCACGTCAATTTCTCAAGCATACGTATACATTTATACAAAGTATGCATTTAATTCTTAGAATACATTAAAACCTACATGCTTAGAACTCTAATGCCTTATGCGTCAAACTTTAATTACTTATCGATGCACACCTTAGGTTTCAACGAATATTAAATAGCATGAAGATTCCTTTTGAATTCACTCTTATTTCAAACTTTTCGTCTTCACTCATTTTTATTCTTCTCTAACCATATTTGTAGGTATTTTATCTGGCGCATAAGATCAATTCAGGTTTTGATGTCGATGTAAAATTCTTCTCTATTGATGACCGGAAATTTCAAGATATTCTGATGCTCTTCTTTGATCAAGGAATGATTAAATTAATCTCAACTCGTTCTCAAATTCTTGTTTATGAGTTGACTGAATTTCACTCCTCTGTTTATCTGTCTGAAAATGATGCCATTTCTGGCACAATTAATGGTACCTGAGTTATTTCATACAAGATATTTCTGTGACGTTTGATTTTTCTACGGGAACTAATAATGAAAACTACTTGTCTGAAGAAGAAATAGAAAGTATGGTGAAGATGATGAAGTTCTCTAGAATAAGACATCCAACCTAAAGAAGGTTGAAGTAGCTGAACATTATGGATTTATAGGTGACCTAGTTGGTAAGGTCGTGATATGTAAAATCTTTGCCCATAATGTTATTCCCCATGCTCAATTGCAAGTAATGAGCATTCTGATTCTGAAGAAGAAGATCAATTAGGGGAACTGCTTACTAAAATTGATCAAGCACAAAATGCATCATAAAAATATTCTTTATGTAAAAAATTTAAGTATGGTCTTGCTTCATGCATTTCCATCTTTATGCACTTCTACTGACATTTACATACCTCCTAGGAAGAGGCTGTCCATAAAGCTTTTTACTAAATGGGTTTGACAAATTCTCAAATCCAAATCTTCCTCTTCTCATCAGTCTTTGAATTCTTCTTCCCCCATTGCTCTAGATGATACTCCGCATTCTCCATCTCCTTCTCCTAATCAAGCTCAAATTAATGCTTCATCTCCACCTCAATCTACCTCTATTACTACTATAACTTCTACTGAATTATATATTCCCTTGCCTCCTTCTCTTTAGTCAGCTGCCACCTCTACAATTACTACTCCTTCCACGACCAGAAATTTTTACTCAAGTGCATTATCATCCTTGTTAGCCTCCATCTCTTCTCAAATGAGAGCATAATTAGTTTCTTTCTCCCAACATTTCACTACTAGGTGTGAACTCATTCGGTCCCAAATTAACTCTCTTTCCTCCTCTATATCTACTCTTTCCTAGCTTTACTCCTCATCTCATATCACTTGGGAGTTCTTGCTTTCTCTTGGCAGTAAAAACAAGCTGGGGAGAATGTCCTCTCTCCTAGTAGAATCCTTTGTGCTTTATCTTCCCCCGGTACAACAAACAAGGACAAAAGTGGAAATGATTCTAAGAATGTGTCTGAGGATGGCTTCAATTATTCTCCTACTGAGTCTCCCACTGGTTTAGTTGATGCTCTTATTGACAAATGGATGCCACCTTTTCAGGATGAGGGTTTCAAAACTCCTATGACTCCTAAACACCTTGAAGCTCCTGAGAATTTTGAGAATGATAAGGATAATTCTCTTCCCTCTAAAGAAAATTTGGATGTACTCTCTTAGAATGAGTCAGTGGTATATGGGGTTGTGTCTGCACCTCATTATTGTTGGGCAGAATCTCCTCTCCTTAATTCTCCTCCAAATTATGAAGAGTATACTAATACTATTTCTTTTGAGACAGCTCTTGTGCCCTTTGTGGCACCATATCACAGGGAAAGTGTTGATACTAAGAATATCTCTACTATAGTTGTTTCTTTTAAATTTGTTTTTCTACTGAAATTATTGTTGATGCTACTAAGCTTGACTTGAAAAGGTCTAGGGATCATGGATATGGTAATTATAAGAGCTGGTTGATTCCCTTTGATGAAAATCATATTCAAAAATAAAAAAAGTTCAAGATTGACATTAACCTATTAATCAGAACCTCTCCCGAACTTTGTCTATGCCTAGGTACTCGTCATGTTCCTCTGGTTTTAGAACCCTCCTTTACAGTTCCCAGGAAATCAACTACTCAAATTGTAAAGGACAATCTAAAGCATAATTCATTCTGATCACGAGGCATCTTTAATTGAAAAGATGATACTGAGCTTCATATAAGAGGTTATAGCTTATCAAATGTTTAAGATAATGCTCTTGAAGATTGGAGGAAATTGATATCTATGTTGAAATCTTTAAAAGATAATCCTAAAAGAGAACCAAGAAGTTTCTTTAAGCAATGTGAAAAGATCAAAGAAAAATTACTCTCTCATACCTATGATTTCCTTGTTAAGAACATCTCTAAGAATTCTAAACATCGAAAAAGTCTTTCTTCTTTTGGTTGTATTTCTACATTTCTATCTCTTTGTAAAAGTTCAGGATGACATATAATATAAATGAATGAATTAGAGTTTTGCATAGATGTTTGTATATCTCTCTCTGTGTGTTTATTCATGTTGTGTCTATCCAGAACCCCATGTTCTTCTTTCTGAAAAATCACTTTAATATGTAAAATTTGCTATATCAAATGGGTGGACGATTGTTGGGAAAACCTTTATGATTTGATATAATAGATTGATTAAGTGATCTAGGAAAATGCCTAAATATGTATTTAAAGGCATTATGTTGAATAAGTATGAGTTGTAATCAGATACATGCTGACAAAGACTCAGAATGCACTCAAGAAGAAGAATCACCCAAGTTAAACTTGTGTGCGTCGAGAAGTATTCGACACACGTCAACAAAGACTAAGTCTATACATAGAAAAGTATTCGAAGCATGTCTAGAAGTTGATTTTATGCATCAAGAGGTAATTGACGCACGTTGATAATAATAATGTTCTTTCCTTACGTCAAGTTTTATTTAAAAGGAAAGTCAGCTCATAGTTCAAACTATTCAGCTTATGTCGAATTCTTTCTACACAAGTATTTGATGTTTGTCGACAAGTATTCGAAGCATCAATAATAGACTGACGATTTCTCTTCAAACTTATGTCATCATTCTCAGAGCAGTTTAAGGAATTGATTGAGATTAGATTCCATCAATTATTGATTTATTTCTAAAAGGTATCTATGCTGATTGCCATTAAAAAGGAAGGCATCAATTCTGCAACAGTCATATATATGCCAATAAGATTTTGAATAGAAAAAAATTCATGCACTCATTCCAAATTCTCTTCTTCTCTCCAAGATTCAAATTTCTGCTTCCCACCAGAAGAAGATATCTCCAAGATTCAGAATTTTACATCCCTCACAGGATAGGATTCATCTTTCTCTATTGAATCTAGTCTTGACTGCCTAGAGGAATTATCGTCTGCTGCTGTTGAAACATTCAGAATCTACATAGTGCTTCAGCTTTATAGATCCTTCAGAGATTTGTTGATGAGGGATCATATTGTGGAAAAGCTTCTACATCTACCATTCCTGAAAAGAGTATTTAGAATCTCTCTTAAAAAGATTCAGTAAATTGATCCTTAGAGTCTTCTTATCAAAAGACTCAGCTAGTCTGATGAATCCTCTTATCAACGAATTTAGTTGGTTTTATATATCACCTTATTACAAGATCTATTGTATTGATTTTGTGAATTTTCTTATCAAAAGATTTAGTAGAATGGTTCTAAGAGTCTTCTTATCAAAAGACTCGACATTTTTAGTGGAATTCCTACCAAGGGATATAAGAGAGGATGTACTCAAATTTTTAGGTGAACCTCTATAAACTTTGTGTCTTCTGGTTGCATAGTTCTCAATAATTTTTCATTATTTTAATTTATATGCTTTAATCTTTCTGCTACTTTTAATTTAAATAATTGTGAATGCGCTATGATTGAATGTGGCTGATTCTTTTTAAATCTTTATTCACCCCCTCTAGAGTAATTCTCAACACCTTACCCTCACTTTCATTACCCCTACCAATAGACTTGGTAAGACAAGGAACATATATGTATGTGTGAATAAGATCTAACAGACGAACTGAACTGTGATATAGCTTTGTATAAGGATAAGAAGAGTGGTGATGTTTTCCAAACTGACATGCTTTACAGTCTAAGGAGGAGATCTCCATTTTGAAGGAGGGAAGGAGCTAGTGCAACATACGTAGTGATGGATGACCAATGCGAAGATGCCATTGAAGCAGAAAGTTGGAGATGACAGAGGCAGGGGGATCATGAACATCATTGAGGAAATAGAGACCTCCACATTTAGTCCCAGTAGCAATCGTCTTCTTAGAGAGAAGATCCTAAAACAACAAGCAGTAGACGTAAATGAGATAGAACATTGTAGGTATTATGAAAGAGCACTAACAAACAATTAGTTGCAAGGGAAATTTATGACATAAAGAGTGTCATCAAGTTGTAGAGTAGAGGTGGCTTGGACCATACTAGTCCTATATACATGAGAATGAGAGCCATCCGCAACAAAAATTGGTTGGAACCGACAGTGTTTCTCCATATGAGAAAAGACATGTGAGTTAGTCACTTACCATGTATGACAATGCATGCTACCTAAAGAGGTGGCAACATAGGTGGATTACCTGGAGGAATTGATAAGGGCCTCAATATCAATGGAGGAAACCCAAAGGATGATCTCTAATGGAGGAAGAGAGGGAGATGGAGGCGCATCAAACTCCATTGCACTTAGTTAAACCTGAGGGAGGAGATAAGGATGTTTCACAAAATAGTGCTCAATGGCGTAACCAATCATCCTGCAATTGGATCATAGATGATAACTCCGCTCATGTCCACCCATGCTGACGCCACAACCATAGAAGGAGCCACGGACCATCGAATGAGTGTAAGAAGGTGAAGGAGACACTAGAAGAGAAGGTTGCGGAAGAAAAGTTGTGACCACAAAAATGCATGTCGTAGTAGAATCCAAAGTAGGAGAGTCAATTTTGCCCAAAATTTGCTGACAAAGCATATCATATAAGTCTCGTAGACGGAGAAGATAACAAACAACCAGGAGATCCTGAAAATCATTGTGCTGAGTTGCAAGGTCTGCAAAGAATGGCCAATTTTGGAGAATTTCTGCCCCAAGAGCCTAGGCTTCTTAATATGCAATTGCAGGACAAAGAGTAGGGAGGGAAAATAGACCATAGTAGAGGGTGTAGATGCGATAGGACTTAATACACTTTGACTACTGAGCCATAAGATGATTCTAAACCTTCTTGATAGTGTGTCATCATGATGAATGATAGGCAAACATTCATCAGAGAGACTATTTGTCATCCATGTGCAAACAAGGGCATCACTAGCATCCCAATCAACACAAGTAGGAGAGGTAAGATCAGGCAAATCATCTGCTAGGTGATGACATTTGCGATACCAATACATGAAAAATATAAAGTAGACACTCAAATCGGGATAGTTCGGACCCATTAGCTTAGATGATGTGCCAAGGTTGCCAGAGGTACCAGACAAGGTAGTAGGAGCAACAACAATGGGAGGAGAAGGCACGCGGGTTGTAGCAGCCATAATGAAGATGTGTTAAGGAGAAACATTTGAGAGCACGTGTGATTATAGGTCAAGAGTTTGCATGAGCTAAAATAGGAAAATGGATGTGGGCTTTCACAAAGACGAAGTCCGTATGAATACGTTTCTCTCAATTGCAGAATAGTATGAGAAGAAGGTTAGGCAGTTACTAATATAAATTTTACCAAACTGATCAGAGTTCGTGTCTGCATGGGACATGAGGCAGGCGGTCACTAACTGTAGAGGGAGGGAATATATGGTGAGTGGTTACAAAAGCACTCTAAGGAGTAAGAGGAGCGGGTGGTTAACCAACCGGTGTTACCGAATAGATTAGAGTGCACAAGGGGCGAACGGTTACAAGAAGCTATTCACAGGAACATTTTGCTCCGATACCATACGAGAATTTGAAAATAAAAGAAAATTTTAATTCTAAAAAATCTAATCATTACACGAGAGCACCCCTCTTTATATAGAACAAAGGAGGTGAGAGAATATACAATTGGCAATGTCGTGTTAAATACAAGAGAATCATACCGGTCAGTTACACCAATAGTGTCTTCACAGACTACAGTAAATTGCACAAGCATAAGCCCATAACAATACTTCAGGAGGTTACACCAAGAGTGTCCACCCGGATACTAACATAAAACAACTTTGGGCGGTTAAACCAAGTGTGTCCTCCCAGAATCCAGAGAATAGAAATAGTAGGTGGTTACACCAATGGTGTCCACCCAGTCTCTAACAAAAACAATATTGGGCGGTCACCAGGGGTGTCCGCCCATCCTTATCATCTGCAATTACACCATATTGTGACTTAACAAAGAAGAACATACATATCTCATTCTTCCAATGGAGGAAGTTTTTGCGATCCTACAAAAACAGTGTGGCTTTAAGAGGCTCGTGCCTCTTAGAGATGGATATGAAAATAGAAATGATGATCTCTACTGTAAGTTTCATTGGGATCTAGGCCATGAAATGAAAAGTTGCAAAGCTCTCTGTAACCGCATTGAGAAATTGTTGAAGGTTGGAAAGCTTAAAGAGTTCATCAACCACAAAATTGGCAGCCTACCACTTCCTCCAAGATGAAGGAAGTGGTGGAAGTTCAAGAGCTATATGCGGATGCAACGAGCAAGAAGAAATCAGCTCCATTGGGAGCATTAATTACATTTGTGAATGCATAAAGGTAAAGTATATTGGCTCTTTAGTCTAAATCCATTTCATCCATGGAGGAGCTTGCCTCGAATTTTCTAGAAAATTCAGCGCCATGATGCTTCGTCAACGAGGAGTTTCATCTACCTCTCTAGTCATACCATCCATAGGGAAAGTTGTTTTTGGATAGGAAGACATCTTTAAGACTGCCAATCCTTTTCATGACACAGTTGTTATAAAGGTGGTCCTTGGTAACTACTATACGGTTTCGCAAATTTTCATTGACACAGGTAGTTCAATGAACGTCCTCTTCAATCTTGTGTTTGATGCAATGAAGACGGAGAAACAACTATGTGCTTATGACGCACCTATATGGTTTGTAGGGGAGAGAAATGAAATGGAGGGGGTCATTAGCCTTTATGTCACGCTCCATGGAATCATAAGTTAAGAGACCTTTTTGGTGGTTGACGCCCCTAGTAATTACAATACTTTCTTTCGTAGGTTATTGGTAAATGAATATCAGGCCATTGTTTCAACCTTCCACCAAGTTTTGAAATTCTCTCTGGAGGGACAACTCAGGGTCTGGAGTGACCCTCAGATTACAAGGGAGTGCTACATAAGTGAAGTCAACATGATCAACACATACATTCCCCCATGGTACATGAAGCCATGGAGGTGGAAGTCCATCAAATCATAGAAGATCAAGAATCTGCGATGAAAATCGCCAAGGTGGAGCTGGCAAGGGATTATGTTCATTTGGAGGTTTCCCTGGAGGTTCAAACCGTTCCAGTGGAAAGAGGAGATAGAGAGATAACACTCTCCATAAATACTGAATTAGAAGGAAACAAGGCCACGTTGATCCAATGGCTCCTCAGCAACTTGGATATCTTTGCATGGTTCGTAACCAACATGCATGAGATAAACCCTGAGGTCGTGTGGCATTGCCTCAACATTGATTCCTACTTCAAGCTTATCAAGCAGAAGAAGAGGGTAGTGGAGAAAACTTTGGCAAAGCCCATTTGGGAGAAGGTAACAAAAAGTCTCAAAGAAAACTTCATCACAGAAATCCAGTACCATGAATGGGTGTCAAATGTTATAATGATCAAACAAGCTAAGCCAATAATAAGTGGCACATGTGTGTTTATTATACTCAATAATGCATCCCCTAAATATTGCTTCCTTGTCTCTGATAGTCACTCAATTCAAGTACTAACATATCATCCTTTGAATGACATCTTAGAGAAATCTGATCACTCGGGATGATTTTCTAAAGGGGCAATCAAACTTGGAGAGTTTGATATCTCGTATACCTTAAGGATGGTAATCAAAGCTCAGGTTCGTGCAGATTTTGTGATAGATTTTTTTGAAGAGAAGAACCTAGTAAGGGATGTTTTGACCCCTCTAGCTTGGTCAATGTATGTGGATGGAGCATCTGGCAAAAAATCTTCTAGAGATGGAGTTATCTTGGTCAATCTAAATTGTGTCTGAATTGAACAGGGTGTCAAGTTGCATTTTCCTACTACAAACAACCAAGTAGAATACAAAGTGCATCGCAGGGTTGAAACTAGTGAGGGAGCTAAGAGTAGAAGACACCGAAGCAAGCTTTTATCTTGGTCTTTTCCTTGCAGCAAGCTTTTATCTCCAGCCATGTGCCTTAAGCAACCACTGTCCAAGAACTAAGTCTGTATTGGTTGGTCTTGGACCTACCATGACCAGCAATCAATAAGTATAAGGTCCCAATATATATTTGGAACCTTTGCAAGAAGTCATGTGGCGAGCATAAACCCTCTCTCACTAGATAGCTCTTAGAGAGAGTGTTTGTGCTGTTGTGCCAACAATCGATCATAATATGGCCTATTTATCGCAACAAAACATGAGTACACATTGTACCCACTTGACCTCTTAGGAGACTTACAAAAGTGAGAGAGAAAGAGAGAGAAAGAAGATACCTCTGGATGAGTCCAGGCAGATTGTTGTCCGTGAACGATGATTAGTGATTATTGAAGAGCCCACCAGTCAAAGATCGTTGAGCGATGGTGAGACCTATGGTCACAGATTGTTCTTCTAGTAAGCGGTCTGCGATTGGAGATTGCTAAGTACGGGGAAGGTCGATGATCGATGAACTAGGATCGACCTGCTGCTTAATATTGAACAACGTGTTGTTGGACATGTGTGTCACATCCCTTTGTTTGAGAATAACAAATCCCATATTGTATTTGATATTGCTTGTAGTGTGTTTATAGTGTGCAAGAACTATAGGTGCAATACTCCATAGGTAGAAGGCAGCATGGAATCAAACTTTTGAAAGGAGCAGCACTAACGCCAGCGCTAGCTCGTTCGACGAACTTGAAGCTCCGTTCGACGAAACTTTTTGTTCGACGAAATTTCTGTTCAACGAAAATTTCCGTTCGACGAATGTGGAACTCCGTTCGGCAAAAAATTCCGTTCGACGAATGTGGAACTCCGTTCGACGAAAATTTCGTTCGACAAATATTTCGTTCGACGAAAGTTTGTTCTGCCACGCCGCCGACGGTTTCGCAACCACTACCGCCAGCGCTAGCGCTACCGCCTGGCGCTATCTCAAGTTCGTGCACAGCGCCACGCCGTCGACGGTTTTGCAACCGCTCCACAGGAATGCTACCGCAGGCGCTATCGTCAAGTTCTATAAAATGATGGGCTCTCTCGTTTCAATGAATCCATCCCAGAGAGGTTGCAAGTGCCACAATTCTACTATTGCTATGCTGCCGAAGATGGATCTCCCACTAAAATCTTAAGGAGAATTCTGGAGGAGGACTACGTCACGCTACATCTGAAGGACGATCGCTTCGACCTCGCTTATGCTACAGCGATCCTTCATCCTCATCTTCAGAAATCTCATATATGGAGTTTTTATTATTGTTATCTTTATTTTTTATTCCATACTTTCTTTGTAACCGTTTAGTTAATTTGCCTTGTGTTGGCGACTAGGTCTGGGTAGGACTTAGGGGGAAATTTGCCTTTTGTTGGCGACTAGTTCTAGGTGATTAGATCTAGGGGGCTCGAGGCCATATCCGGTGAAGGATTGGCTAGAGCGGCTTGAGGCCTTATCCGGGGAAGGATAGGCTAAAGCCAACCGGTTTGTGGGGATACAAGTCGGTATAGAAAAGGAAAAGATATTTACTTTTGTACGCCTCCGATTTCTAGCGATATTGAAATCGAATTTATGTAAACACCTTTTTTATATAAATACAATCATGTCTCTATTTGTGTTTACTTGATTTCTCTCCTTTGGCGTATCTCTAAAATATTGGTTACAAAGTTTTCAATTCAAATTACTTTATCTAAATTGTTTATTTCAATCTCTTAATCATAAAACAATTTAGTACTTATTTCTAAACTTGAAAATTATGATATTCTCACAAATTAGCAAAATTGTTATTTTGTCTTTCTCATATTACAAAACAATTTAGTAATTTTCATAACATTATTAAAAAGAATTTTTATTCCCTTATTCACCCCCCCCCCCCTCTAAGGGCGCCGTAAGATCCAACGAGTGGTATCAGAGCGAGGTTATTCCAAATGGTTTAAATACCAGGAATAATGACGTCTCATGATCTCGCCTCTACTAGTGGGGGAAATTTTCTTATAAATGAAAAATCCTTGGCACCACCTTTATTTGTAGGCAAAAATTATAATGGGTGGAAAATTCTTATAGAAAAATTTCTTAAATCTTTGGATATTAAAGTATAGAATATTACAATTAAAATGCCCCTAAGTATTTTAAATAAAAATGAAATGCTTTTAAATGTCAAATCAATGAATAGTATATATTGTGCTTTAGATCAAAATATTTTCAAACTTATTTATATACTTCCCACTGCTTATGAAGTTTGGAAATTTCTTGAGAATACTTATAGTCTTCCTTCCACAGATGATGAACAAGAGGAATTCCTTATGGATCCAAGAGAAGAAATCGACAAGGACTCATTCTTGGAGGAAGATAAATCTAAGAGAGAAATCGACGAGGAATTCCTTATGGATCCAAGAGAAGAAATCGATGAGGACTTATGCTTGGAGGAAGAAGAATACAACGTCACAATATTGGACTCATTTATTGGCAACACATCAAACAAAAGAGAAAACAGAAATTCAACTATGGAAGAGGAATACGAAGAAGATGTCAAAGGAACCCTTGGTTCAAATCTTGCCTCATCCCATAGCAATGTAAGAAAATCAAAAACTTCTCTTTTTGTAACAAATTCTATTTCTACTTCTCGTATGCTTAAAATTGCTAAACGTAATATTTTAAAGTTAAAAATTGCTAATTCCAAATTACGTTTAGAAAATAAATCTTTAAAAGCAAACGATAATGTAGAATCAAATATTGATGTCTTAAAAACTCTCTCTTCCTCTTTAGTTAAAATTCCTACTCCTTGTTTGAATTGCAATATATTAAAAGAAAAATTCAAGGAAATTGAAAAGGGGCTCTTAGTTTCTAAAAAACATAATGAAAATTTGATAATTGAAAATGATGCTTTATCTTGTAAGTTAATACAATTAAAATCTTTTGTTAAAAAATTTCAAATGTCATGTAATGAATTTCATCATAAGATTTTGAATAACAAGTATAAATTAACTTACAAAATCATTTCTAAAAAGGACCATTTTCACACATTAAATCAAAAGGAGTTTAGTTTCAAAAAGAATTATGATCCTCACAAAATTCTTAAGAGTCACTATTATAGGTCTCAATATATTTTCAATTATGACTCATATTTAAAAACTCTTTTTCATGAAAATCAAACTATAAAATATTATCCTTCATATTATAAGAGTATGTCTATAAGAAAGAGTGGAAATGAAAATCATCAAAATAATAATCAATCTTTTAAAACATATTGTAACCCACTCTTTCAACAATCACTTCTAAAGAAAGACAATCACTCTTATAAACTTTCAAAGTATCCATGTAATAAAATTCATTATGATTATCAACATCAATCTATTTTGAAAAATAATTTGAATAAGCATAAATCACAAATGAATTATTTTTCAAACAAATATAATCATATAAAGATGTCACATAATCATAACATGAATTTAAAAGATAAATAACCAATGTATGAATGGAGAACCATAAAGAAAAATGACATATCATCTTTACTTGAAAAGCCCATTCATCATTATCTTCCCAAAAGCCACCACGATGTATTTGGGTACCCAAAGGAACCATCCCACTTGGTCACCTTTGGATACCTAAATCTCTTATTCATTAGTATCCTATCATTTGCATGAAGTAGAAACAATTAAAAATGAAATAGCAATACTCTACTTCATGATATGCTTATTGTCCCTTTTCTTTTGTTTATGTTTTATTATTTTTTGAACAAACTTGCTATGATCACTTTATGTATCATGAAATATGACTTTCATATATTAAGCCTAATGTTTATCAAATCAAATTTGAATTAAAATTGAACATTAAGTCATATATTTTTCAAAGTGATCTATCTCTCATCTTTGTTGTTCTTTATCCTTTTAAATCCTTTATCCTTAATTGTCTTGAATTATCATTATAAATTGAATATTGAAATTATCATCAAGACTATTGAAATTATTTTAATGAATGGATTTAAATGGTTTATTTAGGGGTCTTAGGCTAAAAATAATAAATGCACTATTTATTGTATATTTGTTTAATTTCTTTGTTGCATATGATAGCCCATATATTGAAGAATCATAATCAAGAAAAAACGGAATCAAATGATATAAAAGAAATCATGTGTTTTTAAATTAAAAATTGTAACTCAGAATTGTAAATCAAAAACCATGAGTTGCTAACGCCAGGCGTTATCAATAACGCCGGCGATAGCCTATTTTTCCTAAAAAATTCTGATTTCTCTAATTATTATTTTTCTGAAAAATTATTTTACAATATTAAGTATCGTTATCTTCAACGTTCAGCTACCTTGTATTAAAATCAAAAAGAAAATTTACAAAACAATTCAAAATAACCAATACATTTTCTTTTCCTTTATACATATATGTAGTATAATATTCACTTTACAAGAGTCACTACATATTAAAAAGGATGAATATGAACTATATAATCACCACCATGATCTATTAATATCATATGCTAAAATTCACTATAATCATATATCATAATTCATGATCTAACAAGAATTATCTTAAATCAACTAATATTATCAACATTAGGAATTATGAAATATGTGATGGCTATTGATATTATAGTTTCATATCTTATTTTGTGTGTGATATGTATCTCTATTGTTTGCATGTATCTCATTATATTTAGACCTTAGAATCATCTTGTATCATTAAGATCAAATCAAAAGTTTAATCATTTCATTCTAGGTCTAAAGAAAACTAATTTGAAAACTTCTCATATTACATGCAACATAATCCCCATTAATCCTATGTAATAACATTGCATTCGAACTCATAATCCTAGCATTACTTCTTGGTCTATTGATAACTTCGCAAAAAGAAGTTATCTTGCATCTTAATTTAACCCTTTTTGTTTATGTTATATGATAATTATGAATGAAAAGTATATATATTCAAATGAATTATTATTTGGAGTTAAAATGATTATTACGTTTAGTTTTGTATGTTTTTATGATAGGATATGTGAAGAAATCGAGTCAAGATCGAAGACTAAGTGTTGTTGAAAAACTGGAATATGTTGTAACATAATCTGAAAAATGTTATAACAAAGCTGGCAGGTCAAAAAAGGCAGAAAATCCAGATTTTCAACAGTTGCAACATTTCCGCCGAAAAGTTATAACTTGTCGGCAGTTACAGAATTTTCAGATCCGAAATTAATTAGATTTTGGCGGTTACGGATGGAAACTAGGCATCTTTTCAGCAATTAAAACTTACCAAAAGTGGGCCCCGCCTAGAGAGAGAAAGGAGGAGATTTAAAAAGGACATTTTCAGCCATTCTAACGCAAGAACTTGGACGGGAGAAAAATAGAGAGAGAGAAGAGAAGGAGATTTTCGGCCAATGAGGAAACCAGTCCAGGAATTCCGTCCGGGCTGCAGGAAACGTTGTTAAATCATCGAAGAAGGGAAGATTTACTTGATATTCATCATGTTTAGTAAGATCTATCCCTTATTTTGTTTTTCTTCCTCAAGCATGAACTAATTTCTGCAATCTTGTGTTGTGAGAGTACTATTTCTTGTGTAATGATAACTATGCTTTAATTTTCCTTTATGGATGTTTGGTGAATGATCTTTATGGTTCTTATGATCTTTATTTTGGAACTTTTGGCCAAGGTTTCGTTTTTCTACTGCGCTTCATAATTCGAGAGATGAGTTGCGCAAGGGTATCATAAGTTCGATATAGCGTTTGAAGGGAGAAAGAGACTTCCCCTTGGCGTTAGCAACATAGGTTTTTATTTCTTATGTGATTCTTTATTTCACTCGAGTTAGAGATGACAGAGGAGATAAGGGATTAGGGGAATCCGATATCGAGTGATACGATTTTCTAAATTAAAATCGTTGCAAGAACATTTCACCACGCAATTTTCATAAAGTTTTATTTGAATAATCATTGCACTAGATTTAGGAAATCACAATACAAGATTATTTCTCTTAATCATTAGAAAAGTATTTTCTCCAAGGATTTATAGTTATTATTATTTTGAATTTGTCACTTATAATTTTCTTTCATAATTGAAATCACGGTATTCGAATGACTTGGATTTAAAGAAAGGACTTAACTGGTATTTGCGAGCACTAAGTTTAACACCTCTCCGTGGGAATGATATTTAACTCACATTATATTACTTGAACCGGCACGTGCACTTGCGTACAAAATACGCAACCGTTTTTGGGCGTATCAAGTTTTTGGCGCCGTTGCCGGGGAGGTGCAAATAATTCAGTGTTTATTTCTTGCAATATTAGTAAAACCCGAGTATTTAAAGCTCAAGTATCTATTTTATTCTTATTTTATCTATAATTTTGTCTAGTGCATGTCTTTTTAGCATATATTTTTATTTTATTTTATTTTATCCTAATCTATTTTAAAAGTTTATTAAGCAGGTTATCCGTTTCAGATATAATTTTTCTAGGGTAGTTTATTTTTGCAAAGAAATTATAATTTTATTTTAACCGCATCCATTCCAAAAAATGTATACACATGTGAGATGTGAGTGGTGTGGATCGTTTAGTCATACAACTGATGCGTGTTACATGGGGACTGTTGGGTATCATTCGTGGCTCGAAAAACATAGAGAGTATTTAGGGCCCCAATATTGTGCGACAAATCATTATAACCTTGCGTCCTCATGTCAAATTATTCCTCGACCCTATGACTCGACTCCTTGGTTGTCGAGCAGTAATGTTCGGAAGTGTTTATTTTGTCATAATACGGACCATGTCTTGAAGGATTGTGTCGCTTACAAAAGACAGGTGGAGAAAAATTATGAATCGGACATCCAGATCATGTCTACTATCCCAGTACCACCATGTTTGCGTGGGACTATTGCTGATAAGCCCCTCATAATTGTGGGCCCGTATATTGATATTGATGCGTCATCTCCCCATACTCATTCATCACCTAGTTTTGATTCACCCACGAAGGAACCTGAACATGTATTTTCTGAATTAGATATTAATAGCGTTCCTACATTTTCTTTGCAAAATGTTTCTACACCTATTTTTATCGATCCTGTCGAAGATATTGCGCAAGGTGATGACCCAGAACCTGAGGCTGCGCCAAAGTGGGATGAAGATATTTTCTCTCCGATGGGGGGAATAATTCTTTGGAGCACGATGACGCGCCAATGTGGGATGAAGAAGATATCCTTTTTAATGAGAAGGTTTGCACTTCTTCATTGGATGAGGAGGTCCAACTCACCACAGAGGCCCTTGAGTTCTTGGGTTCCCCTTGCTATGATGCTTACGATACCGACAACGATCAACCTTTGGAACCTGCTAGGAGTGAAACCGGGATCACTCCTATGATTAGAAATCATTTATGTTCTTCTTCTATTTTATTTCCTAATCTCCTTTCATTATCTGAGCCAAAACAAGTTGATGTGTCACAGATGCCTCAGGAGGATATTGAGCATTATCCTCAACTTGATGAGATGGGTATCCACTTAATTGAGATGGTTGATCCCTTCTCCATAGTGGAAGCTCCATTCATTTTCTTCTCCCCATACAGCCTTCCTGTTGATGATGATACCTTGTTGGGCAAGGATACATATTATGGTGAGAATAGTGAGGAACACTCCTCATGTTCTTACTTTTTGTTCCCTCTACCTGTGTTGTGCACGTATTATTATTTCACTCGAGTTAGAGATGACAGAGGAGATAAGGGATTAGGGGAATCCGATATCGAGAGATACGATTTTCTAAATTAAAATCGTTGCAAGAACATTTCACCACGCAATTTTCATAAAGTTTTATTTGAATAATCATTGCAATAGATTTAGGAAATCACAATACAAGATTATTTCTCTTAATCATTAGAAAAGTATTTTCTCCAAGGATTTATAGTTATTATTATTTTGAATTTGTCACTTATAATTTTCTTTCATAATTGAAATCACGGTATTCGAATGACTTGGATTTAAAGAAAGGACTTAACTGGTATTTGCGAGCACTAAGTTTAACACCTCTCCGTGGGAACGATATTTAACTCACATTATATTACTTGAACCGGCACGTGCACCTGCGTACAAAATACGCAACCGTTTTTGGGCGTATCATCTATGCTTATATATTTATGCTAGGTATAACACTTACAATATTATTAAAATATCATGATAACTATGTGATTTGAAATTATAATGGAATACTAAAATTCCAACAAACACATAGTTTATGGATTAATCATTAGAATATATATATGAATATTATATCATAAATCATATATTATCATGCAAAACCAAAGATCAATAGATTCAATTATTGAATGCAAATTTTATTATAAATTTCAAAACATTATATATGTGATCTTTGTCTTTGATATGACTTCATGTTCATCATTTTCTATGCTTAAAAATCAAACATGCTTATTTAAAAGAAAATCGCTATATCACTATATCTTAAGTCTAGAAGAATTAGAATTTTCATACATCATGATGATCTAACATATATTTTATACAAAATTATCTATAATCATAAATCATAATTCATAATTCATGTTCTATCAAGAAAAATCTCAAATCAATGATGTCTATCACCTAGGAATTATGAATCTTATGATAAAAATATGAATTATGTATTTCTTTTCATTATTTGATGTATGAATCTGCTTTGCTAGTGATTGCATGTATCTCTCATATTTGTAGACTCTAGAATCAACTTTGTAATGAAAGTATAAATCAAACTTAATCATCACACTATTCTAGATCTATAATTTGAAATTCTATTTTGGAATACATGCAATATTAATATTAATCTTATGACATGACATTAAACCCAAAACTCATCATACTAGATTTATCATTTATTGAATATTAGTAATTGTGCTAGTTATCACATATCGTCATCTCATAAAAGTAGAAAAAGTATGCGGCTTTATATAACTCATCACATTAAACAAAACCCATAGTTTATAAATCAACCCATCGTTTAAAAGCATAGGTTGTCCAAGGATTATTCACCTATGACTTCATATCTCACAATAGCGGGGGCGTAGGGTTGTATGCATTAGAAACCTAACCTCTAAGTCATGTCTTGTCCTTAACCGGGGAGGGTTCTAGTGGGGCCTTGCGAGGCACTGGGGGGAAAGAGTGCTAGGTTGAGCGTTCTCTAGTGTGTGCATATGGGATTAACACCCCAACCTACAGCATGTGTGCAACTCCTCATGCCCATCCGTCACTTAGTATGGGGCTAGGGTGTAGACATTTAGTTGGGATAGTCTTTAATCTTAGGACATACTTATATTACTCTTTGCATGATCACTTTATTTACTTATCACTTAAATCATGCATATTTTGGGTTGTTTAATAAAAAATGTCCTCTTGTGCCTTCATAATTTATCTTTTCATGATTAAATAGTTTTGTAAAACGCAAGAATTTGATCCATCTAGAGATCTCCAAAAATTCTAAAATTTCAGCATGGAACTACTCTAAGGACACTTAATAAATATCAAAAATCAAAAATTTAAATTCTCAAAAAATCACGTACTGTTTGACGCGCTATCACTAGCGTCGGCGCTAGCGTGGGTTTGTGATTATTCTATTTTTTAAAATTTCTAAAAATCAACAAAAATATGTTAGTTTATATATACTACTTTGATTTGTATTTCTGACATTTGTTATTTTTGTTTTATTCATATTATGGAGAATCAATTATAAAATTTCAAAATTTAAAAATACAAAAATATGTTTTTATGGTTTTCTATTTTATTTATATTATGGAAAATCAACTACAAAAATTCAAAATTCAAAAATATGTTTGTGTGATTTTTCTGTGTTTATTTCATTAAAATATTTTTTTCAAAACAACAAAAAAACTGTATGATCTTTATTGCTAATATCAAGCATGAATGAATTCTATCATTTAGACTTATTTACAATGTTAAAATTTATTCCTTTAAATTAATATGAACATTGTTTTGTTTATCATGCTTTGATATATCTATTGAAAGTGCAACAATTGTATTGAAAAATATGTGTAGAACCAAGCTTAGCATGCCTCTAAGTATGAGTAAATGTATTATGATTGATAATGATACATTTCACTCACTTATTTTGGTAATCAACATGTGTGTTTAAATCTAAAAATGCTTGCTTGTGTATTGTATTTGTAATGAATTAAAACTTGCATAATTTTATTGCCTACACTACATTTGAATTGCACTTATGAAATTTAGAAAAGTGGTTAAGCCAAAAATTTGGGTTTGCAAAACAAGTGTATTCGGAGAATGTTGTCTCACAAATATGAACAATGAATTATATATGTAGACAAATATAACTCCACCAAGCACTAATTGAACCTCCTGATAAGTCTTCATAAGCATTGTTAGGTTGAGCACCTTGGAAAGAATAGTAAAGTGTCTTGTGCAAACCTTTGTTATTACACCACTTTGTTAAAAATTATGTGCATTAAAAGTGTGTGAAAGTAATTTACTTGTGTTTTATTGTGCACTTTACTTTACATATGTCTTGTATTTTGTTGATTTAAATCAATTGTTAACATTGCCCAAAATACACTTATGTGCACATCATTATCTTTCATAACACTTCTTCTCATGAGTATTGGATTCTAATGCTTTATCTATACTACTCTTTATATAAGAAATGCACTAGATAACCTAGCATGATCTCTACAATATTTTGGTATCTCTTGAACTTAAAATTAAGTAACATTGTAGTATAATCTCTCTTTGATATGTTCATTTCATGCTTGGTATCTTTATGAAAAACTTTGAGATTTCAAAAAGGTTAGAACATCTTTCAATTTTGAGCTATAACTCATATTTTTACTTATGCTTTTTCATGCTTACAAAAAGATGTTTCTTATAATCTTCCGCTTGCCTACAACTCTTATCTTTTTATTTGAAATCTCTTATATATATTATGCTTAAACTCTTTATCATTTCATATATTACAAAAGCTCGATCATGATTTATAACTAGCCTAAAGAATGTCTCCTTACTACTCTCACCCCACCTTCTTTTGATAATACCAAAAGGGGGAGATTAAATGAAGAAATCTATATAGGAAAAATATAGAAGATTAAGGGGAGAATAATTCATGAAATCTATCATTTAGGGGGAGTAAAACATAAATTGCATTTATGTAAGCGGAGCATTAAGATAGGGGGAGTATGCACATTATCATGCTTATCATATACTATAGTTGCACTATCATCTTGCTTATCCTATACTATAAACACTATTGTTGATTTCTTGCTTAGAGGATTTGTTATTATCAAAAGAGGGAGATTGTTGGACATGTGTGTCACATCCCTTTGTTTGAGAATAACAAATCCCATATTGTATTTGATATTGCTTGTAGTGTGTTTATAATGTGCAGGAACTATAGGTGCAAAACTCCACAGGTAGAAGGCAGCATGGAATCAAACTTTTGAAAGGAGCAGCACTAACGTCAGCACTATCGCTAACGTCGGGCGCTAGCTCGTTCGACGAACTTGAAGCTCCGTTCGATGAAACTTTTCGTTCGACGAAATTTCTGTTCGACGAAAATTTCCGTTCGACGAATGTGGAACTCCGTTCGACGAAAATTTCGGTTCGATGAATGTGGAACTCCGTTCGATGAAAATTTCATTCGACAAATATTCCGTTCGACGAAAGTTTGTTCTGCCACGCCGCCGACGGTTTCGCAACCGCTACCGCCAGCGCTAGCGCTACCTCCTGGCGCTATCTCAAGTCCATGCACAGCGCCACGCCATCGACGGTTTCGCAACCGCTCCACACGAACGCTACCGCAGGCGCTAGAGAGCTACCGCAGGCTCTATCGTCAAGTTCTATAAAATGATGGGCTCTCTCTCGTTTCAATGAATCCATCCCAGAGAGGTTGCAAGTTCCACAATTCTACTGCTGCTATGCTGCCGAAGATGGATCTCCCACTAAAAGCTTAAGGAGAATTCTGGAGGAGGACTACGTCAGGCTACATCCGAAGGACGATCGCTTCGACCTCGCTTATGCTACAGCGATCCTTCATCCTCATCTTCAGAAATCTCATATAGGGAGTTTTTATTATTGTTATCTTTATTTTTCATTCCATACTTTCTTTGTAACTGTGTAGTTAATTCGCCTTGTGTTGGCGACTAGGTCTGGGTAGAACTTAGGGGGAAATTTGCCTTGTGTTGGCGACTAGTTCTAGGTGATTAGATCTAGGGGGCTCGAGGCCATATCCGGGGAAGGATTGGATAGAGCGGCTTGAGGCCTTATCCTGGGAAGGATAGGCTAAAGCCAACCGGTTTGTGGGGATACAAGTCGGTATAGAAAAGGAAAAGATATTTACTTTTGTACGCCTCTGATTTCTAGCGATATTGAAATCGAATTTATGTAAACACCTTTTTATATAACTACAATCATGTCTCTATTTGTGTTTACTTGATTTCTCTCCTTTGGCGTTATCTCTAAAATATTGGTTACAAAGTTTTCAATTCAAATTACTTTATCTAAATTGTTTATATCAATCTCTTAATCATAAAACAATTTAGTACTTATTTCTAAACTTGAAAATTATGATATTCTCACAAATTAGCTAAATTGTTATTTTGCATTTCTCATATTACAAAACAATTTAGTAATTTTCATAACATTATTAAAAAGAATTTTTATTCCCCTATTCACCACCACCACCACCACCCCCCCCCCCCCCCCCTCTAAGGGAGCTGTAAGATCCAACACGTGTGATCATGGACCGATGGGTATATGATCAACGAACTTAGCATTCAACAATCATCGATCGAGTGATCTGAGATCATTGACCCCTAAGGCAAGTAGTTTTATGCAGTCTTTTATTTTCTCTTACTTTGGTTAACATAAGCTTAGCCTTTGCTTTAGCTATAGAGATAAGATGAGAATTAGCTTCATAAACACTTTCAGGTAGTGTTTTTCTAAGAGTGTTTTGTGACTTGAACTTTATAACAGATCTAGAAGAATTATTCCTGGCATGTGAAGTAGTCACACCAGAAACATCCTACCCAGAGCATTCAATTCATCTAAAAACAAATATTTGAGATGCCTTTCTAGAAGATGCAGATGTTGAAACCGTCAACCGGTCTCTAGAAGAGTTTGGACCCACATGGGGTTGTAGCCTACACCTACTTCTCCCCTACTAGCACACTTGACTATTGGTGAAGAAAAGGAAATAGACCCAAAGTTACAGCGAGGATCGAGGTCCCGCCACACACCCGGAAGATCTTAGAGAGCTTCCCCTCCCAAACTAATGTTGAACTGGGCACCTTTGGAGGGCACTAGGAGCCAACCAAAAATAACTAGAGGAGGAGAAATCCCAAAGATTGGATCCCCTCCAAAGGTGCCCTTAAGGGTCTATTTATAGATTCTCTAGTTTGGTCTGCAAAGAGCACCATTCTGCCTTTTGGTTTTACTAAACGCACCCCAAACTGGTCTGCTAATAGCCAAACTCCGCTGTTCTGAAGGGCTATTGGCAGTCCGTCAAGGGTATCTAGATAATTTCACCTTTAGATCCTTCTGGGCGAGTGGTCTGTAAAGACACCACTCGCCAAACTTCTCGTACACTGGATTCTATAGGTCCTACTGGGCGAGTGGTCCATGAAGGCACCACTCACTGGATCCTTAGTCCTCTGGGCGAGTGGGGTTCCGCCCCTCACTTGTCTGACTTCGCGCGCATCCGTACACCTAAGAGGGCGAGTGCTTAATGAATGAGGATGAAACTCGCCCAAAGCTCGCTCGCCTCTTCTGGCTTGGGCGAATGCCCCTCATGACCTATGTGAATGCCCAACTTGACCTTCTGGGGCCTGGGAGCCCACTCGATGAATACGGGGTTGTACACAATCCCTGCTCTTTACGAGCGAGTTCCATGCTCAGAAAGAAAAGTCCAACCCCGTGTATTCAGTGAGTGCTTGCTGACATGGAGGGAATCTTTTGGTGGGCCCCTCCACTGTGCTATATATATATATATATATATATATATATATATATATATATATCAGGCCACAATGTTGGGAACGTTCATTTTCTCCTTACTGCTTTTTCCTCTTTCCCCACTCTGAGCTCTCGCTACCTTAATGGCATTTATGAGGCCGTCGCCGAGACCGCTCTCGCAAGAGCTGCTGGATCGTCTCGCCGCCGCGCAGGAGAAGAACACCTCTAAATCTGCTTGATACGCCCTGGCTCTCATCGAAGAGGGATCCAACCTCTCCCTATCGGCCGAAGAAGGCCAAGGCAGTTCGACGGGACCCGATGGTGATTGAGTCCACGTCGAAGACTCTGCCCCCTTCTTGCAATCCTCCCGATGACCTCACCAAGGTAATCTGATCTTTCTTGTCTTGTCGATAACTCTGGTGACTCGATACCATAATGATTCTGACCACTCGCAGGAGACGCGGACGACGGGGGATGTTCTTGAGACCAACCTGTAGGGTACTGATGCGCTTCTGCCTGCCGTCCAGGATGTCCCGCTGGCTCAAGAGACCAGTCTTTCGGCTACTCTCGGTGGAACCCCGCTTGAGTCCAGTATGTTGTCTATTGCTTTCTCTCATACCTCTCTGTCTTTTTCCACCTCGCTCTTACCCTGCCTCCTGCAGCCCCCACTTTCGAAACTTTGGGGCTATTAATAATCCCGCGAGACTCTCCAGCTTGCGAGATCTAGACTCGCCTCGCGCTAGAGCCGGAGCACTCGGCCTTCTCCTATTGCTGATCTAGCTACCGCTTCAGCAGCCAACCCGGAACCCTCTCGCCCTAGAGGGGGGAAATCACTTCATCCCCCTGACATGCCGTTCGTAGGGAAACTAGCCCCTCTCACCAGCTCTAAGGCAAAGAGCATGTACCAGGTTTGCCATGTCACTCGCTTCGACCCTATTAGCTTGAGCTACTAAATAAGACCAGCCAACTTTCGCTCCCGCAAGCTACTGAGAGGCCTCGTCGATGGACCCTCACTATGAGGAGGAGGAAGAAGTTGTCTCGCCACCCCCTCTCCTAGTGATCTTTCGGACTTCCTCGACGATCCCGCAGATGCTAAGATGATGAAGGAGCGGGTGACGAATGTTCTCAGAAAACACATCTGGTTGCAGCAAAACATGTCCAGTCAGGCGGATGGACACTGGACTGCAGTTGAGCATAGGCTGAGCGCTCTCGAGAGGGACTACATGCACCTCATCGGGGAGATGGAGCGACATGGAGGTGGACGCGAGGAGACTTCTCTCGGGAGGTATATTGCGTGAGCTAGGGACCAAATGCGCTTGGTTAATCAAGAACTTAAAGCCATAAGCGCGCACTACTACCCGCGGGTGACACCAAGTATGGGGAGGCGAGGTCGGGGTCAATGGAAGTGGGTCAAGTATTAAGACTACCGGCACTCACTCCCCGTATCCTCACCTTAATTAATTTTCTATAATGAATGTCGAGATCGGCCATATCTTGTGAACAATCTTGTTGCCTTAGTTTTTAACCATATTTCTATTCCGCATGATTTCTCTTATGTTTTGTCGATTGTTGTCTCGCATAACATTTTAGTTTCGCCTTGTTTTTATCATGCCCTTCCCGCCTTCCCGCGGAGGACTTTGCGTGTGGAAATCGCCACCTACCGGTGAGTGGGGTGAAGGTGGGGTTGGCTCAAATCCCGAGGCATTTAGGCAGCGTTGTCACTACCCGCACCCCCGTGCCTAGGAAACTTCTCAATTTCCTCATTTTTCTATAAATAGTCAGGCCCACCCACCACATTTATTACAATTTCATTACTTCTTCCTTCTTCTCCCTTCCGCACTCACACTCGCACCTCTCTCCAAACTTCTCGCGTGACTCAACTTCAAGCCTTACGCGATTGTGGCCGAACCTGATGGAAGGGGTAAGTGTGCCCAGGCATTCGCTAACCACGACTTCGCCACCTGTGATTTGTCAGAGGATCAATTGACGATGGCGGTCGTGGACTACGTCCCACCCGGGTTCGTCGCGCGCCGCCCTGGGAATCATGATTGAATCAATCAGTTCTCGTCTGACATGCTCGATATCCCCCTGGACTACTTTGAAGTCGGGTTTCGCCTTCCCATCTGGCCGGTGTTGCGCCAAACCTTTTTCTACTTCGGCGTCATTCTCGCATAGCTCAACCCCAACTCCATAGACATGCTGGTATCATTTGTCTGCTATCTGCACGAGGAGAGGATCGAATTCAGTCTCCCCGTCTTGAGCAAGCTGTTCAACTTCCGGGCGAAAAGCGGGGTCGCCTTCTTCTCTGGCCAGCACCCGCTCAAGGTCACTGGTCTCGCCAACAAGAACCATGACTGGGGTTCGGCGCTTCATCTTCATTACTGAGAACTTCGGCAACACCCTTCTCGTGTGGTTGCAGGAGGATGAATAGACCTTCAGGCCTCTATCGTTGGGAGGTCATGAGGCCAAGCTCCACCAGTTCATCATGGGGCAAGGCATGGACGGTGTTCACCTGCGAAAGAACGTCAACTCGCTCCCCCCAGTCCCGCCAAGAGATGGTAAGGCGAACTGCTTCTGCCCTAGCTCTCACTTATCTTCATATCTACTTTTCTCACTTGGTCAAACTTGATGCAAGAGAGCAGGATCTCCCCCTATATCCACCGCATGCGAATGCGAAAACTCTTGATATTGCCCTGGCTCTCGCGTGATCCATCATTGAAGCCTGCCACAAAGATCTGGGCTCCTCCAAGCCCAGCAGCCAGAAGCGGAAGCCCCAAACGGCTCCCGCTTCGTCTCCTTCCAAGAGGTCCAAGTCCTCGGCACTGGCCAAGGGTAAGACGGTCACCGCCGAGATCCCTGGGGAGAGTTCCCCGGTCAAGACAGGGATGGCAAGCACCGCAGTGGATGCAACTGTCAGGATGTCCAACGCGCCGGCAGAGGCCTCCGCGAAACCATCACCGAGAGGGCACCGTAACTTTGGCCTGGGCGAGAAGTATGTTGATGAAGCAGGTGAACCCCTGCTTCACTGAGATCGAAAGACCAATCGCGTCTCAGTTTCCATGCTATTACCATCATGGACAGGACAGGATACCACCAACGGCGAGGCCTATGCCCTCTCTTTCTGGCTCTACATCTAAGAGAATGCTATGGTCTTTGATGTCGAGACCACCTAGGCGCTCACGCACGAGGCCGCACAGGCTCAGTTGTGTGCTCTCGAGCTTACGCACATGTCCTTGCACTGCAGCATCAACCTCGTGTGAAACCTCATCGAGATCGATAGAATGCGAGTCCTCGCCTACTCTGAAGTCGTGTCCCTGAAACACAAGTTGGAGGCCGGCGAGACCCTTCTCTCCAACCGCCCGATCTGAGAGGTAAGTGCGGTCCTTCGTAGACGTTTGTACTTTCACGCCTCCCTTTTGTTTTCTTGACCTAACCTTACCATTTTCCTTTCCTCCAGGACACCTCGAATGCTGTCATTCTATGCGTGCGAGTGACCAACCTCAAGGACCAGGTTAAGGAGATGTAGGCTAAGAATCAACGCCCGCGAGACGCCGCTGTCCCGCCACCTCACGGGGAGAAGAGCAACTGACATCATTACACCAACTATGAGATCAAGGTAATGATGCAGGAGAATGCCCAAGGAGCAGCGAAGCACGCACTACAGGCGCTGCGGGATGTTGGGCTCTTGAAAGAAGGGGGAGAGAAGCTCACAACTCACATTGTTCTGCCCGAACTCTTCATCCTGCTGGATCTGCCGGATGGCGAAGACAACCTTCAACAGGAGAGCGGCGGGTCCATCAACGATAAGTCCAGTGGCCCCCTAAAGACTTCTTTTTCTATTCCTTTTTTATTGTAATGTATGCTTGGGGCGAGATCCCCCCTTTTGTAATGAAATGAAATGTTCATTTATTTTGTTCTTCATTCTTCCCCCTCTACTTATTTTTTCTATCACTCGCGCACTCGTGCATTGTTCATGCCTTTGCATGTAGTTCGCGCACTCGCACGTCGTCAATACTTGACTCTGGGCCATGGCCGAGTCGTTCTCGCCTCAATGGCGTGTAATTAAAAAGTCATAACCCATCTGCACGCGCCCATACCCTTTTAAAACTAGGTGGCGACCTCGATAACTCCGCCGAAAGCGCAATCTTGCCGAGAGCACACCTTGTCCCGAATGATTCCCACGCCCCTTTAGGTAGGTTGGCACCTCGTGTGCATTCGCCGGGCGAGTGCCCCTCTCGGCGGACCCCACTCACATACCTCAGACTGAGAGACTTCCCTCACTTGTGCAGATCTTCACTTTCTCGAATTTTTCATTCCCTTTGTTCTTTCACCCTAAATCGCCGCCGAGTGAACCTACGACCCTGCCAGCTAGGTGAGAGTCTAGTCAGCGGGTCTACTCGGAGCTATCTTATATTGAAACTTTCTTTCATTTTACCACTGAGTGAGCCTACGGCCCTGCCAACTAGGTGAGAGCCTGGTCAGCGGGTCTGCTCGAGGCCAATCACACTTTGAAAGTTTCTTTCTTTCCTTCCACCGAGTGAGCCTACGGCCTTGCCAGCTAGGTGAGAGCCTATTCAATGGGTCTACTTGGGGCCAATCACACTTTGAAACTTTCTTTCTTTCCTGCCACCGAGTGAGCCTACGACCCTGCCAACTAGGTGAGAGCCTTGTCAGCGGGTCTGCTTGGGGCCAATCACACTTTAAAACTTTCTTTCTTTCCTACCACCGAGTGAGCCTACGACCCTGCTAGCTAGGTGAGATTCTGGTTAGTGGGTCTGATCGGTGCCAATCACACTTTGAAACTTTCTTTCTTTCCTTCCACCGAGTGAGCATACGACCCTTCCAGCCAGGTGAGAGCCTGGTCAGTGGGTCTGCTCGGGGCCAATCACACTTCTAAACTTTCTTTCTTTCCCCCCACCGAGTGAGCCTACGACCCTGCCAGCTAGGTGAGAGCCTGTTCAGTGGGTCTGCTAGGGGCAATTCACATTTTGAAACTTTCTTTCTTTCCTACCACCGAGTGAGCCTACGGCCCTGCCAGCTAGGTGAGAGCCTGGTCAGTGGGTCTGCTTGGGGCCAATCACACTTTGAAACTTTCTTTCTTTCCTACCACCGAGTGATCCTACAGCCCTGCCATCTAGGCGATAGCCTAGTCAGCGGGTCTTCTTGGGGCCAATTACACTTTGAAACTTTCTTTCTTTCCTGCCATTGAGTGAGCCTATGGCCCTGCCAGCTAGGTGAGAGCCTGGTCAATGGGTCTGCTTAAGGCCAATCACACTTCAAAACTTTCTTTCTTTCCTGCCACCAAGTGAGCCTATGGCCCTGCCAGCTAGGTGAGAGCCTGGTCAGCGTATCTGCTCGGGGCTATTCATATTTTGGAACTTTCTTTCTTTCCTGCTACTGAGTGAGCCTATGGCCCTGCCAGCTAGCTGAGAGCCTGGTCAGCGGGTCTGCTCGGGGCCAATCACACTTTGAAACTTTCTTTTCTGCCACCGAGTGAGCCTACGACCCTGACTGCTAGGTGAGAGTCAGGTCAGCGAGTCTGCTCGGGGCCATTCACAGTTTGAAACTTTCGTTCTTTTCTACTACCAAGTGAGCCTACAACCCTGCCAGCTAGGTGAGGGCCTGGTCAGTGGGTCTGCTTGGGGTCATTCACATCCATCATCGTCATCTCATAAGTAGACAACAACCATTCATAAAAGAAAAGAAAAGTTCAAAAGCAAACATTTTTCTTACATGAATTCAAGAGTAGAAACACTTCAGGTCATCACCACTCCATGTGTGATCGATGGGCTCACCTTCCATATTTTGGAGGTCCCCCCCCCCATTTCAGGGTCTCTTCAATGACATAGGGACGCTCCCAATTGGGATTGAGCTTCCCCACCGCGGCTGACCTTTCAGACGCATCAACCTTTTTCAGTACTAGGTCCCCCTTTACGATCTGCTTGACCCTGATATGTTTGTTAAAGTATTTTGCCATCCGACACTTGATTTCCTCCTGCCGAACAACGGCCAGGTCTCGGAGCTCTTCAACCAAGTCTAGAGAGACCCGCAGTTCCCCTTCAATCTCCACTCTTCATTCTTCATTGCCTCCTTTTACGGCCTTTACCCGTGTCGTGTTGACCTCGAATTCTATTGGGAGGACTACCTCACAACCGTGAGAGAGTTTGAAGGGAGTCTCTCTATGGTGGTGTTGGGTGTATCCCTTAGGGCCCACAGGACCAAGGTGTTGGATCTGTAGGAGCCCTTAGAGGGGGGGGGGGTGAATAAGGGTTTTAAACTTTTTATGATTATTAAAGAAATAATTCTCTATTGCTACTGCCAGCGGTAGTGTTACCACTCGGCGTTAGTGACAGAGAAAATACGTTTAGGTTAAACCAATGAAAATCAGAGAACATGAATCAGAGGTGAAGAAACAAACATATTTTCATTAATATTAAATTGAAATAGTTATGATTACAAAAACTTTTCCCAATGACGCATGGAAAGAGGCGACCAATGAAAACTCTTTTGGTTTTCTATACCGAACCTTCTCCCAAGGACGGGTTGGCTTTAGCATATCTCTCCCTAGAGAAGGCCTCAAGCCGCTCTAGCCAATCTATCACCAGAAAGGCCTCGAGCACCCCCTAGATCTACTCCCTAGACCCAGTCGCCAACACAAGGCGAATTCCTCCCTAAGTCCTACCTAGAACTAGTCGCCAACGCGAGGCAAATTTCCCCTAGTCCCCGCAAGGCCCTAGTCGTCGTGTGGTGAATTCCTCTACCGAACAAAATATATAAAGGTTACAATTAGAAACAAACAAAAACACAAACTAAAAACTCCCTCAAAAAGAAGAACTTGATGTCGATGTAGATGTAATCGGATTGATCTTCAAGTTCTTTGCATTCACGAACGTTGACAGAGTTCTTCGGGCTGCTTGGGGAAGGCTCTCACGAGTGCTCTGAATATGTGGCTTCAATTCGTTCTGTAACAGCAAGCAACAATGGAGGAAGCGCGCATCTTTAAATAGAATCAGCCGCTACCGCCTACGGTAGTACTACCGCCCTGCGGTAGCCACATTAGGCAATGATCAAGCACACGGATCGTGGCAACTTAGGCAACTTTTGAGCGCCAAACTTTGAGCTCTGACTAGTGCGCCGCGGTAACGCTAACGCTCCGCGATAGCAAGATAACCTTCCTTCAGCCAATATCTCCTTCCATATTTGCTCCTCAATCACATGCAGACGGGAGTATTCCAAAAGCTACCGCCGGGCGATAGACATGCCGCGCCGTGGTAGAGCATGCTAAATATGCATCCCGTCAATCATTCCTTTTTCTCCATTGTTTCCTTCCCGGCAATTGTTTCCATTTATGTTAGCGCCAGCGGTAGTGCTAACGCTCTGCGGTAGAGCACATCTTTTTTCATCGATCGCATCTTTGTCGAACGGCCTCACATTTCGTCGAACGTTGCTTTTATTTCGTCGAACTCAATTTCGTAGAACACCAGTTCGTCGAATGGCATCTATATTCGCCGAACACCATTTCGTTGATTCACTAGCGCCAACGGTAGTGCTAACACTCCGTGGTAGAGCACATCTCATTTCGTCGACTGCATCTTCGTCGAATGGCCTCACATTTCATCGAACGCTGTTTTCATTTCATCGAACCGCTAGCTCCAGCGGTAGTGTTACCGTGCCACGGTATCAGCAGAGAATCATCCTGATGTTACTTCGACGTCTTTATTTTTCACACTCCTTTTGGGATTGAATGTTGAAGATCCTGCATACTATAAACACAATGCAAGTATGATCAAATACAATAGGATTTGTTATTGTCACACCAAGAGATGCGGAAAGCATGTTCCAACAAACTCCCTCTTTTGATAATAACAAATCCCTTTAGAAAGAAATAGTTCAAAAGATAGGAATTGTGTTTATTAAAAAGGATAAGCATGAAATTTAAGACATGTGCATATGCTCCCCCTAAATGAATGCTCCCCCTAAGTGAATGCTCCCCCTACAACAAAACTTCCTATGAACTTGTCTTCCCCAAACATGTGAATTTCTTTCAAATTTATTCTCCCCCTTTTGTTATTATCAAAAGAGGGTGGAGAGAAAGTCAAACAGGAATGTGTGCAATAAATGTGTAGAGAGGGAATGAACATGATAAAGAGATAAATGCTTAGGAAAAATACAATATATAGGAGTGAAAAAAGAATGTGAAGAAATTGTCATAAAGAAACCACTTGTTGGGAAAGCGTATTCATGATCGAGCGTACAAGTAGTAAAGAGGTGGAAAGCATGAAGAAATATATTTTTGAAGTGAACATCTATATAGGAATGGTGAAGCATAGTAGATGATTAAGAGTTTTAGACAAAAAAAATAGATGTTGTAGCAATTTAAGTACACAAAATGATTTCAGTTGCAACATAACCATACACTTGTTTTGAAAGGTAAGCAATAAAGAGTACACATGGCGTTTGAGAGAGAAGGAAATGATAAGGAGTTTTTAGAATAATCTCCATAGAAATAAATCAGAGTTCTTAGCATAAGTACTTTCATAGAAATATATTAGAGTTTTTAGCTTAAAGATGAAACCATATAACATTTGCCAAGTAATATTATCATGTTAGTTCTTCCCCTTTATATACAAGTTTTAAGCATACAAAGGTAATGATTTCCAAGTAACCAATCTACCCAGACAATATGTCTACACCCTAGCTCCGTACTAAGTGACGGATGGGCATGCGGAGCTGCATACATGCTGTAGGTTGGGGTGTTAGTCCCATATGCAAACACTAGACAAAACTCAACCTAGCACTCTTTCCCCCCAGTGCCTCGCAAGGCCCCACTGGAACCCTCCCTGGTTAAGGACAAGACATGACTTAGAGGTCAGGTAATCTAATGTCTACAACCATACACCCCCGCTATGGTGAGATATGTAATCATGGGATAATACATATTGGGAACATTAAGAATTTTAAATCTGATGATAGGTACATAGCCTATGGATTTATATTTTTATTGGAATTTTTTAAACAAACAACTCACATAGCTATTTTGAAATCCATTAATGAATCAGATTTATTGCGGAATAATTAACATTTTGGAATAAGGAATACATCCTTTTAGCAATTAAAGAAAAATGATTTTTATAAGCAATATTTCACATGTTGGAGGAGTGTTTTCAGAATAACTATTTTCACTGAAATAATCAGAGTTTTTAGCATAAAAGTGATATATGTGTTAGAATAACCAATATAAATTCTACCAAGTAAGTCTACCATTTGTTGAAAAAGGAATTTTGATATTTAAGACTTGATATAAGCATGAAAGCGCAAGGTAAAAATATATGGTGATGATGCGGAAGACTTGTAGAGATACAAGAAACATCTTTTTTGTAATCATGATTATTCATAAGAAGAAATATGAGTTAAATTCAAAAAATAAGATGTTTTTGCAAATCAAGTTATTGTAAAATCTTTTGACAATAAAGTAACCAAGCATGAAAGAAATATATCAATAAGAGACTACTACAATGTTATTGTAATTCATAAATTCAAGACATACCAAATATTGTAGAGAGCGTGCTAGGTTATCTAATGCATTTCATAAATAAAGAGTAGTATAGAATTAGCATTAGTATCCAATACTCATGAGAAGAAGTGTTATGGAAGATAATGATGTGCACATAGGTGTATTTTGAATAAAGTAAACAAATGTTTAAATCAAAAATACAAGAAATATGTAAAGTAAAGAGCACAATAAAACACAAATAATTTTACTTCCACACACTTCAATGCACAAAAAAATGTACAACTACCAAGGTGCTTTGCACACACAATGCTCATTAAGAATTATCAGGGTGCAAAGTAGTGCTTGGGGGATCACATATTTTATTTTATTTTAATATTGGAACTAGTGATCTGGTGTACTTAAGCGTAAGTGGTTTTTATTTTGAAAGAAAAAAGGTTTGCACAAGATACTTTACTATTCTTTCCAAGGTGCTCAACCTCACAATGCTTATTAAGACTTATCAGGAGGTTCAAGTAGTGCTTGGTGGAGTTATCTTTGTCACTTTATTTTATGATTTTTGTTTTGTACAAAGTTCTCCGAATACACTTGTTTTGCAAACCAATATAATTTATGAAAACATAACCATTTTTCTTAACTTTTAAAAGTGCAAATAAAGGTAGTGTAGGTAAGATACTTGTGCAATTTTAATTCATTGTACTATTACAAAACATACACAAGCATTCTTAGATTAAAAACATATGTAGACAATGCCAAAATAAGTGAGTGAATAAATATCATTATCAAACATAAAACATTTACTCATACTTAGAGGCATGCTAAGCTTGGTTCTACACAACTTTTACAATACAATGTTATGCACAAATGAGTAGATATATCAAAGCATGATAAAAACAATGTTTAACGTAGTTTGAAGGAATGAATTGTAACATTGTAGAAGGTCTAAATGATGGGTTAAATCATGCTTGATTTTCAATGAAGTCCATACAGTATTTCTGATATTTTGAAGAATAATTTTTATTTAAAGTTTGAACTCATAAGAGTGATCTTGGACTTCCCGAGGAATACCCTGTGAGGGGTTCACCCAGTACTAGGAGATGTGATGGGATGATAGCCCAAATCTCCCTTTCGCAAGATACATGTAAATAGAAAATATAAGTTAAAAAAAATACTTGTTCATACTTGTTTTTGTTTTGTATTTTTGTATTTGATTTTTGCATATAGAAATAGAAATCAAACAACTAACCAAAGAAAGGAAGTAAAAATATTTTTTGTAATTTGGCTTTTGTAATTTTGTATTTTAATTTTTCAAAAAAAAAATCAATTATAGGCATAGATGCAAAAAAAGAGTAGAACATATAAAATAATATATTTTTAGTGATTTTTCAGAATTTTAAGAATCTAGAAAATCGGATACTTGAGCTAGCGCCAGCGTTAGGTACTAGCGCCTGTGTTAGATCACAGAGAGTGCTTATTTTAATCATATAGCCTAGATTTTCTTCAATTTTGCTTCCGATTTTGCTTAATTATGTTTGTGCAATGTAAGGTCTGTTTAATGAAGTGAAGAGACGAGAATAAATCGCAAAAAGTTGCGGAAATTAAAATTTTAGTACATGGGTTTCATATTCATTAAAGCTCCATATTCATTAAACCTTAATTCTTGAGTTTTGCACAACCATTTAAGCTTAATATTATAGGATATGCAAACAAAGAAGATATGATTGAACCAAATAGATATGCATGATTTTATTGATAAGTACGAGATGATGTTTTTGCAAATAGTAACATGGATATGCCCTAACATATAAAACCTAACATAGATATTAATATTCTTTAGGTGACAATGTTAGTATGATAAATTTGAGATTAATGTTATGCCAAAGTTTGATAGTGTTTCAACTTATATACCTAGAATGAAGTGAGGATTTTATTTGATTTTATCTTATTGATATCAAGATGATTCTAAGGTCTAAACTTGACATAAATCACAATACATACATAATACACCAACCATGATATGTAATCATATAATTCAAGCAAAAACATATTGATAATTGAGCTTTCTTTTAGATCTTGATCTTTCTTTTAGATCATGTTATTTCTCTAATTTGGTTGATGTGGGCTATAGAGCTTAATAACCTAATCTTGATTAACATATCCTATAGCAAATTTATAGTTCAATTTTATATGAATAATATATGATATATATAGGTAATGAATATAAGAATAATAGATAGGTCATCAAAATAAAATATGATTTTGAATTTTGATTAATTTGATTTATAAACTCATTAAGTTTTAAGAGATAAGATCATATTTCTTGTAATATATGAGATGACCATAACATGATAGCTTAAAAAAATAAGAAAACAAAAAGAAAAATAGAAAGACATTAAAGCATATCATGAAGTAGAAAAATTTGTATATTTCATTTTTGAAAATATTCTACTTCATGCATTTGGTGATACCTAATGAATAAGTGATTTAGGTATCCAAAGGGGACCAAGTGTGGTGGTACCTTTGGGTACCCAAATATAACGTGTTTGCTTTTGGGGAGATGGAAATGAATGAGCCCTTTTGAGTGGAGTTTGTGTTCCATCTTTAACTTTGGGTCTCCATTCAAACCTTGGTTTAATATTGTTTTTATGTATCAAATTTCCATTGTGATTATCTTTATCTTTAAGATTATAATTGTAATGATTATTGAAAGTATTTTTCATAGGAAATTTGTGCAACATTTAATTTTATGTTGGGAGAAGATTGATGTTGTAAATGATAATTATGATTGTATTTTGGAATTTCATTTTCAATCTTTAGAAGTTTTTTATTTCCATTGTTTGACTTATTCAACTTTTGAGAAATCATATTCAACTTGCTTTTGGATTTTGCATTATATTGAGAATGTATGTTTTGATAATTTTTCTTTATGATTTCCTTATTGCAATGGACTCCTCTATAACTTGGACTTCCTCACACTGGACCGAAACGGTTGCTTCAGCACAATCGAGATTGTCCTCCTCCATGAGAGTGGGCACGACACTGTGCAGGTCTGCAACATCCTGCAAATTGACCTCAATGATAACATCAAAAATAGATGTAGTTTCATGTGTAGTGGGAGAAGACGTGCTTCTTAAGAGTTTGGGCTCACTCTCCACACAAGGGCACAAATCCACGCAAAGTGGTACATGAACCGAAGAGGAATGGGGGGTCGCATCAGAAATAGAGTCATTAGGGACACTAATGCATGTGTCGATTCCAGAGCCTTCAAGAAGTGAAGGTGGAAGTGACACGTAATCAGAGGAAGGAGCTGTGCTCGCAGAATTCGAAGATGGGACAATCCAGATGTCCGGCTCATCGTCATCCGCCAATTTTCGAAGATAATCAGCACAGTCCTTCAAGGCATGCTCTCTACTTTTGCAAAATAAACACTGCTTTACCGGCTTCGCCGGCACCAAAGGTGCGGCAGCCGCGTAAAAGTGCGACAACGAAGGCGCAGTAAAGTAGCCAAAAGATTTATGGGCTCCGTACGGTTTCTGAACAACACCATACTCTTTGGGACACCTATCACTAGCGTGGGATGTGTCCCCACACCAACGAAATCGGATATTCAAATGCACCCACATGATACAGAAGAAGAAAATAGCATGATAAAGAATAAATTAAAAAGAAAAAAAAAGACTCAATCGAAAATAATCGATTCACACCCAAAATCTCATCACGCCTGCACTCCCTGGCAACGACGCCAAAAACTTGACGCGCAATTTCAGCACACCGCTAGTTAGCAAGCTTGAATTGCGGTACGACGGCAGTGCACCGGTCGCGTGCAAGTAATAGTTGGGAGGCAAGTCCCCAGATATCGATCTCTCAGGGAATGCAAGTTGTGGTGACAAGAAAATAGAGTGAGGTGATTGTTACGATGAGTAAAAGAAAGTAAAAAAACAAGGGCGTTGTGATTGGTGTCCTAAGCTATTGTAGAAATAAGAGAAATGTGGGTTGAAAGCACCGCTTCGCAAAGTGGGGGTGAGTGCAGCGGCCGCGATGCCGTGCTTCGGTATGTGGGTGAAATGGCCACAGTGTGGGGTTTTGTGAGGGTCGTATTCACCTCTTCGCCAACATCACCACTAGCAATTGCTAGATGGCTAGCTAGAATGTGTGTATGGAAGTGGAGTGGGGGCGGAGCGCATCATAGCAAAGCAACAAGCGAAAAACAAAACAAGAATAAGCTTCCATTCATAGATAAATAGAGGTTAATCCAGTTTATTACAATAGTTAAGAATACATTTCCAAAATGAGAGAGAGTAGAGGAAACCACGAGATGAGAAGCCTCGCCGTAGATCTTGGACAGAATGGGGGGTTGTCACGCCTCCTCCGAACTCAGTCCTTGGTTGCTTCCAGGGTTCAGAGGCTGTCACTACCTCCAAATGTCACTCGTCTTCTTCTCAGAGCTGGGTCTCTTCCACTTAGCCCAATGGAGATGCCAAACCTTGAAGTACTTGCTGTAGATGGCGGGGAATGCTTCCGGAACCCTTGATGGAGCTTAGGATCGATGGATGAAGCTTTCCCAAGGAAGGAGATAGATGGATGGAGCTTGGAGAGGGAAATGGCAGAAGCTTGCGGAAGAATTCGCGTCCCAAAACTGTGCTGAATGCCCTAAAATCGCGGAGCCAGCCTTTAAATACGGAGCAGAGTAAACATTGCGCACGATCAGTGGCGCACGGCCAGTGGTCGTGCGCGAAGGAATGCTTATTCTCGTGCGCGGTCAACCTGCAGCAGAGGGGAAGATAGGAAATTAACGCACGGTCAGTGGCGCACAACCAGTGGTCGTGCGCCTGATCGTGCGAACCGCTCTGTCTAGTAAGGGGAATTAACGCACGACCAGTGGCCGTGCGCCTGATCGTGCGCGAAGAAAAATGCACGATCAGTGGATTTTTAGGCCAAAATTCGCCCTAATCCATTCCGAGCGTTCACATGATCCTTGTACCTGCATGAAAAACATATAAACCACTGATATGTGCACACCACAGGATCCACAGAACAGGCATAAAGTAAAATATAATGAAATCACGCCACGAAGAGGGTAGGGAATGCACTATAGTTGAGAATATGAAATGCTATCAATATAAGCATAGATGAGCAGTAAATGAAGTGCAAAGGAAAGATAAACAACCCAGATGAGCCTGGAAATCACTATATAAACCGGACTCATCAGTGACCTCAGGCAAAAGGGGGAGGAAGAGTGGAAGAAAAAGGAGTTGGAGCTCCTCTTGCGGCGGAAAAAGGCAGAACAGTTCGGGTATCCTAAAAACCTAAAAATCACAGTTTAAATAGAAAAGTTGCAGCATTTTGTTCATGCACGACCATGCGTTTTAGAAACGCACGGCCGTGCATTTTAGAAACGCATGACCGTGCATGAACAAAATAAAACATAATAATTTTTTAGACAAAAGAGGAGCTCGTGCGTTTTACTCATGCACGGTCGAAGCCGACCATGCATAAAAACGCACGACCAAATTCAGAATGCTATTTTGGGCCATAAATGAACACGCATGGTCGGAGCGATCGTGCGTCAAGAAAATGCACAACCGTGCGATTCATGCAGACATGAAATCACTAGGGCTTGCCCTATCATTTTCCCATGGGGGCTCTCCAATACCACCCCTCATCCCAGGGAGTTTCTTCCTGAAGCCCTATCCACTAATAGTTTCCAGGGGACATGTCGTGAGGTTCGCTCCTCTTCCACCTCAACCACATAATCTGCTAGGAAATTTGCCACTACCTGGGCCTTCATCGATAATTGAGGGACAAAAGCGATGTCAAACTCACTCAGCTCCACCGACCACTTCGCGAGCCTCCCTGAATGCTCCACCCCCTCGAAGATTTTCCATAGAGGGTGGTCAGTCACTACTTGAATCGAATCTGCTTGGAAGTACGGCATGAGCTTCCTAGCTGAAATAACCAAGCGAACGCTAACTTCTCAAGAATCATATACTGAAGCTCTGCCTTCTTCAGGACCCTACTCACACAGTAGATGGGCAGTTGCTTCTTACCCTCTTACCGGACCAAGACGGAGCTCACGGCCTCTGTCCCGACTCTGAGGTACAAAGCTAGGTCTTCCCCCTCCTTGGGTCCTTGGAGGAGCGGAGCCTTGGTGAGTTGACTTTTTAAGGCCCGAAAAGCTTCCTCGCACTCCTTTGTCCATTCTTACTTTGGTTGTCTCGCAACACTTTGAAGAAGGGTGAGAATTTCTCCCATGCTCGGGAGAGAAACTTGCTCAACCCTGCGAGTTTCCCTGTCAAGCATTGGACTTCTTTGGCATTTCGTGGCGATTCTAACTCCATTATAGCTTTTATCTTATCTGGTTTGGGCTCTACCCCTGTCAGGGTAAGGAGGTGACCTAGGAACTTTCCTCTGCTGATTTTAAGGGGTTCAGCCTTATCTTGAACTTGCACAGAGTGGTGAAGGAACATCTTTGATGTTCGGGGGGGGGGGGGGGGGGGGGGGGGGGGGGGGTTGCATCCTGATTTGGTGATAACCTGAAAAAGCATCTAAAAACTCATTACAGAAAAACCGACGACTGAGTCAACCAGCGCGTCGATTCGAGGCAGGGGATAACAATCCTTAGGTCATGCTTTGTTCAAAAGAGAAAAATCAATACACATCCTCCAGCGACCATCACCATTTTTACCATAACCACGTTGGAGACCCAGCCTGGATACTGGATCCCTGATACAAAGCCTGCTTTGAGAAGCTTCTCCACCTCCTCTCGGATTGGATTCTCTAGCTTGTCGGTGATGGTCCTCCTCTTCTGGTGAATGGGATGTGTTCCCGGGTCAAGGTTGAGAAAGTGGCAGGCCACGTCCATGTCGATGCCCGACATGTATGTTGTGCTCCAAGTGAAGATATCCACGCTCCAATGGATGCACTCCAGCATCTTTTCTCGGTCCTCCGGGCTAAGACCTCCGCTAACCCGCATCTTCTCCATCTTCCCTCCCCGAGTAATAACCACCATCTCTACTGCTTCCTCTACCGCCTCCAGCCAGGACAGCTCTTACTGCTCACCTCCTACCCTTCCCTCTTTAGCTAGGGCCTCCTCCTCCGTTACGACCTCTACTTCCATCAGCTCGATGTGCATCTCCTCCGCTTCCTCCTGCGTCTCCTTTATTACAACCTCTTCTAGGGCATGAGCCCCCTCTTCTACTTCCTTTTCCCCCTACCCTACTCCTCCTAGCCCCGTTGGCTCCCACATCTCCCTGTCCAACTCTTGAGCCTCTGCCATCCAGGATATGGTGTTGACGACAGCCACATAGCACTGCCTCGCCCCCTTAGTACCCCCTCGGATTCGGACCTGAACTCCTCCGCTATGGAACTTAAGGCACTGATGGAAGGAAGAGGGAATGCAATGGAAGGTGTTGATGAGAGGGTGCCCAAAATGGCATTTTAACTACTCAGAGCGTCGACTATGATGAACCGGCAGTTCCTCGGAACCCCTCCCAACATTACCTAGAGCCTAACTCCTCCTTCGAACTCCTTCCTCTCCACCAAAAAACCAAACAACCGCCCATTCGAGGCCAGCACCCTCTTCGCCTTCACCTACATCGCATCGAAAGCCTTTTTAAAAATCATATTCACGGAGGTCCCATTGTCAACCAGAATCTGGTAGACCGTGAAGTTCTCGATGGCCTTCTGGATCACCTGGGCATCGCGGAATGGATCCTCATAATCTTGCATGTCCTCCGATGACAAGGTAATTTTTTTCTAGAGGGGGTGGGGTATGGGAGTGTTGGAACCTTAGTTTTGATTTGAGTTAGGATCTACCTTTAGTATCTATGTTTATATCATAACTCAGATTGTATAACTTAGATTAAATATCTCATTAAGAAAGAAGGCTGAAAAAGAAATATATTAATAGGCAGAAAAGAATAATATATATATATATATAATATACTAAGAAATATATATATATAATCATAGGCTAATTAATATAAGAGAAAATATTATAAGAGAAATTTATATAAAATAATATAAGAGAAATAAAATATTTCATATAGTTAGCTGCGTTCGACATTCGTCGAACGGCGCTCGGCATTCGTCGAACGGCGATCGGCGAACAGATCTTATTACAGCAGCGCTCGACAGATTATAGCAAGGAAAGCTGCGGTCGACGAACGTGGAACAGAGGTCGACGAATGACGAACGGCGGTCGACGAACGTGGAACAGAGGTCGACGAATGACGAACGGCGGTCGACGAAATCCAACAGATATTCAGAAACAGTAATATTAATAATGAGGTCGACGAATCAAATGTTTGAGCTCGACGAAAGTGGAGCTCAGCTCGACGAAATTTATGCAGAATTTCATTTCTTATTATATTATGCTGTCACACTTTATTAAAGTAATATTTATATATTTCTATATATATATTGTTAATCTGACCTTACAGCTTGCAAGTATTAATTAATATAGTCGTTGGCAAAAGTATTAAATGTTGTAGCCGTTGCAGCAAGCCAAATATGACAAGTTATCTTCTCAAGGATCTGGGAAATGAAAGATATATTTATTATATTCCTTATGGTCAGCAAGAATTCAAACAGCTATACACGACAGCAGAATATATACAGCTGTTCTCTCTTAACATAGATATATACAGAATATATATTGTTGTACAGATCTAACATATATAGACAGAATACATTTACATCTTGCTGAACAGGAACAAGAGAAGAAGAAGAGAAATAGAGGAGCAAAAAGAAGATCATATCAAATATATTATTATATCTTCTTTTTGCCTAACTTCTTTCTTGCAGATCATCTTCATCCTGAGACACCAGACACTATTACTTGCTCAGGATCATTACTGCATAAGAAGAAAGGAGTTTGTACAATCAAGAGAGGAGGCCTCCACAAACTTTCAACAATTATATCAGACAGGGGGAGCTCTTCAACATCATCATCAAGATCCAACTGAACATCTCATCAGGATCTTCAAGTGTCTTCTTAGAAAGAGAAGAACTACATAATCTTTTTTGTTTTCTTTATTTCTCCTTCCCACCTTGTAAAGGGTTAAAACTCCCTTCAAAAGTTTACTCCCGGTGACAGACCACCTTAGAAAAAACCTGCAGCATGGTTTATAAGCACCTGATCAAAAGCTTATTGGTGAATTGGGCACCTGATCAAAACTCCCATTGGTGTGTGGACACCTAAACAAAAATACCTTGGTGTGAGGGCACCTAATCAACTCTCCTAGTGGATTCCTACCAGTGGGTAGAAGAGTAGATGTACCCGGGTTTTGGGGAACTACTATATATCTTGTGTCATCTGGATTGCTTCTTGTTTGTTTGTTTGTTTTATTTCATGTGCTGTGTTTTATTTATGCACTCATACTGTTTGTTTTTATTACTCAGCAAACTCATATATATATTTATATATATCATTTATTTTGAAAAGTAAAACTTAAACAAGAGTTTTAACAGATAAATAAGAACTAAAACTCTCCTTTCAATTGGTATCAAAGCAGGTTGATTTTATCAATCACCCTCATCAGAGGATATCAATTGTCCCTTTCAATTGGTATCATAGGAAGTTGATTTTTCACACAGGCTAACACCTGAAATCACAAAGATCACTTAGTTCTTATTTTGTTTTGTTGTAAAAAGGTTTTACAAAATTTTGATGGCACTAGCAGATTTTTTAATTTCAGATCCACCTTTATGCAATTTGGATAGTTTTGATTTATGGCAAATTAGAATTAAATTATTTATGAATGTCATAGATTAAGATATATATAAATCTGTTTTGACAGGAACTACATCTTCAATCCCTTCATTTGATGATCAGGAAAGGCTGAAAAGTGCTGATACCATAGTCATGGAGATATTGGCTAAATCAATGTCAAAAGACATTCTTCGTAAAGTGGTTGACTGCACTTCAGCAAAGAGCATCTGGAACTCCCTCTCTAGGATGGTAAATGAATCCATTCCTACTTGTTCTACTAACATCATTTTTGATGCAGAACCATCAGTTACTCTAACTGAAGAAGAAAACAAGAAAGAACAAAAAGGCAAAGCTTTTTGTATATTGGCTATATATGGTTCAGATTACATACCAGATTTAATAAAATCTGAATCTGATGCTGAATCTGATGAAGAAAAGGTAGAAGAGGTAACAACATTTACTAATTTTACCTCTGAAAATTTCAGATCTGTTTTCAATTCACCTTGTGCATGTTTAAAAATTTCTGAAAACAGAATCAGTAAAAAACTATTAATAAACAAATTATGCTCTGATAAAATTAAAGAAGATTTTAAAACATCAGAAAAACACATTATCTGTTTAAAAAATGAAAACCTGTTAAAAGAAAATTATGTATGTTCAGCAAAATAAAAATAATTTTACAAATTCATACTTTAATGAAATAAAAAGGCCAACTTATCTATCTATAAGGCATTTTTGTTTTAACAGTATAATGTTTTTACTTAAATTATAATTAAATTAAAACAGCAGTTTTAAAGTTTCTTTAAATTTTCTATCTTAAAAACAAGTCAGATAGACTTCATCTTCTTACAGATCTTTTTTTCTCCTAAAATCATGTTGAGCATTCTACTATAGTAGCATAGATCAGAAATGATCAGAGCTCTTAGTGTGAGTCTCTTCGGATTAAGGGGATTCTATAGAAAGAAGCTATCAGACTTTGTATTTATTATTTTAAAAATTCTTAGAATCTGTTAACAACTACCAATTCACATATTAAAAATTCCTGTTTAAATCAAGATTTAGGAAATCAGAATTGCTTGGTTTTTCAAAAAAAAAAATAATCTCTAACCCTTAAGCTGATCAAAACTTTTATGCTTAGGAATCCTAAACCAAATAGGGGAGTTTGTTAGAACCTAGTTTATTTGGATTAGGATCCCAACTCAAATAGGGGGAGATTGTTGGAACCTTAGTTTTGATTTGAGTTAGGATCTACCTTTAGTATCTATGTTTATATCATAACTCAGATTGTATAACTTAGATTAAATATCTCATTAAGAAAGAAGGCTGAAAAAGAAATATATTAATAGGCAGAAAAGAATAATATATATATATATAAATAATATACTAAGAAACATATATATAATAATAGACTAATTAATATAAGAGAAAATATTATAAGAGAAATTAATATAAAATAATATAAGAAAAATAAAATATTTCATATAGTTAGCTGCGTTCGACATTCGTCGAACGGCGCTCGGCATTCGTCGAACGGCGATCGGCGAACAGATCTTATTACAGCAGCGCTCGACAGATTATAGCAAGGAAAGCTGCGGTCGACGAACGTGGAACAGAGGTCGACGAATGACGAACGGCGGTCGGCGAAATCCAATAGATATTCAGAAACAGTAATATTAATAATGAGGTCGACGAATCAAATGTTTGAGCTCGACGAAATTTATGCAGAATTTCATTTCTTATTATATTATGCTGTCAGACTTTATTAAAGTAATATTTCTATATTTCTATATATATTGTTAATCTGACCTTACAGCTTGCAAGTATTAATTAATATAGCCGTTGGCAAAAGTATTAAATGTTGTAGCCGTTGCAGGAAGCCAAATACGGCAAGTTATCTTCTCAAGGATCTGGGAAATGAAAGATATATTTATTATATTCCTTATGGTCAGCAAGAATTCAAACAGCTATACACGACAGCAGAATATATCAGAATATATACAGCTGTTCTCTCTTAACATAGATATATACAGAATATATATTGTTGTACAGATCTAACATATATAGACAGAATACATTTACATCTTGCTGAACAGGAACAAGAGAAGAAGAAGAGAAATAGAGGAGCAAAAAGAAGATCAGATCAAATATATTATTATATCTTCTTTTTGCCTAACTTCTTTCTTGCAGACCATCTTCATCCTGAGACACCAAACACTATTACTTGCTCAGGATCATTACTGCATAAGAAGAAAGGAGTTTTTACAATCAAGAGAAGAGGCCTGCACAAACTGTCAACAATTATATCAGACAGGGGGAGCTCTTCAAAATCATCAAGATCCAACTGAACATCTCATTAGGATCTTCAAGTGTCTTCTTAGAAAGAGAAGAACTACATAATCTTTTCTGTTTTCTTTATTTCTCCTTCCCACCTTGTAAAGGGTTAAAACTCCCTTCAAAAGTTTACTCCCGGTGACAGGCCACCTTAGCAAAGACCTGCAGCTTGGTTTATAAGCACCTGATCAAAATCTTATAGGTGAATTGGGCACCTGATCAAAACTCCCATTGGTGTGTGGACACCTGAACAAAAATACCTTGGTGTGAGGGCACCTAATCAACTCTCCTAGTGGATTCCTACCAGTGGGTAGAAGAGTAGATGTACACGGGTTTTGGGGAACTACTATATATCTTGTGTCATCTGGATTGCTTCTTGTTTGTTTGTTTTATTTCCTGTGCTGTGTTTTATTTATGCACTCCTACTGTTTGTTTTTATTACTCAACAAACTCATATATATATTTATGTATATCATTTATTTTGAAAAGTAAAACTTAAACAAGAGTTTTAACAGATAAATAAGAACTAAAACTCTCCTTTCAATTGGTATCAAAGCAGGTTGATTTTATCAATCACCCTCATCAGAGGATATCAATTGACCCTTTCAGGAAGGTCGACACGACGCTCCTCCTGAACATCATTTGGAGAAACCTCTTGCATGTGGCCTCAATCCCGACCCCACCATGGACCACTCTGATCCCCCCTTGATCTCCCATGTCAGCTCGATCCTTGCACCTATCCTCCCCTTTTCTAGGTAGTACTTCTTCAATCCTCACATGCTATTGTTGATGTTGCGTCGGACCCCTTGCTCTCCTCATTTCCAAAAACTCTAGGTAGTTGGCCGTCGCGTGGCCTTCCTCCTGGTGGAAGTCATTGAAGGGCAACGCCACCCTGCCTCCTCCTCTTCCATTTCCTCTTCCCCTTCCACTTTCTCGGTCGATCGCCATGGCTTGTTACTGAGGGGGGAGGCAGCCTCGGACCCTGTCTCTACCCAGGAGGGTTGAACCACCCATGCCCCCCATGGAAATTCCCCCATCCATGATATCCTCTTCCTTGACCTTGCCCCGGTCCTTCATGGGGTCTCCAGGTTAGCCGATTATTGGGCTCTTGGTACCTCCTGCCTTGATGTTTCCCCTGAAACCCCAAACCTCTAGGTTCGTCTCTCCTTCTCACCTCCTGTTATCTGTCTCCTCCTTGCTCCTTCACTTCCCCGTCACCCAGCCTAGCCACCTTCCTGCAAACGTCGGGTTCGCCGCCTCCCCCTCAATCTCCTTCTCCGCCCTCTCCATCAACTCTTCAAAGGACAGTGAGGGCACTCTCTTCAGCTCTATTCTGAAGAACCCTTCGCGGAGCCCAAGGATGAAGGCAAGCATTAGTTTGTGCCCCGACACTTCTTGGACCAAGAGTATCTCCTCGTGGAACCTGTCCACATAACTCCCCAGCATCTCCTCCGAACCCTGCTTGACTGTGAATAAGAATTATGCCCCCTTCTTCCTCTTTTTAGATGTTGAGAACCTCAGAAGGAAGCACCGTCGCAGATCCTCAAAGCAGTAGATCGAGCTCGAGGGGAGCTGGTGAAACCAGTCTCGAGCTTTCTCCTTGAGGGTGATGGAGAAGAATTGGCACTTGAAATCGTCCGACATCTGCCTAATGGAGACTGTGTCCTCGAACCACTAGACATGCTACACCGGTTCGTCCCTGCCTATGTAGTAAGACATCTCTGGTTCTCTGAACCCCTACAGAACTGGGGCAGAGATAATCAGCTCGCAAAAAAGACTCCCCTCCCCCACTCGTCGAGTGGCATGGTCTCGCGGAGTCAGCTCGCATGCCTCATCACTCACCGGGCTGGGGAACAGCTGCCGCCCCGGTAGATCTCGCCCACTCTCTTCTGCCATTGATTCCTTCCTGGGTCGCTGACCTGGAGTGTTCTCTCCTATCAGTTGGTATACGACCACCGGGACCGCGGTTGTCTCAAACTCGCTTCTGGCAGCGAATGCGAGATGTAAGGTCTACAAGACCTCTCGCTTGAAGTCCTCAAACATCCCCATCATCATTCCACTCGCGAGTGGTGGCGAGTGGCCTTGGTCGGATCTTTCCTCTTCACCTCTAACCATGAAGCTCAGCTTGAGATTTTCTTGTATAGGCTATGGTCCACGCTCACCACACTAAAAATGTTGAAACTGTCAACCGATCTCTAGAAGAGTTCATACCCACAGGGGGTTGTAGCCTACACCTACTTCTCCCTCACTGGCACACTTGATTATTGGTGAAGAAAAGGGAACAGACCCAAAGTTACAGCGAGAAGGTCCCGCCACACACTTGGAAGATCTTAGAGAGCTTCGTCTCCCAAAACAATGTTGAACTGGGCACAAGGAGCCAACCAAAAATAACCAGAGGAGGAGAAAGCCCAAAGATTGGATCCCCTCCAAAGGTGCCCTTAAGGGTCTATTTATAGATTCTCTAGTTTGGTCTGCAATTAGCGTTATTCCACCTTTTGGTTTTACTAAACACACCCCAAACTGGTCTGCTAACAGCCAAATTCCACAATTCTGAAGGGCTATTAACAGACCATCAAGGGTATCTAGGTAATTTCACCTTCAGATCCTTCTAGGCGAGTGGTTAGTGAAGGCACCACTCGCCAGACTTCCAGTACACTAGATTCTATAGGTCCTACTTGGTGAGTGGTCCATGAAGGCACCACTCGCTGGATCCTTACTCCTCTGGGCGAGTGGAGTTCCTCCCCCTCGCTTGTCTGACTTCCCGTGCATCCATACACCTAAGCGGGCAAGTGCTTAATGAATGAGGATGACACTCACCCGAAGCTCGCTCGTCTCTCCTGGCTTGGGCGAATGCCCCTCTTGACCTGGGTGAATGCCCCTCTTGACCTTCTGGAGCCTGGGGGCCTACTTGATGAATACGGGGTTGTACAACATAGGCTTGCTCAGTTATTTTTAGTAGGGTGATCAACTCCAACACCTCACTTGTTGAACCTTACCTGAAGGTTCTTGGTGAGGTCATGGAGTTTATTACTCCTACTGTTCAAATTATTTAGCTCACGGTGAGCTTGAATGAGTTCAGAATTAAATCTCTTGTTTTCTTCAAGAGACTTCATAAGCTCTTCCTTAAGAGCTTTCTTCTCCTCCACCGAGGAGTCACTTTTAATGATCTCTTTTGATGCTTTCATTTAAAGCTTCTCATGAAAGCATTATTCCACTAGGTGAGTTCATTTAGGGATTCTATTTCCCCTTTATACATTAGATTTTCTTTGCACAGATTATCAAAAATATTTTTGAAATTAGTTGAATAAAAATCTACTTAACTTAAATTGAGTTCCTATTCAGAAGTGGAGGCCTCTTTCAACTCATGTGTCATTAGGCACTATACTTCAGAATCATCTTCACATTTTGAGTCTGAGCTTCTATCATATTATGGGTATGACTCACTCCAGCTTTGAGATATCATCCCCTTCTCTTTCTTGAGGGGTTTTATCCTCTTCTATTTTTCATTTCCCTTGGATCTTTGTTAAACCTTCATCTTCTTATGGAAGTTAGTGGAAATATGTCCACTCTTCCTATGATAATAGTACACAATTCCATCTGATGGCTTAGGCTCATACTTGGTGTTCTTAGATTTTCTTCTCTTGCTCCTTTCCTTGTGCTAAGAATGATTGTAGAGCTTTCTTGCCAAGAAGCTAAGCTCTTCTTCAGTGAATGAACAGAGACTCCTTCTAAACTCAGTGACATCAAGGGCCACTGTATTCTATGGGATTGAGTTCAGAAGAGAGACTGGCCCGTGTTCAATCTTGGTCTGAGAGTTGGTCAACTCAAAGGATTGAAGCCTTCAACACAGGGCTTCAGGCATTATTTCCCCCAACTTCTAGTTTCCTTGATGGCCCAGGAGTAGGGAAGGTACTCTTTGGTGAGATTATTGAGGAGCTTGCCATTTTTCTCCTCATCAGAGATCTCTCTTCCATAGGTGTTCAGACCATTTATACTGGTGGTATATCTCTTATACTATTCCACTATAAATTCTTTAGTCTTCATCTTAAAGTTTTTATATTGGCTTATTAGGTCAACCTTCTAATCTTTTCTTGCATCCTCACTTCCTTTAGTTACTATTATGAGGGCATCCCATATTTCCTTTGCAGAGGCACAATTGGTGATTAGAAAGTGTGCTTACAAGGATATTCATGACCCTATTATAAGACCTCATATTCTTATCTTCATCGGACCATAATTCTCTTGGCTTGAGAACATCTTCATTACATGTGATGGTTATCTTCATTGAAATAATTGGACATGAAAGGATAGATTCATATATATCTTCATCAATTGAATCCATATATAACCTAATCCTAGACTTCCAAATGGAAAACCTTTCTAGGTTGTACATATGATATCTTGAGGTAGTAGTACAATATCTTTTAGAAGACATTTTAGAGAAATGGAAGAATGAGTGGAGGAGTATACAATATCAGAATCTTGATTCACCTAGGTTTTAACTCTTGGAGGTGAACCTACCTCTTATACCAATCGAAAGTGTGGAATGAAGTACTTGAATACTTCTAAGATGACCACTTATGTTGTATTTTGAGTTCTTCTTTGATTTTCCCTTTAAATATTATGCTAGTTAGATTTGATGAATAAGATAGTGAGTTAGATAGCGGATATTAAATCAAGTAAGAAGTAAAGCAAGAAATACATTGCATCTAAATGACAAAAAGATTTATAGAGGTAATCCAATAAGTTGGTACGTCCTCTCTTCCACAACATGTGGGATTCCACTGTCTCTCAACTGAGACGATGAGCATTTTTCCTCTGGAGGCTCCAACCTAAGTTGAACCCTTTACATTGAAGGTTAAAAACATAATAACTATTTTAAAGGGAGAGTCTGATAAACATTTATTGATGGTCACTGAGATTTTGAATGATATATCTCTTAGCAAGAGTGTCTCTAGCGAGAAGAGATTATCTGAATCTCAGAAGCAGGAGATTTAGAATACATAGAAGTGGAAGATGAGATTAGCCATTTTTTATTTTGTTTTTCTACTTGTAGTTGTTAGGGAATACAATAAACAAAGGAGATTGTATATCTCATATGTTTTCCTTTTTTGTCCAAGTTCCAATGGGATAGTAACGGCATGGGCGGCAAACAAGACTGGCGCCTTCTATATGACTCTTTTTGTAATCGACATAATACTTTTCGTTCAGTCAACGATCACTGGTTGGATGAATCAACGTTCGCTGAGGGAACCTCCACCAGTAGGAATTAGTCGATCAATGAAATTTGATCTTCCATCAAGTTGATTTGGGGTAACTGGTCATCGATCGCAGAGTGATGATGGAGGTCGATGGTCAACGATCGCTGATCATTAAGAAACCATATTTAGATCTTCTATAGTTGAGAGAGTTGGTCGTCCATCAACGATCGGCGGTCAAAGATCACTAATAGTTGAGCTTGCTTCTTCAGAATGTGATATGTGACCTACCTGATCTTCGAATACTGGTCGGCGGTCAACAATCTCCGATCGTTGAGCTATCCTAGTGATCAACTATCGTTGAGCCACTTGGTCACCAGTCAACGTTTACCGATCAACGGTCGTAGATAGAGAAGCCTTCTTTGAGAGATTATATTCTTAGCTTTGCATGTCTTCAAGAATTCTTGATAGTGTATCCACAAGTCCTCACCTAACATTTTGAGGATTTCTAGGACATTGACACTTAACTTTCTAGTATATTATCTTATCTTTATTATATTAAATCATAAAGGGATTTTTCCAACACTTCCATCCCAAGACGGTCAGACCTAGCGGAGGAACATAATACACTACAACATTTTGTCTTTAGCCACACTTGATTTTGCAACATGTACAAAATATTGTCTAAACATAGAGTAGAGAACAGTTTATAATTGTCACAATTAGGTAGAAGCTTTAGGCAACAATTTCGATGAAACATTCAGCAAATGTTCTCTAATCTATTACTGGGAACAATTTCTAAATATTATATTTGTCGACATACTTTAAACTACAATTGTAATGTCTTGTCTCTTAAAAAATTATTTTGCAACTCTTAAAAAATACTCATTATGTGATTTTATTCCTCTCTAACTTATATTATGAGAATTAAAAATATTATTACATGTTTTTGTGGCAATTTTGAAACATCACAAAGAAGCACTTTATCGAACTACATGACGGACCCGACATGACTTTTTAGGCAAACAAACTCCAAATTGACAATGGTCAGTTGCATTGAACTCGTATGATCGATGTGAACTCGATGTCATTCGTTTCGTTCAAATTTGACAAGAATTGAGAAATTTGACTGAAACATGTCGCATTGAGTTAAACGACGACTCAGATAAGCAACTATGAGTAAACGGAGTTATAATCCACTTCAATTGAGTTCATTAGACTTGTATCTCCTATACGATCGCAACGACATCTTTCACACTTTTTCTCGTGTGTATTTTAGGATTTTCGAATTTATTTATCCTTGGTAGCATGTATATAATTTTTTAACTTTTAAATAATCCACACCCTTATTTTTCTATACTCCCACTACAAGAAAACTAGCATTTACTCCACATTACCCTGCTCGATCTCCCCTCCCCGACCCCTGATATAATTAGGGCCATTCTCCCGTACACACATTCTCCTCTACACATCAAGAACTCCACGCCGCATCCCTTGTTCATCCCCTAAGCAGCATTAGAGCTTCCATTCCAATCCCGATTCCAGACTCCTCCTTTAGCCCTAAATGTGGGCTCATGTCCATCTCCACCCCCGCCGCACAATTTCGTCACTCGCCACCTCTTCCCGCCGCCGCAAGCCTCTGCTACCTCCAATCGTCTCTTCCCTCATCTGCCACATCGAAGTTGGAAACTCCACCGTGATATGGGTCGAGCGTGATGAAATTCTCCACCCCATATCCTTCTCTGGGGACACTGACAACATCGGGTGCACTATCTCTTACAAGAACGGCATTGTCAACTCGGGCATCTTTCGGATCATCATCAGGTCTCCACAGCTCGCCAGCTCTACCTCCACCTTCTCAATTTCTTCACATTTCATGGTGTTTGCCAGTTTATCTTTGAGCAGTCCCTCGCAGTTTGAATTCTTTTACACGGCTACCATTCCCAGATTATAATGATTCATTGGAGATACTGCTACCACTCATATAATTCTCCTGCAATAACAACCACCAGACCATCATCGACATGGATTCTTATGAGGTGCTGTAAAGCAGGAGGAGTATGACACTTCTCTCATCGGTTCAGGATAAAGATCTGAAGTCACTAGGTGTGTAGTTCAATGATGACACGGATGTGGCCATCAGGTTAATCCAGGAGAGGATCATTGAAGCTTAGATCGAAGTACTTTTATGTGAAGCATAATATGATGGAGTTTGTGGTAATATGTCGAGTTCATCTCAAGATTATATGTATGCATAGAGTTTCCTGCTTCTGAAGACGTCAAAAACTTAGCCCGAGATATATGAGGCCTTATGCAATTATAGAGTGGATTGGGCATGTAGGTTACTAACTTGAGCTACCACCAGAGTTAGGAAATCTTCATAGCATGTTTCACATTGTACAACCCAGTGTTCGCTGACTCGCGGAGAAATCAACTACAAACGATTCAGAGAGCACTCGCCGATTCGTGGCGAGTACCCTGCTAGGGCACTCACTGATTCGCAGCGAGCATCCTGCCAACGCAAGGCGAGGCGGACCAGGGATCTCACTCGCGAGGTAGCAAGCGGTGACGGTGTAGCGTGAGTTGAGAACCACTCGGGGTGCATTTAGCTAGAGCGAGCTGGGGGAGGTCTCACAGTTCCAGACTGGCGAGACAAGTGGGGGCTCGCCTCCACTCGCGAGAGGTGATCTCGCGGACCCAACTCGCGGGGAGGCTGGCGAATGGCGCCCTCACGGGCCACTCGCCCAGCAGGGGTCTACAGGTGAATTTACCCTGATACCCTTGGTGGGCTGCCAATTGCCCTCTAGAACATGAGAGTTTGGTTGTTAGCAGACCAATGTGGGGTGCGTATAGCAAAACCAAAAGGCGGAATCCCGCTATTAGCAGACCAATATAGAAAAGATATAAATAGACCCTGAAGGGCACCTTTGGAGGGCATTCCAGATCTTTGCTTCTCCTCAGGATGCCTTTGGTTAGCTCCTTCAGCTCTCCAAGGTGCCTGATGCGCTATTTCGGCAAGTGCACTGATCGTTCAAGTAATATAAAACGAGGAGTAATCCCCGAGTATCGAATCTCTCAAGGAACACAGTAAGGTGGAGTTAACGTTCGAGGAAGGACTTGAGATCGAAGTCCTAAAGGTCGGATGGAATGCGAGAGAGTTGGTTTGGCTTTTGGAAAATAAAAGAAAACAACTACAACTACTCCTATGCAATGCCGCTATGCAATGCTTCGCTTGGCGGGATGGAGACTAGGCAGGCCTTGAGCGCGCTGCGTCGCAAGGGCGGATGGACGAGTAGGCAAGCGGAGTCGAACTGTGCAGGCCTTGAGTGCACTGCTTCGTAGGGCGAATGGATTACACGGGCCGCTATGCCACGCTTCGCTAGGCGGATGGAAGAGTAGGCAAGCGGATGGAATGGTTCGCACCGGCGGAGTCGGAATGGATTACACGGGCCGCTATGCCACGCTTCGCTAGGCAGATGGAAGAGTAGGCATACGAATGGAATGGAGAGAACGGCAGAATGAGGGTCGCAAGCACCTCTTCGCAAAGCACACCACTAACAATTGTTAGGGCGGCACAACACAACCAACAATCCACACCACAAGGCACACCTCAAAATGATAAGCAAGAATACCCAAATCACATAGACATAATCAAGTATAAATGCTAATAATCAAAACACACTTCATCAAACATATAAGAAATCCAACTAAGCTATCACTACAAGGGGAGGTGAGTGTGCGAAATCGACCGACTCCGAAGTCTTGTTGAGGGTTCACGGAAGGAATCGTCGGGTTGTCAATCCGCGTCCAAGCTCGGTCCTCAACTGCGTCCGGGGTAGAGAGAGCTGTCACTACTCTCCAATGGACCCATCTTCTTCGTGTCACGAACCGGTGGAATGATCACACAAGCTGCTCCGATCTTAAAGAAGAAGGCTAGGTTGATTCCCTTCTTGAAGCTCTTGGATGAAGGAGATGGCCGAGAGGAAGCTCCGGCGAGGATTTGGCATTGAAAGTTTGCCTGGAGCTCCTCCCTGAGGTGGGCGGTGAAGAAGGAGGCGAAACCCTGCAAAAAGGGCGGAAAACGGCGGAGCTGGGCGGAGTCGGATGATGGATCCCGACCTAATTCGTGAGCAGGTCAATTTATAGGCGCTGGAATAAATAGTGCGCACGATCAGTGGCGCACGACCAGTGGTCGTGCGCGCTGGAGGTCTGTGATCGTGCGCCTGCCTGGGTGGAGCCTGCAATGTAAGAAATTTATAAAATACCATGTTCGCACGACCAGTGGCACACGATCGGTGGTCGTGCGCACTATCGTAGGTGGTCGTGCGCACTGGTCGAAACAGAACTCATAAAATTGATGTTAAGTGCGCACAAACGGCGGCGCACAACCGGTGGTCATGCGCAATATCGTTGGTGGCCGTGCGCACTGTCCGAGACAGAACTCAAAAAATAGGGTTAAGTGCACACGATCAGCGGCGCATGACCAGTGGTCGTGCGCAATAAAACCAGCGATCGTGCGCAGTGTTCCTGTACAGAATTGCACCGGGAACACCTGCACGACTCCTGTTCCAGCATACAACACCAATCTAGCCACTGGAGGTGGCACTTAACAATGCATGAAAACTAATTGCTAAGATAAACACGAAATAACACCAAAAACGGGCCTAGAGGTGCACTTAGCATGGAGTATCAAATATGAGTGAAAACATGTCTAAAGTGAAGTGCATCTAGAAAATCGGCCCAGATGAGTCCATAAATGTGTATATATTTGGGACTCATCAGTGCCCCGCTTCAGTCTTGGCTAGAGAGGGGAAGCGCTCATTAGATTTTTTGGGTGTGTGGTGGGACCTCCACACTGTTGTCAAGGGTCATTTCTTTCATTCTAAGTCCTCGGTCAAGTTTCCTTCATGAGATCAGTAAGCGCTAGCTGTCCCCCTTTACAGGGGTCTGAACTCCTCGTTGGGCCAAATACTGGTTCCAACACACATATCTTCATTGCGATGAGATTTTCTTCACCTTGATCAACATATTTATACTACATCAGAGCTAGTGTCCTATGATAGATCTGTATGCCTCGAGCCGATGTGGATTGTATACTCATAGGCCAAGATGCACTGAAGAAGTGGGTTCCTTCGGTGAAGGTGTTGTTGTTTAACCACGAACATGAGTACACTTGGAAACCTAGGGAATTGATGATGTAATGATACCGAAGATTGTTCCTTGGAGGTATGACCCTAACCTCTTTCCTCACTTCTACCCATAGACCTGATCTCATTTTTGGGGAAGAAATTTTATTTTGATATACTGGATTTGTAACACCCTTTTTTCAAAGGGGACTGTAAAATTTTTGTGGCACCTCTAAGGGGCCTAGTGGGCCCTAGGAGACCTTTGAGTGCTCCTGAGCTAGGGTTGGGCTTGGTGTCACCTCAAGCCTACCCTGAAGGTTGCAAGTGACCTTAGTGCACCTTTTGAGCCCCAATTAAGCTAGCCTACGCTAGGTGAGGTCCACCGTGCCCCTTAGGGTTCTGACTTGCACAAACCCAACCCAATTAGGCAACCCTTAGTCTAAAGGTCTAGGATAACCCTAATGGACCCATGGTTTACCCAAGGTGACCCTTAAGGGGTCCACCTCACTTGGATGACTAGTCATGCCAACATAAGGTGTTGAATTGGTCAACGTTAGCTCAAATTAGGGTTTATATGCACCCAAAATCCATGTGACTAGCCTTAGACTTGCCTTGACCAGAGAATGAGTTCATACACCCCCTTGATCTTAACATCACCTTGATGACTAGATCAAGTCAAACCTAGTAAGTTTAATTGGTCAAACCTAGGGCATAATGGTGAATATGGGTCATATTTGCTTAAATTAACGTCACCATCGACTTATTTGACTCGAGAGTGGGCTAAGCCACTCTCTCTCACTGCCATATAGACTGACACATCATTAGGAGGTCAAAATATGGTCAAAGTAGTCAAATCAAGCCCCCTCATACCTTGATTGGCAATGTGATAATAATGTTTTGCGTTCTGTTGGAGCTTGGGAAGGGCAGAAGAGTTACTCCTCTTTGTTTTTGAGGCGCAAGGAGGCCAATCGGCACGTGGGGAAGGCAAACAGGTGGTGGAGGTGGCTAGCCGAGGACAAATCATTTGAATCCCTTGGAGACTGTCGGAGGTGACTGAATGTGAAGCCAAGCCTCTTTGACACCACCCTCTCCGATCATGCCTCCCCGCTCGAGATCGAGAGGGATTAACCCTTCCTTAGTGATTTATTTAACTCTTCTCCTTTTCTAGATAATTTAAGATCATTAGAAGCTTGGTATGGACGTTAGAGAAGCATTCAGTCACCACTAGAGAGCCTCGGGCCACTACAACATGCATTCACTGATTTCGGCCCTTCGGGGCTCATTAAATGTGATTGCCAGGACTGGAAGGTCTCCACAACCTTTCCAAAGGCCTTTGAGGTGGCTCCGCCATATGGATGTCAAGATCCAGTGGTGGAGCCCTATTATTTTACAGTTACATAGATTTTGACGATCATCGATGGCAGCTAGCCACAGACCACCATCCAAAGGAGCGCCTCCCTCTAGCGAGTCATTTGGTGGTTGTGATGGCGTGACATGATGATCGTCATAGGAGCATGGGGAGCAGTACTTCACAAATACATACAATTATAATAAGATGTAAATCAAGTAATAATAACTTACATGCAAAGTATTTCAATCATCATATATGTTCTCTATGGTTGGCATGCTCAATGTTAGGGCCTATTATGAAATATGTATGCAAATCTAGAGATACTGTGGATATGCCATGACATTTAGGCTCTGTTTGGGGGGACTTATTTTCACCGGTCAAGCTATTACGACCGCATGAACGGATCTTAATTAAGGTCCGGTTCATGCAGTCGTAACCGCTTGACCGGTTAAAATAAGTCCCCCCAAACAGAGCCTTAGTCATTCTTCGTATGATTCTAATATGTCATCACAACAAACGCATAATGCACGGAAGGCATGCATTTTGATATAAGAACTAGGGAACAGCTGGTAATACCCTTTCAATGGGCCCTCTACTAAAGTACTCTCTAATCCATGCGTGTGGTCGGCCATACCATTTTTACGAACCTTCTACCAAAACTCTGATTATGAATACATGAAACCATGATCATGCCGACAATCACATTCACACAAAGTGCGCTCAAGGAACTCAACACAAAAGCGCATAATCCCCACACAAGTATGAGCATTATTGCATGCTCTCGCTATAGATCATGTTCGTCCAACTCACGCCAGTGGGTGAAACTTCACTTTAGCGCCTTGTAACGCAATCTTTGATTCAGACATCCTTTCACGTATCATGAAAAAATAATTCTCACGCCTGTTCTAGAAAATGGATGTGTATAGGTTCGAGGATTCAGGTCTCTACACGTACATGGTCTGCTACACAACCGTGTATCAAGCAATGTAAAATGGTAAAACCCCCAATCAAAAATGGGTCTCTAGCCAATCCACAACGAGCTACACGTACACGAACTTGTAACATTGGCATCAGACACACATCGAAAACTCACATCTAAAAAAAAACGGGGTGTTACGGCCCCAATGCTTGGGTATGCTATTATCAGAAGCGGTTGTTCGCTGGATTTGGATTCATAATTGCCCAGCCGACTGGAATTGATGCTGCTTCAATTTGACTAGAGGGTTGAGTTGCTCTGATGAGTATAAATGTTGCTGGATTTTGGATTGCTTTTGTGTAGATGTAAACTTAGTGTAACAACTAAAATTACTGCCACCAAGAATATTATACACTCCTAATTAGATATTAAAAATCAAGAATTTATATTATATAATTTATTTAGTTTCTGATAAAAATAAAAGATTATATTAAACATGATTAATTTGTATATAATTATTATTTTTTAATAAAAATATACATTAAATGTGATGGATTAAAATATATTATTATATCAAAATAATCGGAGGTAAGTTCGAAAAGAAAAAGAAAAAGTAATGACGCTGAACACATTTCTTAGATCAATCAGTCTCCTCCTCCGGGTGCAGAGACTTCAACCAGCATCAATCTCTCTCTCTCTCTCTCTCTCTCTCTCTCTCTCTCTCTCTCTCTCTCTCTCTCTTCCCGCCGCTGACCTTCTCATTGTCTTCCTCCATCTCCACTGAGCAGCGCACGCGCATCGCTCTCCCCCTCGGTCCGGCGTGCCGACGGCGCTGATTCGCATGTATGACCTAGAGAACGCCGGCGCTGATTCGCATAACCCCTCTGAGCGAGAGACAGGGAGAGCGTTTGCCGCCGCCCTCTGCCTCGAGCCGGCGAGTGCGCAATGCACCTAAGAAGGCGCCTGCCGGTAATATACCACTGAAGATTTGACTCCGTCGACGCTTCTGCTCCCGAGATTCGCGATGGCTACGCATCCATTTTCCAAAGAGAGTATGCGCATTGAAATGAAATGAAAGCAGAGTGTAGAATCAATTGCTTATAACAATGGCTTATATAAATCCCTGTACGCCGCCCATCCCATCGGCGGTCTCGTCGGAGTTGGTATTCAGTGACTCGTCGCTCTCACACCCGCAGGAACACCGACGAAGTGAAGCCAGCTCAAAATGTAGGAAAGGGGGAAAGCGTTTCACAGCAGGCGCCAATCCGGGGATATTAAATTCATTTAATTTATTTAAAAATATCCTCGTTTTTTTTTCATAATGTTATAATTGATCTATTTTATAAAAAAAAATTCATAATGTTAGTCCACCTAATTAAATGCCATGATATACAATGATTTTACACAAATAATATTGAGAATGTAACTTTACACTGATAACATGTCTCATTGTGCGCTTAGCATAGATCTTAAGCCCCTCCACATAGTACCTCAATTAGTTATAATGGTATATTTCGTGCACCGTCGATATTTCCTCAGGGTAGAGGAAAATCTTCCACTAAAGTTGTTGAAAAGATCTCAGATCGTCTCGGTCATACCCTGCTTGAACTCCATGAGGTCAGTTCACATGATGAACTCGCCCGGAGCTCGCAAGTTGATGATCTCGGACTCCCTCTGTAACGATTCCGGGGTTGGATAGAAGGAGGAAAGCCAGGGGATTGGCTGGGAGGAGGAAGATAGACGAAAGGGAGGAGGAAGAGACGATAAGAACTTAATACTTTTTTCTTACTTACTTTAAAATGGATACAAGAGCTAATATATATCCGGTCAGATGACCGTTACATGCATAACAGTAGACTTGGAACAATAATCGATACACAGTGCTTTCTAATTAAAAAAGGTTTATTTCTGCGGTTTGACTTCTGCTGCTGGCGGTGATGACAGGCTTTGTCCCTTTGTTTCGATGGCTGTGATTCCACGGTCTGTGATGAGCTGCTCCTCGTGATCTGATGTTGCGCTGTTGGTTGGATCTTCGTTGATTGTCCCTGGGTAATCTATAGCCGCTGATCTTGCTTTTATGCTGACATTAGCTGCGCCGTTGGATGGTGCTGGCTGCTCTGAGGCCTTAGGATGAGTCATAACATGGCCCTCCTTCTTCGAGACGCTATCCTCAGCGTCATTCTTTCTTTTTTTGGGTACTACGGTAGGCTCTGAATCGAAGAGTACTGTGTCCGCCGGTGATGGTGGTTGTCTGTGTGGAGCTGGTGTTGTCTTGGTTGGACATCGTCGATCGGTGCCGCAGCGGGGAGAGTTTTGTGTCGATGATGCGGGCAATATGCAGAGGTGTTGTCATTTGAGGCCTGGTGTTGCGAAGGTAAGTGATCTGGTGGTTGAGTTGCTTGGTTTGGTGGTGTGTAGTTTGTTCTTTTCTTTTTGTTTCCCCAGTTGGATGGTACTGGCTGTGGTGGTGTGAATCTGCTGCGAGGGTTTCTTTGTTGTTGATCTTGACCATGTGAGCTTTGGTGTGAGGTCGGCATTTCTTTGTGCTGCTTGGAGTTGTAGCAGCCTGTCTAGCGTTGATGTGTCTTCCCAGGTGCTGTCGGTGGGGGGGGTAAGCCCTCCCATTGAACCAGCGCTTGATCAACGCTTTCCCCGTGTCGAATGATGTTGCGCGTGCTGACGACGGCGAGCGGGGAATGCAATGGATATTTTTCCATTGGAGGTTGGGTGAATTGACGGTTTGTATCTTCGGGTCGCCGAAGTATGGTTTGAGCATGGAGGCGTGAAATACCGGATGGATCTTGGATTCGGGCGGGACGAGGAGGCGGAACGTCGTGGCTCCAATGACTTCCACAATTTGGAAAGGGCCATAATATTTGAGGCCTAATTTCCGTCCTCTTGGTCAGGTCATGGTAAGTTGCCGGTAGGGATGAAGTTTGAGTAGGACCCAGTCGCCTTGCTCCAGATTGAGTTCCTTTCTTTTCTTGTCTGCTTGTGTCTTCATTCTGTGTTGAGCCTTGGTTAGGTTTTCTTTGAGGCAATGAAGTAATTCATCCCTGGTTTGCAGAACTTCCTCCACGGCTTCATTGCTGGTGGTACCTGTGGTATAAGGACGTAATCCAGGAGGTGATCGACCAAACATGACCTCGAATGGGGTCATGTTGATCGATGAATTATATGATGTATTATAGTGAAATTCCGCAGAATTTAAGAACTCGGACCATTTTTTTGGTTGATTATGAGAAGAAATGCGAAGGTATTGTTCGAGGCAGCGATTAATTCGCTCGGTTAGACCGTCGGTTTGTGGGTGATAAAATGAGCTGTATTTTAAATGAGTTCCTTGGAGTCGGAATAACTCTACCCAGAAATTACTTAGGAAGATAGTATCTCTATTAGAGGTAATAGATTCTGGTAAGCCATGCAATTTGCCCACGCAGCCCCAAAAATCCTTAGCTACGCTAGGGCCTGAAATGGGATGTTTTAAGGGGGCAAAGTGGGCGGCTTTAGATAGTCTGTCGACTATTACTAATATTATCGTGTAGCCATTGGAGTTGGGGAGTCGGGTAATGAAATCCATTGTAATATCAGCCCACAACTTGCTGGGTATAGGCAGGGTTGTAATAAGCCGTAAGGTAGTTGGTTCGTTGCTTTGGCTTTTTGGCAGATGTCGCAGTGGCTAATGTATGTGGTTATATCAGGTTTCATTTTATGCCAAAGAAATTGGGGTTGTATGTGCTGCATGGTGCCCTTGATACCTGAATGGCCGCCGGCTAGACTAGTGTGTGCTTCTGTGATGATGTTTGCTTTTATTTTGGAATTGTCTGGAATGTAAATCCTGTCGTGCCGCATGATGTAATTTCCTTTTTTTGTCCAATTAGGGTAGTTTTGTGGATCTGATGTGAATTGGTTTGCAAAATCGTCATGTTTGTAATCCTCTTCCAGACCTGCTAATAAGGGGGAGTGAGGAATGGTGAGGATATTTAAATGGCCTACAGGTGGGTCTGGATTATCTGGTAATCGTGATAAGGCATCAGCGGCCTGATTCTTGCGTCCTGCTTTGTATTTTATGATAAAATCGTATCCTAAAAGCTTGGATAGAAAGGTTTGCTGTTCCAGGGTTTGTATTTGTTGTGTCAGCAAATGGTTGAAGCTTTGGTGGTCCGTGAGTATGGTGAACTGATGTCCTAGCAGATATTGGCGCCATTTGCTGAAAGCGGCCGTGACGGCAAACATTTCTCGGCTATAAGTGGACTTTTTCTGCATGGCGGGGGAGAGTTTTTTACTAAAATACGCAATGGTTTGGTGGGCTTGTTTTAAGATGGATCCTATGCCTGTCCCGGATGCATCGGTTTCTAAAATAAAGGGTTCTTGAAAATTTGGGAGGGTTAGGATATGGTAGGTAATAAGCTTGTTCCTTAATTGCTCGAACGCTTCCTGAGCATTGGGGTTCCAGGAGAATGTGTGGCGTTTGAGCAATTCGGTGAGGGGAAATGCTATTTTGGCATAGTCTTGGATAAATTTTCGGTAATAGTTTGTAAGGCCCCAAAAGACTCTTACATCTCGTTGTTTTTTGGGGCTGGGAAAATTGGTGATGCTTTCAATATTTGCTTGTGTTGGGAGGACCTGGCCCCCACTAGTAGTGTGCCCCAAAAATTCAATTTCTGGGGAAGCAAAGTAACATTTGGATAATTTGATAAACAAATTATGTTTTTCTAAAATCTCCAAGGTCTGCCTAAGGTGAGTATGATGGTCTGACTCGGTGGGACTAAAAATTAAGATGTCGTCGAAAAAAATTACGATAAACTTGCGGAGGTATGGTCAAAAGATCGAGTTCATTAGAGATTGGAAAGTGGATGGGACGTTAGTAAGCCCAAATGGCATGACAACGAACTCATAATGTCCCTGGTGGGTTCGGAAAGCGGTCTTATGGATATCCATGGCTGCTACCCGTATTTGATGGTATCCAGATCTAAGATCAATTTTTGAGAAAAAACGTGCCGCGTGTAATTCGTCGAGGAGTTCGTCTATGGTCGGAATAGGGAATTTGTCTTTGATTATGATTTTATTGAGGGCTCGGTAATCCACACAAAAACGACATGTTCCGTCTTTCTTTTTGACTAAGATAACCGGTGAGCTAAACGCTGACGTGGAGTGCCTAATTTGTCCGAACTGGAGTATGGTGTCGACCATTCCTTCGATCTCATTTTTTTGGTGACGTGGGTATCGAAAAGGTTTTAAGTTGGGCGTGATGAAGTTGGGGGTAAGGTTGATTTGGTGGTCGATTGTTCGTGTAGGGGGTAATGATATTGGCTCTTCGAACAGAGGTGTGAAAGTACGGAGTATTTTGTAAAACGCTGGTGGAACTGCATTTTTGAAATCCTTAATATTGGCGGCTTTTGTTGTTGCGATGTATTTGCTAATTAAAAGGCACATTGCTGAGGGTTTAAGTGCTACCATCCTACGCAGCTGCGATGATGATACCTGTCCAACATGGGTTCCTTTTTGGTGTCCCGCTAAGGTCACTTGTCCTCGAGGGTTGGAGTAGGTTAAAGTGAGTTTGGCATAGTCTGTTGTTACTAGGCCCAGCGTCCTTAGCCATCGTTGGCCAAGAATGAGGTTCGTGCCTTCTATGTCGAGGACATATAAGTGAGCCGTATATTTGTTGGTTTGGATGAGCAGCTGAGTATCCTTGCACTTCCCTTGGCATGTTTCGGTGGAGCCATTATCCATGAAGACGGGAAAGCCAGTTATCTTGAGGATGGGGAGTTGTAGGTGGGCAGCCATCCTAAGGGATATAAAATTGTGTGTGCTTCCCCCGTCGATGAAAATTTCTAAGGGTTGTCCATTAATGTAGCCCGTCATACGTAATCCGTGGTCCGGAATGGCCCCTGTGAGAGCGTGAAGGCAGATGGGTGTGGTAGGGTCTCCCTCCTCTACGCCTATGTCGGGTGGTTCTTCTACTTCGTCATCGGATTCGTCCATGCCGCCTAAATATAAGAGTACTCCCCTGCCTTTACTTTTATGATTTATATGATATTTTTCGTCGCAGTTATAACACAATCCCTTTTCCCGGCGAGCTTGGAGCTCGGCGGGGGCAAGCCGCTTGATGGGTGGTAATCTTGGTTTATTATTAAAGAAGGTTTGGTTTGGTTTAGTACCGGAGTACGTGTTCGTGTTGTTGTATGGGGGCCGTGGTTTATAATTTATGTGTTGCTGATCTTCATACATTCTTGCGATGGAAAATGCGTCGTGTATTTCCGTGGGTCGTGCCAACATGACTGCTCCCCGAATACTCTCCTTAAGTCCGGAAACGAACATATCCGCAATGAAACCAGGTGTTAATCTCGGCACTTTGGTGATTAACTCTTCGAACTCCCGTTTATAGGCTAGGACTGTTGTTGTTTGGTGTAATTTAGTTAATAGGCCGGCTGGTTTCAAATATAGTGATGGGCCAAACCGTTTGTGAATGGCGTCGACAAACATTGAAAAGTCCAGTGCGGGGTGATCTTTAAGGGTGGCTTGATACCATTTTGAGGCGGGTTTGTCGAGGTGAAAGGCAGCGATTAGTAAGTAGTCCTGGAGCCTAATCTCGTTAAACTCAAAGTATCGTTTTAGTTCATAAAGCCAATCGGTGGGGTCCCCTTCTGAAAAGCGAGGGCAAGATATTTCTATATTACCAGGGCGGTTAGAAACTACCTGGGTGGTGATGAACGATGGGTTTGCCCCAAGGATCCCATGTGTTGGTTGGGTCGGAAAGATATCCGGCGCTCGAGGTTGACTGCTCATTGCTTCTTCGATAATAATGGGTCTGTGTTCCGTCGGTAGACCACGTTTGAGGAGGTTTTCAAATTGCTGCATCATGTCCTTTCGTAGCACAGTGATTTGATCTGTAATGTGATCTGCGGAATTCTCCTTCGTTTCAAGTATTTGTCGGGCCAGAAGGTTTTCCTTGGTTTGTAGCTCGTTGGTGAAATAGTTGTGCATCTGTTGTGTTTGCTGATTAAGTTCTGTCAGCATGCGTTGGTGTATTTCCTCCATCTGGTTGACGCAGGCTGCTTGCTCGGTCTGAAGGGCTGCTTTGAGCTCGGTGATCGATCGCAGTCCATCTCCCATCGTGAGCAACGTGTGGCTGGTTGAGGAAACTCAACGAGTGCACCAAGATGTAACGATCTCGGGGTTGGATAGAAGGAGGAAAGCCAGGGGATTGGCTGGGAGGAGAAAGATAGACGAAAGGGAGGAGGAAGAGACGATAAGAACTTAATACTTTTTTCTTACTTACTTTAAAACGGATACAAGAGCTAATATATATATATCCGGTCAGATGACCGTTACATGCATAACAGTAGACTTGGAACAATAATCGATACACAGTGCTTTCTAATTAAAAAAGGTTTATTCCTGCGGTTTGACTTCTGTTGCTGGCGGTGATGACAGGCTTTGTCCCTTTGTTTCGATGGCTGTGATTTCGATGAGCTGCTCCTCGTGATCTGATGTTGCGCTGTTGGTTGGATCTTCGTTGATTGTCCCTGGATAATCTATAGCCGTTGATCTTGCTTTTATGCTGACATTAGCTGCGCCGTTGGATGGTGTTGGCTGCCCTGAGGCCTTAGGATGAGTCATAACACCCTCCCATCATGATTCTCCATGAGATCGCACACTAGATGTATCCTTCTTCGATCACGGTCCACTCTCACCGCACCAAAGTGTTGGAACCGAGAAATTTGCTTTACAAAGTCCCGACCGAAAGAGGTGACCAATGGTTACTAGTCCAGCGATCGACCTAGGCAGAACACAACTAAAGGGAGCTAAAGAATAAGAAACGGTCTCTAAATTACCTTTAAACAAGACCCACGTGCGCGCCGGCGAGGAGGTCGCAACACACACCCGAAAGTTTATAGGAACTTCCCCTCCGAAATCAATGTTGAGCTGGGCACAAGAGAGGCAAAGACTGAAGATTGGGGAACCTTGGGGTGGGGGGAGATTGAGGGGGTGGGGGTTCAACTAGCCTTGTACTTGTTCCCTGAGAGCCTATTTATAAGCAATCCAGGGTGGGGTTTGTTCTGTGGATAGTCATTAAATAAAACTTTTTCTACCGCGACCATAATCCCAAACAGAACCTCGTCAAAGCTCAAAGTTTCGTCAAACATTTCCCGCACGAGCGAAACAATATTCTTGATTAATGGTTCACTGATCATAAGCCCAGTGCAGCTCCATAGCCAAATTTGATCTCCAATTTCTACATATATATTCAATAAAAGCCCAGTCTTTGGTTTCCAAATTGGGGTGTGGATAAAAAATTGAAAATTGACTGAACCCCCCAAACCGAACAAATTGATCCGGTTTTACACCTAACCGAACAATCCGGTTTGGTTTCGATTTTCCTTTCTGAAAAATCAAACGGCACATATTAATAATATACATAAAAATATTACCAAAAATCGAAATTTTAACTGTATTATCATCTAAGTAATGCATGCAAATAATATCATTGGAAAGAATTCAAAATTTTTGATATCAATAATTTTAATGTATCTATTTAAGCACTGAGAATAAGTAATTAAACACTGTATTGAGCGAGTTTACTTTTTTATATTCATTACTCAATTTCGTAATTTAAAAAACATTCAAACATGCAGTATGAGTTGTTAACTTTAATATATCATCCCCGAAGAAAGTCTAATAATATATATAATTGTTAACTTTAATGTGTATATATATATATATACAGAAACACACGAATGATCGAGTGATTGTGCACGGAAGATCCCCGTGCTCGCGCGACAGTAGCCTGCCCATCCAGGGCGGGCTTCGCTTGCACCCAATTATTTAAAAACATTTTCCCTTTTTTGTAAATTATTTAAACATTTTTTTATAAATTTTAAAAAATAAAAATTTATGTATTTTATTTTTGAACTTTTAAAATATAAATTATATTATATATTGTAAATAATATAATTTATATTATATATAATATAATTTTAATATATATTATATATAATATTATTTATATGCATATATATTATATTAATTTTTATAGAATTTTAAAAAAAATAAAAATACCATAGTTCGCGATTCCCACCGCCACCGGCGGCAGAGACGCCGCAGGCCTGACCGGAGCCCACCGGCAGGTTCGCCGGACTCCGGCGAACCTGCCGGTGGTAGTCCTGCGGCACTCTGGCAGGGCCACCACCGGTGGTGGCCGTGACCGTGAGCCCACCGACAGGTTCGCCAGACTCACAGTCAGGGCCACTGCCAGCGGTGGCCCAGCCAGAGCGCCGCACGAATACCCCCAGCGAACCTGTCGGTGGGCTCCGATTAGGCCGGCGACGTCTCTACTGGCGGCGGCGGAGTGAATCGTGGGGCTGCGAAGGAGAACAGTGCACGTAACAGGCTCGTATCGTGAGGGAGGGAGGGGAAATTTCAGGAAATGACTATTTGCATCTCATTTCGCCTTGATCTAACGACTGTGGTCTATTGAATGGTTCTAATTTGGTCTGACTTTGGGCCTAAAAGTATTTCCTTATATATCACACACACACACACACACACACACACACACACACACACACACACACACACACACACACACACACACACACACACACGAGTGACAGTGCACTAGGCCCCCCATGCCCCGTGCGGCAGTGCGCTCGTTGCGATGACCTACCCCTCGCCACAGGGCGGGCTTCGCCCCCCCCCCCCCCCCCCCCCCCACACACACACACACGAGTGACAGTGCACTAGGCCCCCCATGCCCCGTGCGGCAGTGCGCTCGTTGCGATGACCTACCCCTCGCCACAGGGCGGGCTTCGCCCCCCCCCCCCCCCCCCCCCCCCCCGGGCGCGCCCGCACGCGGTTTGTGAATAACGACTCATGTATTGTTCGAAAACCCTATATTGTAGAATTAGTGGTCTGCAAATAGCGGTCAATGCAAAAAATTTAACTATTCGCAGATCATCGTGGTCTGTAAATGATTGCAATGCAGAACCATTTAGCTACTCGCAGGACCTCTGTGGTCTGCAAATAGCGATCAGCGCAAAACAATATTGTTACTAGCAAACCATCCACTTTAATCGGACGGTGAGAATGAAGTGGCGGACCATTACACCGATAAGAGGATTTCTTTATATATAGTATGTAAGTATATATATATACAGACACACACGAGTGACAGACATAGGCTAAAATCTAAACAATCAGAGTCAAATTCAGATACCCGGAGTTGAATCGTGCAAGAGGCGGCCTCTTTGATGAATTTTCGGAGATATATTGGAAGGAAATCATTGGAGAAACCACAACTGATATTGTAAGAAAGGGAAAACTTCTCCATCCGTCCGCTGACCGGTTTTCCAAGGAATTTGCCATAGCTGAAAGACCTATTATGTAAGCACTCTATTATTATCTTAGAGTTATCGGCTATGTGAACACAGGATAGTTGTTTTTGTAAGCATAGAGCTATTCCATCCCGTAAAGCCATGCATTCCAGTTCCAATGCAACTTTTTCCCCATAAGCAAAACCAGCCACAAACGCCCCATGTTTGTCATGGATACACCCCCACCACTAGCCTTTCTCGTTGTAGGATCCCCGACACCGTCGGTGTGCAAATAACAATTGGCAAGATTGTCGCCTTTCCAGCCAAACACAAAACATATGTTTGTCACAAATACACCCCACGCGCGCCAGCGCGCGCACACCCCACGCGCGCCAATGCGCAGGCACACAACCGGTGCGCGCCAGCGCGCGGGCCCATACCCCGCGCGAGCCCAGCCCACAGGAGAGCATCCCGTGTGCGCGGGAGCGCTGGCGCGCACCCAGCGCGTGCAAGGGCACGAGTGCGCACTCTGCACGAACATATCTCAGGTTCGCAAGGCACGCGGATGCACGCCCGCGCAGGTGCGTCCCGCACGCGCACGCCAGTGCCTCCCTCACACCACTTCCGTCTCCGCATACCACTTTTCGCGCTCCTTCACACGCCTCCGTCATGTTCGCCGCAATCCCCTCGCTTCGACAACCGACCTGTTCCAGTTTAGGGCATGATCACCCTCCCAGACACATTGGGTGAATTCCCGAGGCAGTCAATGCATAACATCCAATTTGTGGTGGTGGAGTCCACCTCCGCCTACAATGCCATCTTTGGAAGACCGCTCCAATCCATCTTTGGAGCAATCCCATCTATTCCGTACCTAGCTATGAAGTTCCCGACCGCCGCAGGGATATGGGTCGTAAGAGGAAACCAAGAAGCAGCACAAACGTGTTTCTTAAAGCAGGCACCACCAATAGAAGCAACCACTCTCAATATTGACAACTTCAACTTATGGGACGAGGCCACCCTACAACGCGGATCGCCCATCAAAGGGCTCATCGAAGTACCAATCTCCTAGCAGGATCCGACCCAGATAGTCCAGGTTGGTTCCCTCCTATCTAAGGAAGAGCGAGAAGAATACACTCTCTTCCGCTAACGAGGATATCTTCGTGTAGAGTCCATAAGATATGTCTGGGGTAGATCCTCAGGTCATCTTCCATTCCTTAAATATTAACCCTGCTTGCAGGCCGATGATCCAGAAAGAGAGGAACTTCGTCCCAGAGCGGCTCAAGGCAATCGAAGAGGAGGTGGAGAAACTCCTGGAAGCGCGGTTTATCCGCGAAGCAAAATACCCCACATGGCTAGCCAATGTGGTTATGGTAAAGAAGGCCTCAGGGAAGTGGCGGATGTGCGTCGACTACAGCAATTTGAATCAAGCTTGCCTAAAAGATAGTTTCCCCCTTCCAAGAATTGATCAGCTGGTCGACGCAACAGCCGTACATGAGCTCAGCTTCATGGACGCGTACTCAAGCTAAAACCAAATCAGAATGAACCCGGAAGACGAGGAGCACACCGTATTCCGAACAGACAAAGGAGTTTACTGCTACAAATGCATGTCCTTCGGCCTCAAGAACGTTGGGGCAACCTACCAGAGGCTAATGAACAAAGTATTCAAAGACCTCATCGAAAGCACAATGGAGGTCTATGTGGACGACATGCTGGTAAAGAGCATCTGTCGCCGTGACCACTTAGAATATCTGGAAGGGTGCTTTCAGCTACTACGCCGTTTTCAAATGCGGCTCAACCCCAACAAATGTGCATTTGGTGTGACGGAGGGAAAATTCCTGAGATTCATGGTAACCCATCGAGGGATCGAGGTAAACCTAAAAAAAGGCGATGGGAGACATGTCACCACCCCATTCCATCAAGGACGTTCAGCGCTTAAATGGAAGGATTGTTGCTCTTTCGCGATTCCTGGCACAGACGGGAGATAAATATCTCCCCTTCTTCAAAATCCTTCGAGGGGCACACCACTCTGGGTTCCAGTGGACGGACGAGTGTCAGACGTCCTTCGAACACCTCAAACAGTACCTGGCTTCTCCCCCGCTCTTATCAAAACCTATCATCCCTGGAGAAGTCTTGTTCCTTTACCTAGCAATATCCTCCACGGCCGTCATCTCGGTGCTAGTAAAAGACGAAGGAGGAGTCCAATGGCTTGTTTATTACCTGAGCAAGGTCCTCACCGACGTCGAAGCCAGATACCCAATGGCCGATAAGACAACCTTCACCCTCGTCTCTTCGGCAAGAAAGCTTCGACCCTACTTCCAGGCCCATACAATAAAGGTGTTTACTCAGTTACCGTTACAGGCCATTCTCCAGAAGCCAGAAGTATCTGGGAGACTAGTAAAGTGGGCAGCCTAACTGGGCGAGTTCGACATCCAATTCTTACCACGACCGGACATCAAATCCCAAGTGCTCGCCGATTTCATCGTAAAGAATACTCTACTTCCGAAGATTGCCCCTATTAAAGATATCTCCGCCGCTCGTTGGACTCTCTATGTCGACGAGGATTCTGCGGCCGAAGGAGCCGGAGCAGGATTGCTCCTAATCAGTCCGGAGGGCATCACTTTAGAGTACGGCCTCAGGTTGAAGATCCCAGTAACCAACAACATTGCTGAGTATGAGGCTCTAATCGTCGGACTACGACTCGCGGCTCGTGGTCTCGCAAGTTGAGGAAACTACGAGGCAAAGAACGACCAAATGGCACAATATCTCATACTCGCAAAATCCCTCCTACAAAAAGTATCATCGCACCAAATTCTGCACATAACCAGGGAGCAGAATTCCAGAGCCGACGCACTCTCCAAACTCGCAACCTCTCCTTCTAACTAACAATCCTGAAGGTGTCGAATCGAAGACATCGTGACTCTCAGCATTCCCAGGACATGGGAGATCACCGAAATTAGCGAAGAGGGACCATCCTAGATGACACCCCTCCGAGCCTACATTGAACATGGAGACCTGCCCAACGACCGCTAAGAAGCACGACGGCTGCGAGTGTGAGCCGCCCTATACGTTATCATCGAAGGGGAGCTTTACAGGCGGGCCTTCTCTGGGCCATACCTAAAGTGCCTTCCGGCAGCGGAAACAGAGTACGCCTTAAAGGAAGTCCATGGCGGGATATGTGGAGAGCACCTAGGCACAAGAGCTCTGGTACGAAAGATCCTGCGTTAGGGGTTTTATTGGCCAACAATAAAAAAGGGCGCCGCCGAATTCGTTAAAAAATGTAAAAGTTGTCAGCTCCATGCAAACGTCCCTCATCAGTCCCCAGTAGCGCTTACGACACTCCAAGGCGCCTGACCATTAGCTAAGTAGGGGATCGATCTCCTCGGTCCCCTCCCCATGGCCTCCGGCAAGAGAAAGTTTATCATCATGGCTATCGATTACTTCACAAAGTGGGTAGAAGCTGAACCCCTCGCCAAAATCACTGAGGAGAATGCCAAACAGTTTGTATGGAAGAACATCGTCTGCCGCTTTGGAATCCTGACAATAATTGTCGCCGACAACGACACTCAGTTCACGGGAAAGTTGTTCACCAAGATGTGCGAAGACTTGAAAATTAACCTTCTCCATACGGCCATAGCTCACCCACAAACAAATGGCCAGATTGAAGTAACAAATCGCACCATCCTCAAAGGACTCAAAACCCGCCTCCAAGAGGAAGGAGGGCAGTGGGTGGACGCGCTTCCAAATGTTCTGTGGGCATATCGTACAACGAAAAGGACTCCCACAGGGGAAACCCCATACAATCTCGGATACAGCACTGAGGCGATCATCCCCGTAGACATCGACGTCCCCAGCAGTCGCGCAAAAACCTTCGATCCCGAAAAGAATGACCGGCTACTCCGAGAAAACCTAGACTTAATTACATAAGTCAGGGATACGGCTACCCAACGCATAGCTCACTACCAAAGACGTGTGACCCAACTTTACGATCGAAGGGTGAAACCCAGGCCAGTCAACGTAGGAGATCTGGTCCTATGCAGCATCGAGGCGGTCGGTAAAGGCCCCCAAGGAGATAAACTCTCGCCAACTTAGGAAGGTCTGTACGTTGTCACTACCGTTGTAAAACCCAGAACATACAGGCTCAGAATGGCGGAAGGGAAGACTCTACCACGCAATTGGAACGCCCATAACCTGCGCCGCTTTTACTAGTAATTTGACTCTTCTATCATGCAAAAAGCCGCGAGCTCAAACTCGCGCAAACTTATCTTATATTATATACAAAGCCGCGAGCTCAGACTCGCGTAAACTTATCTTATATTATGTAAAAAACCGCGAGCTCGGACTTAAGCAATCCAACTCTCTACTATGAAAAATATGTTTTAACACCGACACCAATGTTTGAGTAAAAATAACATACATCTTCCTCACCATCACAAACACTTTTTATCATTAACTTTGGGGCCTGCCCCCGAGACTTCGCATTGCCGCCGATCGAAGGTCAACCCTCTCCCTGCAATAAGGTCCCGACGTCGTAAGGGCCTGCCCCTCTTACGGTCGTCCACGGTTTGAACGCATACACTCTTCACTGACCACTTTGGAGCCTTGCCCCTGGGACTTCGCACTGCCGTCGATCGAAGGTCAGCCCTTCTCCACGCAGTAAGGTCCCGACGTCGTAAGGGTCTGCCCATCTTACGGTCGTCCACGGTTTGAACGCATATGCTCTTCACCGACCATCTTAGGGCCTGTCCCCCCGATTAATGCTTCGACAATGACTAGAGCAATAAAGTCACAAGACGCCAAAAAGCACAAACAGAAGGCTGTACGAATCAAGAAGAGACTGCAAAAGATGAAGTGAAAACAACCTCGCACTTATCCCTCGACAACGACTCCAATTCAAGCCACCACAAAGAAGAACGTCAAAACCTCCAAACTCCTCCACGTAGTAATTCAGACTCCGAAGGTTTGGGGAGCTTATGATGTGCATCTGTAAAGATGATGTGCATCTGTAAAGATGATGATCATCCATGGATTTATAAGAGCCATGTGGCGCGTTTAGAGAAGGCTCCACTAAAGAAAAGTGGAGTTAGTCGGGCCAAAGCTCGTCCCATGATCGTGAGAGGGGAAAAATCCGCCACGAACAGTTCGCACTTCGGCATCGCCAGGCGCAACTAAGACCGTGCCCCCATCTCAGTGGGGTATGGCCTAACCGCACCCCCATCACGGGGGTACGACCTAACCACACCCCATGGGGTACGGCCAAGCCACCCCCCCCCCCCCCCCCCCCCCCCCCCCCGCGATGGGGTGCGGCTAAGCCCTCCCACCTCCCCCAGAGGGCCTTGCGGAGGATCCGGCCGAAATCACACCCCCTCGTCGGGTGCGGTCGAAGCCCAATTCCCCTTTGGTGGCGCGACTTCTCATTTCCACGTTCATCGCGCGCTCAGAACGCTCTCGTATTCATTACACGCTCAGAACGCCTCCTCGCACGCTCAGAACGCTCTCATGTTCGTTGCGCGCTCAGAACGCTCCTGTGTTCGTTGCGCGCTCAGAACGCTCTCGTGTTCGTGGCGCGCTCAGAACACTTCCTCGCGCGCTCAAAATGTTTCCACGTTCCCGACACGCGCGCAGTTAACATTTCCTAATTTCTCAAATTGCAGGACCCGTTCGTCGCCTTCATCGCCATCAACGAAGCTGCCCGAAGGGAGAAACGGTTATTTATGAAAAATGGCGATCCGTGTGCTCCGAATCGGAAAACGTGATTCGCCCGTCAGGTGGTTACGGTGGTTACAACGACGAAATTACCGGGCTACCCCCGTCCAAAGTTATAAAAGGAGTCCAGAGCCTTCATTTCAAGACACCTTGTCTTCTACGGCCGAGAGAGCTCCTTTGAAGATTTCCTTGGAATTCTCCTTCGGCGCTTGAAGATCTTCTTTGGCCCTCGAAGATCTCCTTCGAGCCTTCGAAGGTTGCGAAAGGCGACTCAGCATTCTCACTTTTGTTCTCACCACCATTCTCAGAAGAAGTATTTAGCTTCCCGAGAGGTGGTCTGTCACCCTCGGAGCTCACCCCCACTCTCTCTCTCTCTCTCTCTCTCTTTCTCTCTCTCTCTCTCTCTCTCTCTCTCTCTCTCTCTCTCTCTCTCTCTCTCTCTCTCTCTCTCTCTCTCTCTGTCTACCATTGTAACGAGCAGCTGCCTGTCTGGCTCGAGTTCTCAATCTCTAATTGTAACCCGCCAGAAGAAAGTGGAAGTTGGCCGGCACAGCTCCAACCGCGTGGTTTTTCACCCTTTCCAGGTTTTCTACTTGAAAGTCCTTGTGTCACTTACTAATTCACTCATTGACTATTTGCTCGCTCGGTTCGCTTCAGAGCTAAGGTGGTTCAATATATATATATATATTAGGGAATTGTTAAGTGCACCATATTTTTGGTTATGTGCACTAAAAATTTATGTAAATTTAGAATTTTATTTCTTTCAATAAAATCACTATGTGCAAGCATTTGAGGGCACTGCACATGTTCCGCCCCTCCAGCTCGCTACCCTGATAGCTAGGGTTTGGAAAACCCTTGCCATAATCGTTCTCAGCCAAATCTCGCTCGACGACACCCTACGTCAGCCTTCGCAGTTCTTCGTCGGACTTCACTGACCTTCGCCGCCCTTCTCCACCCTACGCCAGCATTAGTTAGGGTTTCGAAAACCCTTGGCACGACCATTCTCCACCAAATCCAGCTCGACACCGCCCTACGCTTCCCTTTGACGCCTCTCCAGCTACTCAGATTGTCAGGCTCTTCCCTTCTTCTCGTTGTTCCAGAGTTGGTTCCAGAAAATTTTTCAAATGAAGTAAGCTACCAATTTTTTTTCTAAAAGCTATTGATGTAAGCTTGGCCTCGAATCAATATTGTTTGAGTGTTTTTTTTTTCATTTTTGCGGCAAATTTTAGTGGTGAATTGTTAGAGAGTCCTGCTAAAATTTTGTTGTCAAAGCGGGAAACTGTGGAATTTGTTTTAACTGAAGACTGATGGAATCTATTGAAGCTACTAGATTTTTGATTAATACTCTCGTTCTTCTCAGATTCATGATGTAGCTAGTGTTCTTCCTCCTCATTGTCTTCTCCAGCAGTGCAAGGAAATTAGTGATTTTCCTTGTAATGTTAGCTAACTACAATCAAACTAAGAAATAGAAATAAATGCTTCCAAAAGAAGACCTGTAGATGATGATCGCGACATCCTTAAAGCCCAACATTTCCCCTACCCTAATCAGAAATTTACAATATAGGACTTTTTGGTTGTGGTTCATTGATATATCAAGTTATTCTTGTTGGTATGCTATTAACAATAATGTGATGCCCCTAACAATAATGTGTGCACTTATCATAGTGCGCTACTTTTAACAAAAAAAAAATACAGTCAAAATTGCAGTGCACTTAAAGATTCTGTAGAATTAACCATCTGGAATTAATATCATATTTCTTTAATAAAAAGAGGGCAGAGATATTTTCAGCCATCTTCTTGTTTCAGATGATGATTCAGTTCATTTCAAAAGGACAGGAAAGCTACAGCCACTTTTACCTCTGTTCAAAACATGGTACATAGCTCAGCTAGCTTACTTAGAAATACCAAGCCGACGGCCGGCACGGCCTCTTGCTGCTCCCCGGAACGCAGTACAGCTGAGGCACTGTGTACGCTTTGTCAGTGCACCATTCCTCTCTTCCATTCCATTGCTCCTCCGCCACCGCGGCCGGAGCTACGTGGTGGCGGTGGTGGTGGCCTTTTCCTACCTCCTTGTACGCAAACTCTTCTCCAAGGCGGTATCCTGTTTCGGATGAGAGGAGGGTGGCCTCCGGACGAATCTGTGGCGGTGCGTCTGGCACACAGAAGCTCAAGTCTGCCTCCGGCGGCCCTTCAGTACAGTCGGAGTTCAGATCTCCCTCCTTAAAAAGCAGAAGATCGTCACTCTGCATTCAAAATTTTAAACACGAATCCTCTGTTTTCATGTTAACGGTCACAAGGAAGTTAAAACGGTTAAATAGCATGCGAGGAGAGCAAAATTAATAGTCAATTACTTTTCCGGCGTCTTGATTCATAGGGTCATCAACGAGGAGATCCTCAACACAGTAGCCAGGCAGCATCTTTATCAGGTAATCGGAGATGCTGCTGCTGCTGCTGCTGAGCTCTGGAGAAGCTGACGAGACGGCGATGGAGGCAGCGGAGAGGCGGGTTCCGGAGAGGATGAAGCGGCTGTGCTTGAAGCGTTTGGCGGCGTGGATGGAAAAGTCGCACTCGTAACAGAGGATGGCCCTGTCCTCCTTACAGAACACAATCCCCTGCCTCTCCTGTACCAAAATTTCAGCAACCATTTTCGATCGCGTCAAAAAATTCAGGGACAATCTCGACCAACTGCGAGTTCTGCTAGAATCGGAAAGATTGAAAGAGAAGTTTTACGACCTGGCAAATATCGCAGAGAGGGCGTTGTTCGGAGGTGGAGGAGGAATGGAGCAGAGTAAAGCGGATATGCTTGCCGGCCACCTTATTAGCGCGATGGATGCGACGGTCGCAGGCCAAGCAGAGCGCAGCCTCATCGGCGCAGCAGAATACCGCCGCCGCCGTGCCGCCGCAGTCGTCGCATAGTATCTTCATCACTCTCTCCTCCTCTCTGTGTATCTTCCCTCAAGATTAAGATTTGAAGGCGAGAAGAAACCCAGAGTGAATAATAGAAGAGGATGAGCTGGTGGAACAGTTTTTGATTGTACGGAAGACGATAGAATATTATGGGGGCGGCAGGTTACTTATGGGTTGCTAGCTAGCAATTGGACCGTGTGTTAGTGGGCGCTGAAAACGATGATTCTTCTTAATATTTTAATGGCGATTAGCTTCATCAAGTTCCCCTCCTTCACGCCTCTTCGGCTCTTCCTAAGGCCGCGTTGATTTGTTAATGGGGGTTGAACGAGGTGGTGGTGTTATGATCTTTCAAGTAACAGGAGAAATAACAGTAGTAAAACAGTACCTTCACTTCAATTCTTCAGCAGCAGAAAGACAGCCTTCTCTTGCATTAACCGAACACCAATAAACAGATGATACAGAAAAAAAGGATCTCCCCGAAGAGCTTAGCTCTGAACGGTTTGATCGTCCTCCCGAATCAGCCGCCACATACACAGCAAACAAGGTTCTACATAAATAAAAACAAAAAAAAAAGATAACCTAAAACTAAGCATGCTACTTATATTATCATCCAGCCAGACATATTACAAAATTACCCCTCTCATCTAAAAAGGGTCATAACAATACATCCTCCCCTAGAGCTTACTTGTCTTCGAGGAGGAATGATAAAATGCGGGTAACGTTTTTTGAATGATATCAGCTCCTCTCATGTTGCCTCTTCAATGGTGTCGTTGATCCATTGCACAAGGACTTGTGTGATCACGCGGCCGCGGTCGGGAGTGATGCTACGATCAAGATTTTCGGCGGAATTTACTATGCCCGGTAGCTGAACTTGATGAGGGTGGACTTCTCCTACATGCTCCCGCAATTGAGAAATGTGGAAGGTGTGATGTATTTTGCATCCGCCGGTAGAGCCAATCGATAAGCCACGGCTCCAACACGCTCGATCGAGCACTTGGAAGGGACCAAAAACCTTCGGTGATAATTTGTGGAATCCTTGTGCTCTGAACTAGCTATGAGAGAAAAAATTTCTAAATCTAGGGCAAGCCTAGATATGCAGCGGAGAGCAGGGATCGAGTATAGAGATTTTATACCTCCGGCCATTTGGGCTACTCTTGGACGATCAACTTTAATGAACAGAGCTCGGACGGAACACCTCCAAGATCTAAGCAGAGCTTGAGCGGAGCGGGGCTCGGGGAAAGCAGGACTCGGGCGGAGCACCTCCAAGAGGCTGATGCCGGAAGGAAGAGGGTGGCGGAGCACCTCCAAGAGGCAGATGCCGGAGGAAAAGGCCGGCGCACCTGCGGGAAGAATCAACCACGAAAAGGGGGGGGGGGGGGGGGGGTCCTGCGATTCTTGCGACTCCGATTTTTGGGGAGAGAGTGAATCAGATGGATCACAAAAGATGGGTTTTTAAACCCTTTAAATACCCCAAAACCAGGGCCTCAAGAAAACCCTGAACGATCTGGGCCGTCAATCCTCCCATCTAGAGGATCTTGAATAAACCCAGATCTCACTTAAACCACTCGTCACACTTGAGCCTATTCGGGTCACCTCCTTATATCAATCACCCTATCAGACTTCACATGAGTTGAATCAATTAAATAATCTAACATTCTCCCACTTGATTCAATACAGGGAAGATCCTCCTATTATTTAAAATAATTAATTTGTGTTCTATAAGAGTAAAATAACACTAGACTCATAGGGCGATTGAGAACATCAAAAACTTTCGTATGGCCATAGATAATTACATAAAATAACAGTGACTCTTGGCTCAAACCTTATGTGACGTCTTTATACTTGTGTAGGAAGTCGCAACTACATGAACTGCGGCGGTTGTACCTTAAATGGTAGATACTTTCCTTCCACAATTACAATGTATTCTTTCGATCCTATCAGGTACTTTATGTGGCGTTAATCTTTATGAGTGGGTGCTCCCACTCTTTAGTGTGATATATGATCTCTAACGTTACTTTACTTGTGCGCAGAGAGATAAAAAGACTGAAATACTGCATTAATCCAAAGAGAGAGTAACAATAAATGTCATGACTACCTAACCATCAAATGAGTCCACGAGTCCCATTCTGTCAACATGACTTTTGTACAACTTAGGTGGGAGCCCTTTAGTAATGAGATCTGTTACCATAAGCAGTGTGTTTATATGCTTGATGATGATTTTGCCCTCCCACACATTTTCTCTAACCACCAAAAACTGTATGTCGATGTGCTTGCTGCGGCTCCCGCTTTTATTGTTCTTGGCAAAGAACACTGCTGCAGCATTATCACAAAGAAGCTTTATTGGCTTAGGAACCGTATCCATCACCCTAAGCCCCGAAGAGAAATTTTTTAACCACAATGCTTGTTTCGTTGCTTCATAACATGCAATGAACTCTGCCTCCATGGTCGAGGATGAAATAAGAGTCTGCTTGGTACTCTTCCAAGCTACTGCACCATTGACCAACATGAAAATATAGCCAAAAGTGGATTTCCTCGAGTCTTTGCAGCCTGCAAAGTCTGCATCTGTGTATCCGACCACATCCAGGTGATCGGACTCTCTATATGTAAGCATGTAATCCTTAATTTGTCCCATGGAGATATCACATGACTTTCTTAGCAGCTGTCCAGTGCTCTACCCCGGATTACTTTGATATCTTCCCAACATTCCCACCACGAATGCAATGTCTGGTCTAGTACAAACCTCTAAATAGACCAAACTGCCAACTGCAGATGTATATGGAATGTTTTTCATGGACTCCAATTCCAGAGAATTTTTGGGACATTGTGACAAACTGAATTTGTCACCATTTACTATAAGATCTATAGAACTAGAACAATTTCTCATATTAAACCTTTCCAAAATTTTGTTGACATAGACCTTCTGAGATAACCCCAAGATCTTTCTAGATCTATCTTTAAGTATCTCAATTCCTATGACATAGGAAGCCTCCCCTAAGTCTTTCATGTCAAAATTTTGAGAGAGAAATTATGTAGTTTCCCTTATCATTCCCAGGTTATTGCTCGCTAGCAAGATGTCATCAACATACAGGACTAATATCATGAATCGGCTCCCACTGACCTTGATGTATATGCATTGGTCCACAATGTTTTCCTCAAAACCAAATGAGGTAATGACATTATGAAACTTTATATACCATTGTCGTGAGGCATGTTTAAGCCCATATATTGATTTCTTTAATTTGCACACAAGGTTGTGGCCTCTCTCTGAAATGAATCCCTCAGACTGATTCATGTATACTTCCTCTTCAAGTTCCCCATTTAAGAATGTCATTTTGACATCCATCTGATGTAGCTCTAGATCAAAATAAGCTACGAGGGCCATGATTATCCTTAGCGAGTCCTTCTTTGAAACCGGAGAGAAGGTGTCATGGTAGTCTATGCCCTCCCTTTGAAGGAAACCTTTGGCAACAAGTCTTGCCTTATATCGTTCGATGTTACCAGAGGCATCCACTTTTGTCTTGTAGACCCATTTAGAGCCTACAACACGAAAACCTTCTAGTAACTCTACTAGATCCATACTTTATTGTTTGCCATTGAGTTTAATTCATCCTTCATAGATTCATACCATTTTTCAGAGTCTGTACGGCTCATGGCCTCTGAAAAGGTGATGGGGTCTTGATTGAGTCCAGACATGTAGTCGGTCTCTTGCAAGTATACAACATAATCAGAGGGAATAACCGTCCTTTTGACCCTTAAAGATTTCCTTAAATCTTATTGATTGAGTGGTTGTGGTGCAGTCTCCACTAGTGGTGGTTCCTGAATGACTGCTTCACTAGCCACGTCTTCATGAGAGCTCTGGATAGGAGGATCATCGATCACTCCTTCATAAGTTGTGATCTGAATAGGTAGGTGTTGAGCCATAACATTTTCAACACCACTACCTGAAGGTGCAATCTCCTGCACCTCTTTTATCACAACTTTATGAGAACGGCTCTCATCAGTGTTAGATTCCTCAAGAAATCTGGCATTCCTTGCTTCTACAATTTTAAGCGTGTGAGAGGGACAATACAACCTATAACCCTTAGATTTTTCTGCATAGTCAATGAAAAAACCACTGACTGTCCTTGGGTCTAATTTCTTTTCATGTGGGTTGTACACCCTAACCTCTACTTGACAGCCCTATGTGTGCACATGGTTCAAACTGGGTTTCCATCCATTCCATAACTCAAAAGGTGTTTTAGGAACCAACTTGGAAGGAACCCTATTTAAGATATACACGACTGTTTTCAATGCTTCACTCCACATGTGAGAAGGGAGATTTGAGGCACTTGTCATGCTTCTTACCATATCCATCAGTGTATGATTCCATCTTTCAGCTACACCATTTTGTTGTGGTGTGACAGGCGTCGTATATTGAGCTATCATTCCATGTTCTTGAAGGAATCTAGCGAATGGACCAGGTATTTGGCTTCCATCTGTGAACCTACCATAATATTCACCACCCCTATCAGATCTTAAGATTTTGATACTCAAGCCAGACCGTTTCTCTACCTCTGCCTTATAGACCTTCAAAGCAACGAGTGCTTCTAAATTGTCATTTAGAAGGTTTAGATACATGTATCTTGTAAAATCGTCAATAAAGGTAATGAAATATTCTTGACCATTCATACATGGGGTTGTAACTGGCCTACAGATATCAGTGTGAATTAGCTGTAGTTTTGCATCACTTCTTCTAGCTCCTTTATTGGACTTGTTGGTTTGCTTTCCCTTTATGCAACCTATACAAGTTCCAAAATCAGTGAAGTCAAGTGTCTGAATGACATCTTCTTTCACCAATCTCTTAAGGCGCTCTATGGAGATGTGACCAAATCTCCTATGCCATAAACTAGAAGAATGATTATTTTTCACATTGATACTACTACTACTACTATCATGTGTTGTAGTGAGGGATTGCAAATAGTTTAAATCTAGATCCAAACTATATAAACCATCTGTCAATATACATAGCCAACAACAACTGAATCTTTAATAATCAAGAAAGAAATGTCTTTAAACTAAAGCCTGCAGGCGCAAGTCTAGTACACAAGATTCTTCCTATGTGGATCTCTTGCACATGGCACCGACTGACATGGAGATCGGATTCGGGTGAAGGATGCAGGATCATTCGTTGCCACCAAAATACATTCCAAACTCCATCAAAATTAAATACATAGCCACAAAAAAATATTACATCCATACACAAAAAAATGGCAACGGACAATCCTGCAACCTTAGTAACGAAAATAATGAGCATCCAACAAGGAAACATCCGCTAATTTTGGAAGAAATCATCACAAATTTTGAGAAAAAGTTCATCACAGTTTTTGGAAGAAATCGCCACAGATTTTCAGACAAAACACATCACAGGTTTTGGAAGATATCGACACCGATTTTAGATGGAAAAACCGGATGTGGAAACCCCTAACGCAACCTAGCTCTGATATCAAATGAGAGAAAAAATTTCTAAATCTAGGGCAAGCCTAGATATGCAGCGGAGAGAAGGGATCAAGTATGGGGATTTTATACCTCCAGCCATTTGGGCTACTCTTGGATGATCGACTTTAATGAATAGAGCTCGGACTGAACACCTCCAAGATCTAAGCAGAGCTTGAGCAGAGCGGGGCTTGGGGAAAGCAGGACTCGGGCGGAGCACCTCCAAGAGGCTGATGCCGGAAGGAAGAGGGCGGCGAAGCACCTCCAAGAGGCTGATGCCGGAGGAAAAGGTCGGTGCACCTGCGGGAAGAATCAATGATGGAAAGGGAGGGGGGGTCCTGCGATTTTTGTGGCTTCCGATTTTTGGGGAGAGAGTGAATCGGAAGGATCTCAAAAGATGGGTTTTTAAATCCTTTAAATACCCCAAAACCAGGGCCTCAAGAAAACCCTGAACGATCTGGGTCGTCAATCCTCCCATCTAGAGGATCTTGAGTAAACCCAGATCTCACTTAAACCACTCGTCACACTTAAGCCTATTCGGGTCACCTCTTTATATCAATCACCCTATCATACTTCACATGAGTTGAATCAATTAGATAATCTAACAAGCTAGGCTTGTTTTTTGTACGATTCGAGACGAATGTAGGCCCATGATCCCACTTCCAAGGTTCGCTCCCGCCGCACCTTATCCGCCATAACTTGCGTTCGATTTTGTGCTTCAGCTAGGTTGCCTTTCAATAATGATACCACCTCCTCTCGTGCATCAAGTGAACAATATAATCTACTTCCTCCGTTATCGCTTCCCCGGGAATATATAGGGTATGCACTGTCGGCTCTTGCCCATAGACTACCTCATATGGTGTCATTTGGATGGCACTATGATAGGTAGTGTCATACCACCATTCTGCTATTGGTAACCACGTCACCCAACTACATGATCATTCAAAGAACATGCATCTTAAGTAATTTTCAAGGCAACGATTGACGACCTCCGCACATAGGTTAACGACTACCGCACCAAGTCCTTTCCCACAACTAACCGCTCTTTGCGCTTCAAGATACCATTAGTTTAGTCATATTTTGAGCAGCTTGATCGGACTTGCTCTTTTTGCTTGATAAGTTGTTGTAGGTCCAGGTCGTTTGCCCATGACTCCTTTAACTGTTGCAAAATGTTGGAATTGATGGTTACTAAGATATTGAGCTCTCCCTTCTCCACTTCATATTTTCGTGAAAGTGCATGCGCACATAGGTTCTCTTTGCCTTACTTGTATTAAATAGTGTAATCATAGCCCAAGAGCTTGGCTAGATACTTTTGTTGTGCGGGGTTTGCCAATTTCTTATCAAGCAAGTACTTCAAAGAGCATTGATCGATCTTGATAATGAATGAGTTCCCTAATAAGTAGCGGCGACATTGTTGTACCGCCATCACAATGGCAAGGATTTACTTCTCGTATACCGACGCACCCGCATTATTTTGTCCGAGCTCCCGACTGAAGTAAGTTATCGGTCTCCCTTCTTGCATCAATACAACCCCCACTACCGTTTCCGAGGCGTTGGATTCTAGAACGAAGGGTTTGGTTAAGTCCAGTTAGCATATGAACGGTGGTCGTGATACCGCTTCTTTGAGTTGAAGGAAGGCTTGTTTGACCTCATGAGTCCACGTGAATCCTTTGTGTTGGAGCAGCTCCGTGAGTGGCTTGGCAAGGGTGCCATAATGTTGTAGAAGCAGTGGTAATAGCCGGTCAACCTGAGGAAATCACGTAGCTTCTTCAACGTTGCGGGTCGAGGCCACTCCATCATGGCTCGAATCTTCATGGGGTCAGTTTCCATGCCCCGACTGGAAATAAGGTGACCCAAGTAGTGAACTTGCTGCAGGCCGAAGTCGCACTTGGATCTCTTGAGGAAGAATTAATGGTGGAGTCGCAAGGTGCCACATGTGAAGTGGAGGTGATGTAAGTGGTCCTCCCATGACCTTCTAAACATAATAATGTTTTCAAAAACACCAAAATAAACTTGCGCAGTTGATCTTGGAAGATCTTGTTCATCAAACTCTGAAATATGGAGGGAGCGTTGGTTATCCCAAAGGGCGTGACCAAGAATTCATAGTGGGCTTGGTGGGTGCGAAATGTCATCTTGTGGATATCGGCCTCCACCATCCTCACTTGATGGTAACCCGCTTGTAAGTACAATTTAGAGAAGAACACTGCCCCGTAGAGCTCATCAATTAGCTCCTCAATGATAGGAATTGGAAATTTATCCTTGACTATGTGTTTGTTGAGGTGGTGGTAGTCGATACACAATCTCCATGTTCCATCACCTTTCTTCACCAATATGACTGGCGAGGCAAACGGGCTCAAACTGTGTCGAATAACTCCAGTTTGGAGCATTTCCTTGATCAAGTACTCGATGACCGTCTTCTATAGAGGCGAGTAATGGTATGGTCGTAAGTTGATGTCCACTTTATCCTCTTTGAGGGCAATGCGGTGTTCATGTTCTCTAATCGGTGGCAGCCCATTGTATTCTTCGAACAGGTCCTGGAAGGACTCCAAAAGTTCTTCTAGCTGCTATTTTGGGCGGTTTCCAGGGTTGTGACCAGCTGATCTGCTCCACCACGGTCCATTGTTATGTTATTTGATGGCCCTTGACTAAACATTTGGAGTTCCCCAATTTTGGTGTCAGCATTGTCACCCTTTTGCACAACCCGCGCTACTAACATATGGAGTTCGTCGTGTTTTGCTTGCGATGGCCTCCTCTTTGTGTCGGTGTTTCAACCATGTTCTCGACAAACTTTTGGAACCCCGCAAGGAGATTTGCTTCCCTCGGGTTGTAAACTCTAACTTCATATTTCAGAAATCCCATTGTATGACTCCTAATGTGATGAGCCATTGTACTCCAAGAACCATCTCGCAACCACCTATCGGTAAGACCAACATATACGATGTGAAGAAAACACATTGCATCCTCCATTCAAACTTCTCCACCTTATGAGAGCTCGATATGCATTTGTCATTGGCGACGACAACGTTAAACACATGAATCGGTACCAAATGGCACTGTAATCTGACGGTAGTTCCACTATCTAGAAAGTTGTGTATTTTCCCTGAATCGATCAGAATTTGAATTGGCTTCCTTGGTACGAGGTTGTCACTCACATTGTATGAAAATGGGTGGTTCCTGTAAGCGCGTGCATAGACACTTGCGGAGTTTCCTAAAATTCCCCTTCTTCAGGTATTCTCTCAATATCCTCTTCATCTTTCGGACAGTCGTGGACATCATTTTTAGGTTCTGGGATAAGTTGGATAACATATGGTTGTTTGCGACCCCCACACTTATGACACAGAATGTATTTCATATCACACCAAATGCATAAGCCCTTGTTGTGTTTGTCATCCATTTCTGCGGAAGACACTTTTTGTCCCCCCTTGGCCGGTGAAAATCCATATCAGATCGGGGGAAATGAAGATACTAGAGCAGCTCCCCGCGGGAAACTAGTGGTGGGGCGACCGGTCTTCTGGAAACTGTCGGAAGAGGCCCGACACCCTTATTCCGACGCAACATTCACAAGGAGTAGGCGATCTCATCCTTCAAGTCAGCTAAGCAGAAACTCAACACATGATCTTCTTGGATTTTAACACGGTGGTGAAGCACATCAAAGTCCTCCAAATATTGCTTGATGGTTCCTTGTTAGCGCAGGTTTTTCAGTACCTAAATGGGATCATCGAATAGAATAGATCCAAAGCGGGTGGAGATGGCCTAGCAATAGTCCTCCCATGTAGTCCCTTGTGGTGAAAGACACAACTTCATGAATGCTCAGTACCACAATAAAGCCTTGCCCTCCAAATGCATCGACGCAAGCTTGACCTTCAAGTCCGGAGCGATGCTGAATATCAAATAATTGCTCACAACAGTAGAGCCACTCATGGAGCGCATCATCATTGAAGCAGGGGAACTCAATGTGCGGGAGGCGTGTGGTTAGATGAGGGGTCGGAGTGTATGCAGGATGGACCTCAGAAAAGGAGCCGCATCCGCCATTGTCTGAGCTCTAATCCAGGCAGATGGTTGTTGTAAGACCCCAGTTTTTCAAGTCCACTGAAGTCATAAGGTGTTGAAGGCTGTGGAGCTAGCGTCGGGCGCTAGTGCTAGCGCTAGTGGTAGCTCTTATCGTCGAGTAGCATGCTGACGAATATGTTTCGACGAACCATGTTGAACCTAAGTGAATTCACCGACGATTGATAGCACGGGCGGTAGCACTAGCGTGAGCGCTAGCGGTAGAAAAGTCCTTAAGCGGTACCGACTCTGGGCTAGTGCCGACGCTAGCGGCTAGCGCCAGCGCTAGCGGGAAAATGATATAGAGGCTGAATTCGGGGTTCTCTTCTCATTTCCTGCTTTCATTCTCTCTCTCTCCTTCAGCAAGGAAGCAGAGGGTTGGGCTAGCTGTTCATTGAACTAAGGGGGAATCCGTGAACGAGATCCGGGGTGAGCGTGCCATCATCGACTCCGTAGAGAGGAAGCAATTTCAGCAAGTTCTCTCCGGAGCAATTTCAGATCTATGGCGTCGAAATGAACGTCGAGGGTAACGATTCTCCTCCCTACATCTATGGACATGTGTGTCCTTTGATTTGCATGATTTGGAAGACTTCTACTAATTAGTAGATGGGTTCTTCCGGTGGGTTGATGTTTTCCCCACAATAATTTGCATTTAGAATCCGGAATCGAAGAATGGATATTAGGCATGCTGTGTGAAGCCCATCCGGACAGGGTGGTCAAGATTGGTGATGCCTGTTAATCGCGTGTAGGAGAAGACTCTGTGCTTTATGTTGTATTTTTCGGGTTCTGCGTACTTATTAGTACTGTAAATGGTTCTGGAGGTGTTTCCCAGAAAATACCCGAAATATGGTAGCAGAACTAGGTTATGTTACTAGCGCCGAGTGCTAGCGGTAGCGCCGGCGGTAGCTCCAGGTGAGCAAAAGATGATGAGTTCTGGGAATGTTACTCCAGAGGTAGCAGAACTAGCTTCTGTTACTAGTGCCGGGTAGAAATGGGTTCTGTTTCTAGCGCCGGGCGCTAGCATTAGCGCCGGCGGTAGCACCCAGCAAGCTGATTGTTTGTTCCTGTGCAACCTAAGTCCTGGAGGGTAGGTGTGTTGCAGAAGAAGTTGAAGGGCCTGAAGAGCCTAGCTTTGAGAAACAGGCACAGGTGAAAGCTTACCCGCATCGTGCAGAGTTGATCGCGATGATTGAGCACGGGCCTAGATGATCCGAACTCGCCCATAGTGGTGGTGAAGAGGTCGCCCCTCGGTGCACCGGGCTATGGAAGAGTGCCGGAACTTCGTGTGTACGGCCTAGCCCAAATAATTATCTAAGTCGAAAAATGCTTAGCGTGGAGGTGTAGCTCGGGGAGTATGCTAAAGTGTGCCTTGAGAGCATGAAGCGGATGGTTGTGATTGCCTACGTTGGTGTTGTTTGCGGATATATGTGTTTATATGCTGCTAACTCTTACCTGCAGGGAAGGAGTACCACCGCCCCGGGCATGGGGTGAGGTCGTTATAATATTTGGTCAGCTAAAGCTGACTGGTTGCCCGTTTTCCCACTGCTTGGTGGATTTGTTTGTACAGGTACTGGGGAGACTTGCAAGAAATAGTGGGCTGAAGTCCCTGCTGCCGCACTTTGCTGGCCCTCGAAGGCCGAAGTGTTTTTTTTACTGTTTTTCATGCGTGGTTAGCCTGCGTGCCGATATTTGTAAGCCACTTTGTTGATATAAACAGTATAGTAACCAAACTCTTTTGTATTTTCATTCCCTGTATATAAGTGGACAAATTATGAACTGGTTTTATCTTAATAAATGAAATGCTTCCGTTATGCGACTCTGTGTGCTGAGATAGTTATCTACTTAACTGTTTAGACTAATTCAGTAATGTGCTCTACTGTTCGTTTAATGTGGCGTGGGGTCCCGACCAGACCTACTGCTATGTTCTATGTAACAGGGAGGGTGTTACAAATTGGTATCAGATATGGGTCTCGATCCCTTTCCGTCTGAATTCATGGTCGAATTCTTTTAATGGGTGGTGAGCACGTGTGTGCGTCGCCATTAAGACATGTAAATAACCAGTAACTGTCCACTTTAGGAATGAAGTACCTGTATGATTGTAGCCTTGTGATGGAACTTATGCGTTCCTTTGTTCTTCCATGCCATCTCTTAGTCGCTAATTGTGTTTTGTGCACATATATAGGTGGCTGGGAGTGGAGCGGGGCCGTCTCGACCAACGCGTTCGACTGCGAGCAGTGCACCAGCTGAGGTGCCTACTCCTCCTTCTGCTGAGACAGTGAGTATGATAGCTGAAGCGGTGTTTTCTATGTTCACTGCACCACCTGGAGGGCATGTCCCTGGACAACCTCCTACCCTAGGGGTGGCTCCGGTGCCGGCTGTAGCAGTTGAACCAGTGGTTGAAAGACCAGTGCCGATGAGGGAACGAAGAGCTCCGGACCAGCAGCTGCAGTACTTTCTGAGTTTTCATCCTCTACGTTCACGGGGGCAGGAACCCCAACTCAAGCCGAGGATTGGTTATCAAGGGTGAGAAAGACCTTGAAGGCCACGAATACAGAGGAAGAGCAGAAGGTTACATTGGCAACCTTCCTTCTGGATGGGGAAGCACAGTTGTGGTGGGACGAGCTAGTGTTGCATCAGCTAGCAGGAAGGCAACTGACAGATATCTCTTTTGATGAGTTCTCAAGATTGTTTTTGGCGCGGTATCTCCTACCTGCTCAACAGATTGAGATGGAGAACCAGTTCAACCGACTAACTCAAGGTGATAGTATGATTGATGACTATCTACACGAGTTTACTCGGTTGGGGAGATACGCAGGAGCAACTTTTGCAGATGAAGCTCGGAAGACTAATCGTTTTTATGAAGGTCTGCGGGAAGAGTTACGGTTGCTTCCGTCGGGGCCAATGACACAGGGGTTTATGACCCTGGTCAATATGGCTCGTTCCCTGGGAAAGGATATGAAGCGGTCCCAGAGCAGAAAGGATTTAGCTGTGGTGAAGCCAAAGTTCAAAGTACCGAGCTCTGCGAAGTCTGGGCGAGGCGAATGGAGGAAAAGAGCAAGACCGTCTGGGTCAGCTCAGTCTGCTTGTTCTGGTTTGACGACTGGACGGGGCCCACTCATCTGCTATAACTGTGTCAATCCGGAGCATTATTCTCGTGACTGTCGTAGCGACAAGAGGGCAGTTGTAGCTTTTGCAGCAGAGAAAGGGAAGGCGGTGGAGTCAACTGCATCCCATGCTACTCCAGCCCAGACCAGGGTGTACAATCTTGGCCAGCAGGAGGCCATAAAGCAGAATGACGTGGTGACAGATATGTGTTAGTATATAGCTTTTATTGCTTTTTATACTTCATACCTTGTGCATTGTTTGTTAACCTTGTGTGTATTAGGCTTTGTCCTAATATTTAATTGTCCGGCGAGAGCACTGTTCGATATGGGAGCTTCACATTCCTTTCTATCGGAGGCATTCATACGACAACTTGGAGTACCTTCGACGATGATAACGGAAAGGTTAGATGTGATGCTGCCCAATGGGTGTTCTATGTGTGCGGATCAAGGCTGTGCGGTAAAGGTACGCTCGAAAGTCAAGACTTTGATTTGGAAGCACTGATACTACTGCTTTCGGAGTTTGATGTGATCTTTGGTATGGACTGGCTGTCGGCGCAGCAGGCCTACATTGATTGCACTTCAAAGGAGGTCACTCTGGGGAGGAATACCGAGCGTGTGACTAAGTTTGCTGGTTTGCTTGGATCGATCAAGACGTCAATGTCTGCTGTTCAAGTAGTCAAGGCAGTTTGGCAGGGCGTAGAATTGTGTGTTGTGCTAGTGGGGGTTGCAAAGCCTCTGCCCAGTCTGAGTGACGTTCCTGTTATTGCGGAGTATCTTGATGTGCTTCCGAAAGATCTTCCTGGGGCGCCACCTCAGCGCAAAATTGACTTCACTATAGAGCTGGTGCCAGGTGCCAAGCCTGTGTCACGCTCTCCATACCGGATTGCGCCAAAGGAGATGGCGGAATTGAAGATTCAATTACAGGAGTTGCTAGAGCAAGGCTATATTCGCCCAAGTACATCCCCTTGGGGTGCTCCGGTCCTCTTTGTGAAGAATAAGGACAGATGTCTACGTCTATGCATAGACTATCGTGAATTGAACAAGCTGACCGAGAAGAATAAGTATCTGATTCCTCGAATCGATGACTTGTTTGATCAGCTAGTCGGATCAACAGTGTATTCGAAGTTGGATCTTAAGTCTGGCTACTACCAGTTGCAAATTCGGGAGTGCGACATTCCCAAGATGGCATTTAGTACCCGCTACGGGCACTACGAGTCAACTGTGATGTCGTTTGTACTAATGAATGCACCATCAGTGTTCATGGATCTGATGAATAGGACCTTTAGAGAGTGCCTTGACCGGTTTGTGATCGTCTTTATTGACGATATTCTGGTATACTCTCAATCTGAAGAAGAACACGCGATTCATTTGCGCGTAGTGTTGGAGACCCTGCGACGGAGTCAACTATATGCCAAGTTCTCCAAATGTGAGTTTTGGCTAGCCTCGGTGGCGTTCCTTGGTCATGTGGTTAGTGGTGAGGGTATCACGGTAGATCCGACAAAGATAGTTGCTATCCAGGAGTGGCCCATTTTGAAGACAGTAGCGGAAGTCAGGAGTTTCCTTGGACTTGCCGGCTACTATCGGCGCTTCGTGGAGAACTTTTTGCGGATTGCTCTTCCTCTCACGACATTGACAAGGAAAGATCAGAAGTTTGTTTGGTCACCAGCGTGTGCACAAGCTTTCGAGGAGTTAAAGAGTCGTATGAATAAGACACCAATCTTGTGTTTGTCATGTGGTACAGAAGGATATGAAATTTACAGTGATGCGTCAGGGAGCGGCTTAGGCTGCGTACTTCTTCAGAATGGTCAGGTGATAGCTTATGGCTCGCGCTAGTTGAAAGTGCATGAGTGAAATTATCCGGTCCACGACTTGGAGTTGGCGGCCGTGATCTTCGCTCTGAAATTGTGGCGGTATTACTTGTAAGGTGTGAAGGTGGATATCTTTACAAACCATAAGAGCCTAAAGTATCTGTTGAATCAGAAAGACCTTAATATGCGATAGTGAAGGTGGATGGAGTTCCTGGGGGACTACACTTTCGAGATACACTATACTCCCGGGAAGGGAAATGTCGTCGCAGATGCTTTGAGTCGGAGGGCGTCTGCGCTGGCCAGCTGGATTCATATGTATGACTCGTGTCTAGTCAGTGACTTGGAAGCTTTAGAGATCTCCTGTGTGGAGAGGAGTTCTAGTGCGGGTGCGTGCTTGAACTGGACGGTGGTGCAATACAACCTCGCGGATAGGATACGACAGGCCCTAGAGCTTGATTCGAGCATGAAGCGCTTCTTGGCAGAGACTGGGGATGGGTCTACTGCAGAGTTTGTATTGGACGACGATCTTATGTGGAAAGACGGTCGATTGTGCGTCCCAAATATGGGAAATTTGCAGGAGGAATTGATGTACGAAGCACATTTCTGAAAGTACTCAATTCACCCGGGGAGCACAAAAATGTACCAGGACATGAAAAGGCTATTTTGGTGGCTAGGTTTGAAGAAGGACATCGCTCTTTATGTGGCAAAGTGTAAAACTTGCGCACTTATGAAGGCCGAATGCCAGAAACCTGGAGGGTTCCTGAAGTCGTTGCCTGTACCAGAATGAAAATTTGATGACATTTCGATGGATTTCGTGCACAGTTTGCCGAGATCGCAGAGTGGGAATGATGCTGTTTTGGTGATCGTGGATCGCTTGACGAAGGTAGCCCACTTTATTCCAAACCGGAAGGACGATTCAGTGGAGAAATTAGCAAAGATATATGTTGATAGTATTATACGTTTGCACGGTGTGCCCCGTGGCATCGTAAGTGACCGAGACAGGCGCTTTACTTCGAAAGATTGGAAGCTAATCCACCAGTTGTTGGGTACAAAATTGAAGTTCAGTACTGCCTTCCACCCTCAAACGGATGGACAGACTGAACGTACGAACAGAACTTTGGAGGATATGCTCCGTATGTGCGTCCTGGACTTCGGCAAGAAGTGGGAAGATCATCTTTTCCTAATCGAGTTCACTTATAATAACTGCTACCAGGCAAGAATAAAAATGGTGCCCTTCGAGGCCCTCTATGGTAGAGCTTGTCATACTCCCTTGGCTTGGGCGGAGACTGACGAATCAAAGTTGTTTAAGCAGAAGGAAGTCGAAGATGCAAATTCGACTATTCGAACAATCCATGAGCGATTGTTGGTGGCGCAGGATAGGCAAGCAAAATACTACAATGCCAAGCACAGGAATGTTGAGTTCGTCGTGGGCGACTGGGTATATCTCAAGATTAAACCTTTCAAGGGTGTGTCCAGGATACGATGCTTGAAAAAGATGAGTCCAAGATACCTTGGACCGTTTGAGATACTGGAGCGTGTTGGCGAAGCTGCCTATCGGCTCGCTCTTTCGACAGAGTTGAGTGGTTTGCACGATGTGTTCCACATATCGGTGCTGAGGAAAGCTGTACCAGAGCCTAGCCAAGTGCTTGTGTCTAGTCAGGTGCCGATCAATGATGGGATGAAGACGATGGTCACGCCTATTTGCATCGAAGACACTGATGTCAAACAACTGCAAAATAAATTGATCAAGATGGTCAAAGTCCACTGGAACAACTGCGGTCGTTAGGAGCTTACATGGGAGCGCGTGCAAACCATGCGTATTGAGTTCCCCGAATTGTTCCATTGAGGTACAAGTTAAAAGTTTTGTATCTGTATGTTTCTTTGCACTGTACAAATTTCGGGACAAAATTTTATAAGGGGGAGAGAATTATAAGACCCCAGTTTTTCAAGTGCACTGAAGTCATAATGTGTAGAAGGCTGTGGAGCTAGCGTCGGGCGCTAGTGCTAGCGCCAACGGTAGCTCTTATCGTCGAGTAGCATGCCGATGAATATGTTTCGACGAACCATGTTGAACCTAAGCGAATTCGTCGACGATTGATAGCGCGGGCGGTAGCGCTAGTGGTAGAAAAGTCCTTTAGCGGTACCGACTCTAGGCAAGCGCCGACGCTAGTGGCCAGCGCCAGCGCTAGCAGGAAAATGATATAGAGGCCGAATTCGAGGTTTTCTTCTCATTTCCTGCTTTCATTCTCTCTCTCCTTCAGCAAGGAAGCAGAGGATTGGGCTAGTTGTTCGTTGAACTAAGGTGGTATCCGCGAAGGAGATCCGCGGTCCGCGTGCCATCATCGACTCCGTGGAGAGGAAGCAATTTCAGCAAGTTCTCTCTAGAGCAATTGCAGATCTATGGTGTCGAAACCAACGTCCAGGGTAACGATTCTCCTCCCTACATCTATGGACATGTGTGTCCTTTGATTTGCATGATTTGGAAGACTTATACTAATTAGTAGATGAGTTCTTCCAGTGGGTTGATGTTTTCCCCACAATAATTTGCATTTAGAATCCAGAATCGAAGTACGGATATTAGGCATGCTGTGTGAAGCCCATCCAGACAGGTTGGTCTGGATTGGTGATGCCTGTTAATCGCGTGCCGGAGAAGACTCTATGCTATATGCTGTATTTTTCGGGTTCTGCGTACTGATTCATACTATAAATGGTTCTGGAGGTGTTTCCTAGAAAATACCAGAAATATGGTAGCAGAACTAGGTTCTGTTACTAGCGCTGGGCGCTAACGGTAGCGCCGGTGGTAGCTCCAGGTGAACAAAAGATGAGTTCTGGGAATGTTACTCCAGAGGTATCAGAACTATCTTCTATTACTAGTGCCGGGCAGAACTGGGTTCTGTTGCTAGCACCGGCGGTAGCGCCCAACAAGCTGATTGTTTGTTCCCGTGCAACCTATGTCCTGGAGGCTAGGTGTGGGGCAGAAGAAGCTGAAGGGCCTGGAGAGCCTAGCTTTGAGAAACGAGCACAGGTGAAAGCTTACCCGCATCATGCAGAGTTGATCGTGATGATTGAGCACGGGCCTAGCTGATCCGAACCTGCCCATAGTGGTGGCGAAGAGGTCGTCGCTCGGTGCACCGGGCTATGGAAGAGTGCCGGAACTTCGTGTGTACGGCCTAGCTCAAATAATTAGTTAAGTCGAGAAATGCTTAGCGTGGAGGTGTAACTCGGGGAGTATGCCAAAGTGTGCCTTGAGAGCACGAAGCGGACGGCTGTGATTGCCTACGCTGGTGTTGTTTGTGGATATATGTGTTTATATGTTACTAACTCTTACCTGCAGGGAAGGAGTACCACCGCCCCGGGCATGGGGTGGGGTCGTTATAATATTTGGTCAGCTAAAGCTGACCGGTTGCCTGTTTTCCCACTGCTTGGTGGATTTGTTTGTACAGGTCATGGCGAGACTAGCCGGAAATAGTGGGCTGAAGTCCCTGCTGCTGCACTTTGCTGGCCCTCGAAGGCCGAAGTGTTTTGTTTACTGTTTTTCATGTGTGGCCGGCCTGCATGCCGATGTTTTTAAGCCACTTAGTTGATATAAACATTATAGTTACCAAACTCTTTTGTATTTTCATTCCCTGTATATAAGTGGACAAATTATGAACTGGTTTTATCTTAATAAATGAAATGCTTCCGTTATGCGACTCTGTGTGCTGAGATAGTTATCTGCTTAACTGTTTAGACTAATTCAGTAACGCGCTCTACTGTTCGTTTAATATGGCGTGGGGTCCCGACCAGACCTACTGCTATGTTCTATGTAACAGGGAGGGTGTTAGATTTGTAACGAGCTCGCATATTTCCCCCAGGGCGAGGCTTTGCTGATCCTCCATAGATTGGAGCGTGGCCTGCATCTTCTCTTGAGACTGTTGGAGTACTTCTTGGGTTTTGCGAAGAGCGTCGACTTCCTGCTGAAGATCTCCATATCTCATCGAGTCAATCGGTTCCATCCCACTCTCGATCGAGGGCTGTGCTACCTCTGTTATGATCTTTCAAGTAACATGTGAAATAACAATAATAAAATAGTACCATCACTTCAATTCTCCAGCAGAAAAGCAACCTTCTCTTGCATTAACCGAACACCAGTAAATAGATACATGGATACAGGAAAAGGACCTCACCTAAGAGCTCAGCTCTGAACGGTTTGATCGTCGGTGAGGGGAGGTAGCTCCCGAATCAGCTGCCACATACACAACACACAACAAAGTTCTAGATAAAAAGATAACCTAAAACTAAGCCTGCTATTTATTTTATCATCTAGCCATGAATATTGCAAAATCCCCCCTTTCATCTAAAAAGGGTCATCACATGTGGTGGGCTGAGGAACTTGAGAGGGTCCATCTTCTTCACTTGATTTGGTTGAGGATTGATCTAACTGGATGCGGGGAAGACGACGAGGTTCGCTGTGATTAATTCTTGTCAGAGGGATACAATTTACCTCATATTAAACACTTTTTTATTTAGAATTATTTATTTTGACATTGAATGGTATGTTAAAATGTTGAATAGGGCTTGCAACTGGTTTAGACCATCTTTGAAGTCGCTGGAACAAAATATCCAGATTAGTAGCCAGGCCTGCTATTCGGGTCCGACTTCGTCAATATATCAATACATGGCCACAACAGACAACCCAGCCATGTTAAAATGTTAAATACCATTATTAAAGGGGATTTATATTAGCAGCCTCACAATCGATATTGGCAATCAATTGTTAATTGTGTCCTTTATAATTATATTTGTAGCTTAACCAATATCCACAGCCATCCATTTTCTTAAACATAAAATTCCATAATCCTAAAAATTATTAATAATCGAGTGCAATTTTTTTTACAAACAGTAGTGATGTGCATCCGTAAAGATAATGCTCCTCCACGAATTTATAAGCACCATGGGGTGCGCTTAGAGAGAGAGCTCTACTAGAGGGAAGTGGAGGTTGTGGTCCAACCCATGATTATGGGAGTGGAGGAATTTGCCGCTTAATCTACGCTCCACCAGATGCCACGCGCCAGCATGACCGCACCCCACTATTGGGGTGCGGGTAGTCCGCACCCCACTAGTGGGGTGCAGATAGCCACACCCCCGTAGTGGGGGATGCAGCTGTGGCCGCATTATATTAGGACTATTCCTAATAAGGTTTTTAGAGAATAGTCTATACATTGTCTTGTAGTTAATGTGAGCAAGTCTCTTGTGCCATGAACACAAAGAGACTCATTCTCATTAGCTACAAGACAAACAGATGTAAGAGAATTACTGCATATAAAATCTAAGCAATAAACATTCACACTCCTAGTGCCTGAGAGAATGGTCTCTAAGTCTTTAGACTTTTTAATCAAGCACTTGTCATTGTGGAATTCAATGACATGTCCTAGATCACATAGTTGACTTATACTTACTAGATTGTGTTGCAACCCTTCAACATAAGCTACCCTTGTAATTGAGACTATGTCATTGGAGATCATGCCATATCCTTTGGTGATTCCCTTTTCTGACCCCCCCAAAGATAACTTTGGGTCCATTCTTCACAGCCTTGTAGTCCTGTAGAAGATTTCTTGTTCCTGTCATGTGCCTTGAGCACCCACTGTCCAAGTACCAAATTTGGTTGAGGCTGGTACTTGAACTAATCTGCAAGAAGAAGTTTAGTTATCCTTAGGAGCCCAAATAGCTTTGGGTCCTAGGTACTTGTTAGCATGATGAATTGATCTTACACTAGCTGCACCCTTTGCAGGAAGGCTCATCTTTGCACATGGCGCATTAGGATTGTGCCAACAGTCTATGGCAAAGTGTCCTACTTTACCACAGCACCAACATTCATGAATGTTATATCTACTCTTCTGAACATTTCTTGAGGGGTGTGCAGTACAATCCACATGTTCAGGAGGAGAGACAGCAGCTTTTCTCTTGTTTCTTTCAGCAAGGATTTGGCTGAAAGTCAATCTGTGGACAGTCTTAGTGGTCTTTGTATTAATGGCATCAACTTACTTTAGATTTTGGGCAATGCAAGTTTTGATGGCATTAGACACTGAGCAATTAGACATGTCCACTGATTTGATAGCAGTCATGTTCTTGGCTGAATCAACCTTAGAAGGGCTTGCTTTCTTATTCTTGATTGAAGGGGCTGATGTACCAAATACAAATGGTCCAGGTTAGGCCATTTGAATTTCCTCATGGGGAGCCTTCATAACACTCAATCCCATACCCTTTCTTCCACTATGGGAAGGAGTGTTTTCCTTCATATAGGTACTCCCATTCTTCCAATGACCATACATGCTTTCATGGTCATACCTGATGGAAGGGAGTAATACCTTTTGAAAGGTGGTTTGAGGCTTAGCCTTACCCCTGCTCTTTTCTCCACTCCTTTCTCCTACTTCCATTTTATTGTATCCTAATCCTCTTCTATTGGATTGAGAAGAGAAAAAGTCAATAATAGGGAGCACAGATTTTGGCTTGGAGAATTGAGCCACTAGGCTTCTTTCTTTCACAAGCTTCTCCTCAAGATCCTTGATGACCTTGTTCTTCAGGGATATGGTGCTCTGATGGGTGATAGTTATCCCCTTCAGATGGCTAATTTCCCTATACATCTGACTCATCTTTGTAGAAGATTCAGTGCATTCTTGTTTTTCCATCTTAAGGGAATCAATCTCTTGGGATTGCCTCTTGGTAGCTTTTTGCTCCTTTTCAGAGCTTCCAAGAGAGCATCATACTTGTCAATCAATTGATTGACATCTACCTCAGCTTCTGAATCACTTCCACTAATTGATGAAGGTGCTCCAGATTCTGGGTCAGTCTCATCATCAGAAGAGGATATGAAATGAATTAATACCTGCTCATTTTCTGAGATGTTCTGACTGTCCTCCTCATCAGTGATGGCCATGAGGCCTAGCTGAACATTGTCCTCTTCATCCTCCTCTATATCACTATTTGAGTTTGATAGAGGGGCCCTGACTCCAACCTTGGCAGCAGGATAATCTTCATCTTCTTCTGCTGCAAACAGCCCTATGTAGGCTTCTTCTTCATTCTCTGAAGCTGAATATGAGGATTCAGATTCACTCCAGCTTTTTTCCTTTCTTTGCTAGGAAGGATTTTTCACCCTTCCTATCCTTTTGGTGATGGTGCTTCTTATCACCTTTCTCCTTTCTTTTGGCTGGACAGTCAGCTATGACATGTCCATGTTTGCTGCAGCAATAACAAATAATGTTATTGGAAACATGTTTACTAGATTTGGAATCATACATGTCACCCTTTGGGTGCTGTCTTTCAGGTTTCCTGTGGTCTTTCTTATAGTGTGATGAGGAGGAGGTCTTGTTCTTCCATTGCTTCCTCCTCATCATCTTCTTGAATTGCCTTGAGAAGGCAACAAACTCTTCATCAGAGGAAGAGCTATCTGAGGTGCTGATTTCAGATTTTTTAGATTCAGCACCTCTCCTTGGAGGAGACACCATCCTGTCTTTGATTTTCATGGAGTCATCAGCTTTGAGAGCTACAGATTTCTCCCTGGCCTGAGCCCTTGTTGAGGTGTCCTCTTCCTTTCTTGCAGACAGCTGCATCTCATAAGAGAGCAGCTTTCCAAACAGTGTATGAGTGGGGGGTCTCACCAAGCCTAGCCACTTCCCTGATAGCATAGATTTTTGTGTCTCAATCTCTTGTTAGAGATCTAAAGAACTTATCATTCAGCTCATAATTAGTGAACACTCTCTCATAGGTTCTCAGCTCATTGACTATTCTGAAGAACCTCTCATAGCACATAGAGATGCTCTCCTGGCTGAGCTGCCTGAAGGCTTCATACTCTTGGTTAAGGAGTGACTTTCTATCATAACTTACTTCAGTTGTCCCTTCCATATATACTACTAACGTGTCCCACATTTCCTTGGCAGTAGTGCGGTGTACCAAGTTTTGAAATGTGGAATCATCAATAGCATTAACTATGATGTTCTGGGCTCTTTTGTCCATGGTGAACAATGCAAGTTCATCCTTGGTCAAGTCATTGAAGGTCTTGGGCACTCTTCTTGTTGGATCTATGGTGGAGGCAGTTTGAAAGGTGAAAGGCCCTTGCTTTATAGTTATGTAGATCCTTGGGTCAGATGCTTCCATAAACAATCTAACCCTTTGCTTCCATATGCCAAAGTTTTCTTTGTTGCATATGGGCGACTTCATGGATCCCATCTCCTTCTGCAATCCAGAGGAAGCCATTGGATTGATAAGACTATTCCTTTATAGGATCTGGTCAGACAGTTATGTCTTTCTTGACCAACCTCCCTCTGATACCACTTGATAGTTTATGTAGGATGTAGTCTTAAACACCTAGAGGGGGGGGGGGGGGGGGTGAATAGGTTTCTTGTGTTTTAGGCTTAGTGTTTTTTGATTTTAGGTTAGTAAAGTATCAAGCACAGAAAACACACAAAGATTTACATAGGTTCCTCAAGACAGGGTGTCTTGAGTAGTCCTCTTTCCCCCTTAACCTTTCTAACACTGAGTTAAACAAGGACAACTTCTCCAAATTCAGCTCCAAGAGCCTACAACACAGATCCCACAAGATCTCTCAGGTTTTCCCAAACCCTACCTCAGGCACAGCAGCCCTACCTCAAAGGAATCCACCTCCTACAACTCAGAACACCTCCTGGTCCTATCTCAAGATGACCTCTCAGCTCTACAACTCAGGCCAATCAGCCTTACACACTCAGGCAATAAAGCCCTACAATCTCAGAACTCAAAGGCTCCTACAAATAATACAATAAGGTTTACAGATTGAAGGAAGAAGAGATCAAGCATGTTCTTCTTCTTCTTGACAGCTGTTGTTGCAGACTTGAACCAGTGGGGAGAGGTACAGCTCCAACTTGATTCTACTTGATCAGCCCTTTAGATGATGGACTTGATCTACTTGCTCTATCTTGAGATGAATCAAGACAAGCAGTCTCTTTTCTCCTTGCAGCCTTGTGTGAACTCAGTTCTTGGCTGCCGACAATGGAACAGTATGCTTTTGCTTCTTTGTGTGTTGGAGAGAAAGATCAATGGAAAAGGTCCTTTGCAAAACCCTAACTTATTCCTTTTATACATCACTGACCCCCCAACGGCTCTTAGCTGTCCTCCTAACAAGTATGTGAGTGATTGGTGGTCCCTAATATGCATTTCTGCAGCTCGCGCCCAAAGCAGAACCCGCTAGATCACTTTTGAACTGTCTCAGCGGTTGGGATGAGATGGTCAGCCATCTCAGCGGTTGCTTCTGTCCTGTCTAAGTGGATCCACTGAGACAGACAGTTGTCTCAGCGGTTTCTTCTATCTGCAGCTCAGCTTGCCTAGATTCCTTCTCAGCGGCTCCTGGTCTTGTCTCAGCGGTTCAGCTGAGACAGAGAGCTTGTCTCAGCTGATCATACATTACACCATGGTGTGCCCTTGTCCTGCATACTTATGAGATAGAAATAGGGTTTATCAAATACAACTTGTACTTAGCATTGAGTGTGAGGTCTCTTCAAATCAAGGGAACATTGAGGGTCATTTTCCCAATAATGAGGCCTAACGAATATGTACCTGAAGTGACCTGCTCTGTGGTTTTCTCCATACTTGGGTGCTGTCCCACGCCCGCATCTATTACATGTGCTAAGGACAAGTTATTAGAACCACGAATAAAATCCAATTCCTATTAGTATTAATCCTAGTACAACATTTAAGGGAGGAATTATCTGAACTTATATTGGGTCGTGGAATTCCTTCAGGACCTAACGAATATGTATCATCCTGCATACAATTTTAGACCCACGTAGTTCTATTAGTTTCGCATGAGTTGTATTCCCAAACCGTCCTTCGTGCAGGTTGCCTCAGAATATAACTCGTCAGCCATCCAATTTTCTCCCCACGGCACAATTTCTCGAAGGCACAATGTATTCCCATGGGAATAATTCTTGAAGGCACAATATATTCCCATAGAAATATTTCTCGAAGGCACACGATATTCTCATAGGAATCATTCTTGAAAGCACAAGGTATTCCCGTAGGAATAATTCTTGAAGGCTTAATAGATTTTCGTATGAATAATTCTCGAAGGCACAGTACATTCCAAAAGGAATAAATCTCGAAGGCACAATATATTCCCATAGGAATATATCTTGAAGGCACAAGATATTCCCGTAGGGATCATTCTCAAAGGCACATGATATGCATGTCATGTACAACCCCAAGTTCGCCTGAGTGGATAAGGCCCGAAGATTAGTAACTTTGCTGGAAGAGATCATCTCGCCACTAAGGGGTCGCGAGAGTTGGGGGATATGGGCCGAGGGGAGCTCGCAGGAAGGCATGCGAGACCCGGCCTCAGTGGATGTTGCCAGAAGGAGGGCAAGTGGGGCCTTCGCAGAGCGCTCGCCTAGGAGGGGATTTCGCGAGCCATACTCACGAGGACCCTCGTGGGAGCTCTCGCGAGTAGCCTTCTCGCAGGCCACTTGCCCATAGGCTAAGGAGGAGAAATTAATCCTATGCCCCGGGTGGTCTGCCGTTAGCCCCTCCAAACAGCGGAGTTTGGTTGTTAGCAGGCCAAATTGGGGTGCGTTTAGTAAAACCAAAAGGCGGAATTCCGCTATTAACAGACCACGAACAAAAAACTATAAATAGACCTTAAAGGGAACCTTGGCAGAGGATTCCAATCTCAGTACTCTGAGCTTCTTCTTCCCTTGGTTACTTTGGTTTAGCTCTCCAGCTCTCCAAGGTGCCCAAGTCTCGGCTTTGTCTTGGGAGAAGAAGCTCTCAACGATCTTCTGGGTTTGTGGTGGGACCTCCTCGCTGTGACTAAGGTCTTAGTCTAGTTCCTAATCTCCAGTCTGATCTTTCCGAGGGATCAGTAAGGGCTAGTTGTCCCTCGACTTGTTGAGGGCGCGAGCTTCACAAGAGACCGAGAAATCGGTTTCAACATTTTGGTGCGGTGAGCGTGGAGTGTGGCCGGTCCAAGAAAGTCCCTAGGAAGGGACATGGCAGGAGATGAAGAGCAGGGCGAGGAGTTTTGTGGGTCATACCCTTTGGTGACGCCAAGGATGTTCTCAAACTTCAGGAGGGAAGTCCTCAACACCCTCGGGTTCGCAGTCGCAGAATTGCGAAGCGAGTTTGCGACCCCGGCGGCTCAGGCGTTCCATCCTCCAACAGCGGTTGGCGAGAATGCCCAGGAGGAAGGGCTAGAAAAGAAGTGGTCGGGGGGTCAGTGCAAGACCTGGAGGGGCGAGTGCTGTTCGCGAGCCCGTCGAGTCGGTTCCGACGAGCTCAGTGCCGGCGAGCACGGGGCCAGCAAGCACGGGGAAGGTGAGTGCGGCGCAGGCGAGTGCGGCACTGGCGAGTGTGGCGCAGGCGAGCACGCTTTCAGTGTGCGAGGCGCCCGTTGGAGCGGCTCCGACGAGTGTGTCTCTCGCGAGCATGGCCCTGGTGAGCTCAAGCCTGGTGAGAGAGCTCGGGGGGGGGGGGGGGGGGGGGGGGCGAGTGGGGAAGGAAAGGATGGCAGGTGGAGGGAGCCCCTTTTGCGAGCTGGTGCTTTCCGCACCCGTTCCAGAAGGGTTCAGGGAATGGGACAAGGTCTACTACCACGGCAGGGATGACCCTGTCCAGCACCTGCAGTCTTTCGAGGACTCTGTTTCTATTAGACCGATGTCGGATGCCTTTAAGTGTCGGCACTTTGCCGTCACCCTGAAAGAGAAGGCCGGGGACTGGTTCCATCAACTCCTTGTTGGATCAATCTACGTATTTGAGGACTTGCGTAGAAGCTTCTTGTTGCGGTTTTCGAATTCAAAGAAGAGGAAGAAGGACGTCGAGTCCCTCTTCAAGGTGAAGCAGGAGACCAAGGAGTCATTGGCTCACTACGCGGATCGATTTTAAGAAGAGGTATTGCTCACCCAGGAGGTGCCCAGGTTTTGCCCTCCAGCTTGCCTTCACAGTTGGGCTGAGGGAGAGTTTCTTCAAGATGGGATTGAAGAGGAAGGCCCCCGTCTCTTACGAGGAGTTGATGGAGAGGGGGGCAGAGGAAATTGAAAGTGAGGAGGCCAATCTGGAGGTCACCAGGAGGCTAGCAAAGCTCAGTGAGCCGAAGGTCAGGCAGCAGGAGCTGCGGAGAAAGGAAGAGCCCCGGTCCCCGAAGGGGGGATGGAGGCAGTAGGGCGGGGGAATGCAAGGCCAAGGAAGAGGTTACGCCCCGGGAGGGGGTAACTTCCATGGGGGTCAGGGAAGATCGCACCAGTTGGGATGGAGGCAAGGTGCGAGGCAGATTCCCCCCCCCCCCCACCCCTCCTCAGCAGGCCATGGCGATCAGGCGAGGGAGGGGAGGAAGAGGAAGGAGAGAAGGGGCAGGAGCAGAAGCAGGAGCAGGAAGGAGAAGGGGGAATAGGGCGGTAGATGCCGAGAGGGGAGAGGTGATGTTGCCATACTGTGACTTCTGAAAGTGGGGATAGATCAAGATTACTCTAGAGGGGGGGTGAATAGAGTATTTTAAAATAATTTTACTTAGCTTAAAGAAATCTATAGAAAACAATTTGAGTTATTTAAGTATATGTGTAAGTGAGTGCAGCACAGATATAAACATAATCTAAAACACAGCACACACAGCACAACACAAATAATAAAGGCAAACACAGAAAACACAAGGATCTATAGTAGTTCCCCTCAACCTGGGTACATCTACTCTTCTACCACCCTGGTAGGAAATCCACTAAGGCTTTTTGATCAGGTGAGCCTTCACCACAGAGCTTTTGATCAGGTGCTCAAAACCACCACAGAGCTTTTGATCAGGTGCTCAAAACCACCACAGAGCTTTTGATCAGGTGCTCAAAACTAAAAATCAACTTTTGAAGGGAGTTACAACCCTGTACACAGTTATAAAATAAAAGTAAAATAAAGATGATGGTGTCTTCTCTTTTCTCTAACAACAGAGAAGACTAGTGGATTGTTGAATGATTGTCAGATCTCCCCCTGTGAATAAGAGTAAGAAAAACAGGAGAGAAAATCTGCTCAGGGTGTAGGTCTTCTTGATCTTCAGAGTATCTCCAGCAAAAGTTCTCTAGAAGGAATTGATGCAGATGATTCCTAGAGATAAAGAGTAGGTGTCTGGAGAAGATGAAGACTTCAGAGAAAATCAGAGAGAGTTCTTGAGAGGAATGAAAACTGAGCAGCAAAAGCTTGTTCTCTGTATCTGTGTCTCTCTCTAGAATAAATAGCAATGATAATCTCTGGACGGGAGAGAGTTGATCCTCTTTCAAATTTCAAACAGGGCTGGAAAGGAATGAGACAAAAAGGAAAGATTTGCCTCTGACAGAAAAGGAATACCAATATATTAAATTCCTTGAAACTTGCAATCTGCCTTATAGAATAATCTGCACGCAGCCCTTAATTAATGCAGCAACGACCATAAAATCTTTGATAGAAAATACTGCAATAACTGACTGATATTATAATAAGAACAGTTGTCAGCCTTCATAAGAAATCCTGAGGATAACTCCAAAATAATACTCTGAATAGAAGAGGTCACTGAATATAGAAACTCTGAAGAAGTTCGTCGACCTGAGGGAAAGTTCGTCGAACTTAAACTGGGAAGTTCGTCGAACAAAAAGAAACTTTCGTCGAACATAACTTTGAAGTTCGTCGAACCAAGTTCGTCGAACGGATTCTTGAATTCGTCGAACGTGTTCGAAGTTCGTCGAACACCTTGACTTAGCTAATCTTCAAATCTCTTTTAGGCTTAGCCTATGACCCTTATACTATACATGATGGGTCAAAACAAATCCTATACCTAGAAATAGACATCCTAGCCCAAATCAGTAATAGGGTTGAACTATGTTCCAACAACTTCCACGATGAGGAAGGTCACGCGATGGCCACTTGCCCGGAGTTCTTGGAGATGAAGAGGGCCAGAGTGCCGACGCAGCGTCAGCAGCAGCAAGTGAGGATTGAGGAGGTCCTGCCTCAGTAGGATGAGGGGGAAAGGTGCGAGGATAGGGTCAATTTGGGGATCTGAGGAAGGATCGGAGTGATCCACGGGGGTGTAGGGGTTGAGGCAACCCGCAAGGCGAGCCTCCATACCATCTACCGTCGGAGCATGGCTTTGACATCCATGGCCCCACCCCCGACAAAAAAATTTACTTTCTCTCAGAGGGACTTGCCAGGTCATGAGGACCCTTTCTGCGATGCGTTGGTCATCCAGACCGCTATTGAGAACTTCACGGTGTCCCGGATCCTCGTGGACAACGGAAGCTCCGACAACGTCATCTTCAAGAAGGCATTCGATGAGATGAAGGTGGTGATACACCCGAAATGGATATATATATTAACAGAAGTATACGTGTCGATCAAGTAATAAAGTGTGAGTGAGATCGTTCCCACGGAGAAGTGCTTAACCTAATGCTTGTAAATACTAGTTACACCGTTTCTTTAAATCCAAGCAAGTCGAATATGGTGATTCTTTAAGATACTAAAGATTTTAAAAAAGATTTAAACTAATTAGCAAATTATAAAGATTTTAGAAATACTTCTTAACTATTGGAAAGGAAGCAGTCTTGTATTTCAGATTTCTTGTGCATGTTGAAATGATGCATGCAAATAATATTAAGTGAGAATGTTTGACAAAATAATTCTGCAATGACTTATATGGAAGAACTCCTCATCTCTCGAATCTCGGAGATCTTAACAATCTATATTCCCCTAGTCATCTCTTGTTGGAGTTTCTGAGATGATCTCAAAGCAATCAACAGTTAGTCTTGCTGCCAACGCAATATGAGCCTATAGGGTCGCACATAAAAGCGTTTGGAGAAATTGGAGAAAGGATTGTGTTGGTCTTACTCATATTGGATATGAGTGAAGGACCAATCCTGTGACTACTTGGAATCAAGTTGAGAATGTCTCAAAAGGGAAATCGTTTAAAGTGTTTAAACGAACGGATTTACACTAGGTAATTCGGCTAATGACATTAACCGAATTCAGCTAAAGGGTTTAGACGAATTCGGCTAATGGCAGATTCGACTAAAGGGTTTAGCCGAATCCGGTCTGTTCGACGAAAAGGTTTCGCCGAATTTATATAGCCGAATTCATATAGTCGAATTCGTCGAAATGGTTTCGCCGAATTCGGCTATAGTGTTTCGCCGAATTCGGTTAATTTGATTAGTCGAATTCGGCGAATGTAAATCTGGACAGATTTTCTGTTTTTCCCTCTGGTCTGCGGATAGTCGATTTTATGTCTTGCATATAAAAGGACGTGATTAGGGCTTCGATAGACACTTTTTCAGATCAAGCCTTTTCGCGAGAGAGAAACGACGGAAGTGTTCCGGCTGTTCTCGTTCCGTCCGCCGATCATCGTTCCGCCGCCGCTAGACGTCGCTGCCGGTCGCCGCCTCCTCTGGATCGGACCTAGCAGTCCGTGAGGACGTTGAGAGCTTCCTTCTCCGACCTAGTTCTTGTACGACAAGAAGCTAGGGTTCTTCATTGCTTGTGTGGACTTCTGTAGAGGGATCGATCTATTTCGATCCTTGAAAAACTCAAAGCAGATTTCGGATTTCCCTTGGAGCACCTTGGTTGAGTATTGACTCAATCCCGCAAAGGTAATTTCTCATACCTAGTAGTTTTGATTACTTCTTGATTCATTTTCATGGCCCGATCCAAACTCTTTTGGGTTGTTCTCTTTATTTCTGCTGCGCCTACATATGATGTAGGATTGTAGAAAACCCAACATCTCTAACTTAGGACGAATAACGAATATTGCATAGAATAGAAGTCGGAAATGCTAGCAAGAGGAGGGAATCTCTTCCTCTCTTCTTTACTATGGTAAACTTATGAATGATTGTGTTTCTCCTCTCTCGAATCTCGAAACACACCGTAAGGGTAGAAAATTTTGGTTAAAAATTTACACCACTCATCTCTCGAATCTCGTGGTGCAATAAGATAGCCTTCAAACTAATACTATGCACTCATCTCTCGAATCTCATAGCGAAATAGAAGAGGAAAATATAAGCCAAAAGTTTTATTAACAAATTCATAAGTTACATCAAGAATAATTCATGAAACAAACCCACAAAAGAGAAATTTATACCATCGAAACACACACAATACTCTCTTCATACAAGACTAGAAGAGTTTAGTTCATATATAAAAGAGAATGTAGCAAAACTAGAGAGATCTTACAGTACATGGCGCCTGAATTTCAGTTTTCCACTTCCTTCCCTGGTTTTCTCCTTTTTTCAAAAATAGAGAAGTTGAAAATAATGAAGAAGATGAAAGGAATGTTTGTTTCTCTCTCATCCTTCCCTTATGTAGTCGTACACCAACTCTAGAGACACCATATGACCGAATGGTGTGACTTTTCGCCAAAAAATTGCCAGATTTTTGAATAATTTCGGAAGTTATTTTTCAGATTTCCGCGGATTTGTTGCGACAAATAAAAATTTGTTGCAACAAATTTTTCTACACAGTTTTGCCTGGAATTTTCTGAACTAAATTTGTTGTGACCTTGCTGCAACATCTTCTTGGCTTTAATATATGATCAATCTTTGATGTTAAGTCGGAATCTTTGTATTTTCTGCGATAAAACATACAAAAACAACAATAATAACCGAACTTAATCCAAATAATAACTTATTCATTTTTATATACTTTTTATCCATATTCATCAAATAACTTAGCTAAAGGGCTAAAATAATGGACCAAGATAACTTCTTTTTGAGAAGTTATCACACCCTCATACTTAGCTCTTTGCTAGTCCCGAGCAAAGATAAATCATTGCTAGCCATTGAATGAGCGAATATCTAACAACATATATGCCCGAGTCTCCTTACCCTTGACCATAATGAATCATGATTTCTAAAGTAATTCACATTAACAATTGGTGGGCATGTCAATCATTAAAACTTCAAATATGCACAAATCCATTAGTTTGATAAGAGTTAAAGCTCAATTATGATTTCCTAGTGTTGTGTGTGTTATTCCTTAAAATTATTCATTCCCAAACAACTTAACTCATTAAAATACCCCATAATTGGAAAGGACAAGAATAAGTTGCGTCTTTGCTTTAGCCTCCACAAGAGTTTAGTAGTTCAATTTAACAAGAAATCATAAGGGCTTACAGTATGAATGACTTTGGCTTGGTGAAGACTTTATGAATAAATTTTGATAGAGAGCGGAATTTTTCTAGTTAATATTCTTAATAACTCTCCATACTTTGAGGTTTATTTCTCAACCATCATCATTTTTAGTCCATAGTTGGGATCATTCCAAGTAGGTGTACACACACTTAGGCCACATATGACTATGTCATTATACATTTTTTTCCTTCTTTTTATTTTTATGATTTTTCTTTTACTTTATGATCATAGTTGGGATCATTCCAAGTAGGTGTACACATACTTAGGCCACATATCACTATGACACACAATTTTTTTTATTAAACCCCCAAAGTTGGAAAGTTAACTAAGAAATAACTAGTAAAATTATAGGGAAATTATGTATGGTCAAATAGTTTCAAAATGATAAAGTTCAAGCTCAAAGAATGATGGATAATTAAAACAATTGTAGGCTTTGCGGTGTGAACTGATCCAAAGATGACCTTAATCATTGTTATCAATTAACTACATACACTCTATGTTTTAGCTTACAACATTGACTTAGTTCTAGCTCATCCTTCCACCATTATGTTAATAGGTTAATAAATTTATTTTGTAGGGAGCAAATTATTTTAGATAATATAGTGCATAATTGAAATACTTAAGAGAGCTATAACATATCTTACTAACTTCAAAATCATAATCTGAATTCTTAGGATTGACTAGTCTACCAACCAATTCAAATTGAATTACTTGAATAACGAATACTTATGAAGGATAACAAGAATAAAGCACTTCAAATTAATATTCAATAGATTATGATTCACTCATTCGGTGGAGGTTATCTCACCCCCACACTTATTTCTTTGCTAGTCCCTAGCAAAGATTTTTTTTTGAAGAATGGGTACAGTAAATCACATTTGCATAAGAAAAATTTAATCATTCAAAATAAAAACTGAATATAAATACTCCCCTGCAATCTGAAGGTTCTTCACATTTCTCCTTTTTACATACTCAGGAGGCGAAATAAGATCAAAGATTTTGATGTTAGGCCCAAATGAAGTGTACCTGCAGTGATGAGCTCCAACAAACAAGGAAAAATAGACAAATAAAAATAAAATTCAACTAAATAAACCACACTTGGAAAAAAAATGCAGGAAAAATAAGATAACTACTGGGTTTATTGTCTTCCCAACAAAACTTATTCAGGCCTTAAAAATATTCTAGATTATTGGCCTATGAAAGATAAAGTGAACAGGTAACTGCCTTAATATTCATTGCGGTAATGGATACTGATACGGAGATAACACAGTTACTCCCTCTCCTGAATAATAATACCTGAAATTCACAGGTAAGGGAAATAGAAAGTAAGAGAAGGCGGAGGAGGTCTGCTCCTCACTCATCTCATCAAAATATATATCCTTGTCTAGCAAGGTGTCATCGTCCTCAGGGACAATACATGGGGAGAAAGCAACAAGTAGAGCTGCCTCGATGAAGGAGGGATCAGCCTCCTCACAAAAGAGGATGCTCACCACATCAAATTGAGCTTGTCGCTCCCTATCCTCCTGATGCACCTGCGACTCATCAACTTGCATAGACTTAGATGGCAAAGGGGGTTTAGGAAATAAATTAGAAGAAAGACTTAAATAATTGAAAATTAGGGGAGTGATCCTGGTCTCACTCTTAAAAGGCTCCAAAGCACGTACACTATTGTTGACATCCAAGGCAGGGCAAGAGATGTCAGAGAGTATAGGAGTCACGCAAGCGACATGGGCATCATCAACGAGCGAGGAAGTGGATACTTCCTCAACCAGTGAGATGTCCTCGTCGAACTTTTGCGACTCGACTATAATCTCTATAACCTCGCCCTGCTGGATGGCTACAACAGTATCAGAGGAAATGGGTGCAGAAAGTTTATGCAATGGAGGAACTGTGTCAAACACAGTATCAGAGAATATACGGATTGGTTCCTCCTGGGGTGAATCCAAAAAAGATGATGAATGCGTAGGGAGAGGAGGTTCCACTATGTCATAGCACCAATCATCGGAAATTGTGATTGGAATATCCGCAACACTCCCTCATAGACAAGGTGATACTACGTATATATCATCATAGGTGGAAGAAACGCCGGAATGAGAAGAGGACGAGACGATTTGAATAGCCGGCTCATCCTCCTCTTCCCTTTTACATTGAAATGCAATGCAATCTTTTAATGCGTGGTCAGTGCTATGACAAAATAAACATTGTTTCTCATTTCTTCTCGGCCTTTGATGGGTCGGGCTGAAATAAGGGAATGATACTTGTTGTGGATGTGCATAATTATAAGAATTAGGCTCGACATATGACGTATCATAGGATATTGGTGCCACATAGGGTGAGCCATATGAAATATAACTACGGTCTCCTATATAACATTCATCACTATTATGATTATAAGACCCGCACCATCACATTGAGAATAAGAAAACATGATTTGTAGGAGTGTATTCACAAATTGAAATGATGCATAAATTATCTGTATAAATACAAAACCACTATGAAGGCCCGCTTAGAAAATTTTAAATAACAATGAAAAGGGAATTAAAAAAAAAGACAACTTCACAATTAATTTATCTAATAGAAAAACAAAAACTTGAGCTCTAAATACTCAGGTTCACTAATATTGCAAGAAAAACACTAGATTCGTCGCACTTCCCCGACAACGGCGCCAAAAACTTGATACGCCCGAAATGGATATATATATTAACGCAAGTATACGTGCCGATCAAGTAATAAAGTGTGACTGAGATCGTTCCCACGGAGAAGTGCTTAACCTAATGCTTGTAAATACTAGTTACACCGTTTCTTTAAATCCAAGCAAGTCGAATATGGTGATTCTTTAAGATACTAAAGATTTTAATAAAGATATAAACTAATTAGCAAATTATAAAGATTTTAGAAATACTTCTTAACTATTGGAAAGGAAGCAGTCTTGTATTTCAGATTTCTTGTGCATGTTGAAATGATGCATGCAAATAATATTAAGTGAGAATGTTTGACAAAATAATCCTGCAACGACTTATATAGAAGAACTCCTCATCTCTCGAATCTCTGAGATCTTAACATTCTATATTCCCCTAGTCATCTCTAACTTAGGACGAATAACGAATATTGCATAGAATAGAAGTCGGAAATGCTAGCAAGAGGAGGGAATCTCTTCCTCTCTTCTTAAATATGGTAACTTATGAACGATTGCGTTTCTCCTCTCTCGAATCTCGAAACACACCGTAAGGGTAGAAACATTTGGTTAAAAATTTACACCACTCATCTCTCGAATCTCGCGATGCAATAAGATAGCCTTCAAACTAATACTACGCACTCATCTCTCGAATCTCGTAGCGAAATAGAAGAAGAAAATATAAGCCAAAAGTTTCATTAACAAATTCATAAGTTACATCAAGAATAATTCATGAAACAAACCCACAAAAGAGAAATTTATACCATCGAAACACACACAATACTCTCTTCATACAAGACTAGAAGAGTTTAGTTCATATCTAAAAGAGAATGTAGAAAAACTAGAGAGATCTTACAGTACATCGCGCCTGAATTTCAGTTTTCCACTTCCTTCCCTGGTTTTCTCCTTTTTTCAAAAATGGAGAAGTTGAAAATAATGAAGAAGATGAAAGGAATGCTTGTTTCTCTCTCCTCCTTCTCTTATGTAGTCATACGCCAACTCTAGAGACACCATATGACCGAATGGGTGTGACTTTTCGCTAAAAAACTGCCAGATTTTTGAATAATTTCGGAAGTTATTTTTCAGATTTCCGCGGATTTGTTGCAACAAATGTTTCTGCACAGTTTTGCCAGGAATTTTCGAAAGTGGATTTGTTGTGACCTTGTTGCAACATCTTCTTGGCTTTAATATATGATCAACCTTTGATGTTAAGTCAGAATCTTTGTATTTTCTGCGATAAAACATACAAAAACAACAATAGTAACCGAACTTAATCCAAATAATAACTTATTCATTTTTATATACTTTTTATCCATATTCATCAAATAACTTAGCTAAAGGGCTAAAATAATGGATCAAGATAACTTCTTTTTGAGAAGTTATCAGGTGGAGACCAAGAGAGTGTTGGCCTCAGATGGCCCGTTGTTCGGGTTCTCCGGAGAGAGGAAGGAGGTAGAGGGGGGAGTGGGGCTCCATGTGGTCCTGGGCGAGCAATCTCGGAATTGCCGCTTCGTCATAGTGGATGCCCCCAGCAGCTATAGTGTCATCTTCGTACGGCCGCTATCAGTGCTTTCCACTGCGTCCCCTCCACCTTCCACCAGTGTCTCAAGTTCAACTCGGGAGTAGTCCAGGTTCGGGTAAGAGGGGACCCAAAGGTAGTAAGGCAGTGCTACGTGATGGCAGTAAACACCATCTCCTGGATAGCCGAAGCAGAGAAATGGGATTAGAAAGTGGGGGAGCTGGCGAGCCTCGGAGAGGCAGAGGAGCAGATGGAGGAAGGAGTGGAGGATAAGGAAGAGGTAGAGGGTTAGACCCAGGGAGGAAGGGCGGAAGAGCTGATGGCGATCAGAGATGAAGTAAGGGAGGAGGAGGCCGAAGCATTCGCTAACGACGAGGGGAAAGAAGGAGGTTGGGGAGAGCAGTCCCGACTGGAGGCCGCAGAGGAGGTCATAGAGCTCGAGGTCACCACCTGGGCTGGGGTGGTGGAGAAGGTCCGAATTAGCGGAGAGCTCGGCCTGGAGGAGCAGGAGAAAATCCTAGCCTGCGTGCAAAAGAACGTGGACATCTTCGCTTGGAGCACTGCGGAAATGCCCGGAATTTATGCAGACGTGGTATGCCACCGTCTCAACCTCGATACCGGCTCTCGGCCCATCCTCCAAAAGAAGAGGGCCATCGCCGACAAGCTGGAAGGCCCCATTAGGGAGGAGGTAGACAAGCTACTCCGAGCAGGTTTTGTATCGGAGATCCAGTATCCAGGTTGGGTCTCCAATGTTGTCATGGTGAAAAAGGGGGATGTAAGTGGCGCATGTGTGTTGATTTCTCACTACTTAATAAATCATGCCCCAAGGATTGCTACCCCTTGCCTAGAATCGACGCGCTGGTTGATTCAGCCATCGATTTCTCTATAATGTCTTTTTTAGATGCATTTTCAGGTTACCATCAAATCCGCATGCCCCCTCCCCCATGTCAAGGACGTCTCCTTCATCACGGGGGATGGGTATTATTGTTATAAGATGATTCCCTTTGGGCTCAAGAATGCAGGGGCCACGTACCAACGAATGATGGACAGGGTCTTCCGAGAGCAGAAGGGAAGAAACCTAAAAGTCTATGTTGATGATCTCATGATAAAGAGTCGGGACCTCGAGTCTCACCTCCAAGACCTTGAAGAGACCTTTGGGACCTTGCGGAAGTTTAAGATGAAACTCAACCCCCTGAAGTGTGTCTTCGGGGCTAGCAGGGGAAAGTTCCTGGGACACTTGCTCACCCCAACGGGGGTGGAGCCTAACCCAGATAAGGTTAAAGCAATCATGGAGTTGGGGTCACCAAGAAATTCGAAGGAGGTTCAGAGCCTCACGGGAAAATTGGTCGGACTCAGTAGGTTCCTCTCCAAGGAGGGTGAGAAGTGTACACCCTTCTTCAAGGTGCTAAGGGGAAACAAAAAGTTTGAATGAACCTCAGCATGTGAGGAAGCTTTCCAAGCCCTGAAAGAGCAACTCACCCAGACTCCTCTACTCCAGGGACCAAGACAAGGAGAGGATCTATCCCTATACTTGGGGGTAGGATCCGAGGTAGTAAGCTCGGTGTTGGTCCGGGAAGATGGGAGGAGGCAGTTTCTAATCTACTACGTCAGCTGAGTGCTGAGGAAGGCGGAGCTCTGATACCCCATTTTAGAAAAGTTGGCCTTCGCGTTGGTGGTATCGGCCTGAAAACTCCGGCCTTATTTTCAAGCGCATTCAATCAAAGTGGTGACTGACCACCCACTTCGCAAAGTCATGGAAGGGGTGGAGCACTTAGGGAGATTGGCAAAATGGTCTGTGGAGATGAGTGAGTTTGACATCGCGTTTGTGCCTAGGCTGTCAATCAAGGCGCAAGCAGTGGCGGACTTCATGGCGGACTACTCAACCGAAGTGGGGGAGCATGAATCACCTCCCCCAGTGGCATGGAAGATGCTGGTGGATGGTGCGTCAGGAAAGCACTCCTATGGAGGAGGAATCATCCTAATAAGCCCCCAGGGGACAAAGATTGAGCAGGCCTTGAGCATCCATTTTCCAATTACCAACAACCAGGTCGAGTACGAGGCAGTGATAGCGGGCCTACGACTGGCCCGGGAGCTGGGAGTGCAAGACGTGGAGGTCTCAACGGACTCCATGGTGGTGGCATGCCAAGTCAGGGGGGAATTTGAAGCAAAGGAGCCGACCCTCCAATGCTACCTCGAGAAGGTCAAGGGGATCATCGGTCAATTTCGCACTTTCTCCATCAAGCATGTGCCAAGGGAGGAGAGCATCCCGGCGGACCTCCTAGCCAAGTTTGGCCCTTGAGCTGGGGGGACAGTATCGGAACTCTTCCGACCTTCCATCGAGGAGGGGGAGCTGATGGAGGTGGATCAGCGATCATCATAAATGAATCCCTTCATCACCTTCCTGGCATCGGGAAAGTTCACTGAAGGGGACGTGGATAAACGGCGCTTCAGGTATAAGTCGTCTTATTATTCCTTGCATGCAGGGGGCTCTACAGGAAAATGCTCTCGGGACTCCTGGCCCATTGTGTATCAGAGGAGGAGGTCCCGAGAGTCCTTGAAGAAATCCACTCGGGAGAATGCGGCAGTCTTTGGAAGGTAGAGTGTTGAGGCAAGGCTATTTTTGTCCCACCCTCAGCAGAGACGCGGTGGAGTTCACAAGAAAATGTTCAAAATGTCAGCAGTTCGCTGCTCTCCAGCTCTTGCCAGCTTAGAGACTCCGAACCATCACAGCCCCCTGGCCCTTTGCTATATGGGGTTTGGACCTAGTAGGCCCTTTCCCGCAAGCTAGTGGCCAAAGGAAGTTCCTATTAGTAATGATCGATTACTTCTCCAAGTGGGTATAAGTAAAGGCGCTGGCTAAGGTGACGTCCCAAGTGGTAAGAAATTTTGTGTGGGGTGAGATAATTTGCAGGCACGGGCTCCCGCTGGCCATAGTGACGGACAATGGACCACAGTTTGCCAGCGAAGAGTTTGTTAGTTTCTGCACCCAACTCGAAATCGACCTCAGGTTCGCATCGGTCCACCACCCAAGAAGTAAAAGTGAAGTTGAAGCAGCGAACAAGATAATTATCAACCTACTCAAGAAGAAAGTGGAGAATCTCAGGGGCAACTAGGTGGAGCAGTTACCCTCGGTCCTTTGGGCCCTGAGAACTACTCCAAATACCGCCACCAGGGAGACTCCATTCAAACTCTCTCACGGGTCAGAGGCCGTCCTCCCAATAGAGTTCGAGGTAAAAACCCCCAGGGTGGTCGTCGTGGGCGAAGGGGATGACGAATGGCTAGTGGAAAATGATGCAGAACAAAGGTTGTCCCTGGACCTGGTAGAAGAGCTCAGAGACCTCGCTACTGTTCGGCATGAGGAGGTCAAGAGGTTGATTGCCAGGTACTTTGATCAACATATCAGAATAAAAAAGTTCAAGAGAGGGGACTTGGTCCTGAAGAAGGTAGATGCGGCAGGAAGAGGGTCCGCTGTAGGTAAGCTCAAGCCCAACTGGGAGGGGCCTTACATTGTAAGCGAAGTGCTCAAGTCTGGAGGGTACCACCTCCAGGATGTGGAAGGGGTATCTCTCGGCCGAGCCAGGAGTGGGGATGATTTGAAAAGATTCTATCCTTAACAATTTTTTGTAACTAACTTATTGTATGTTTCCTTCTCCATTGAATTAGTTTTTGAGCAGGTAACAAGTTCTTTGGTGGTGGAATGCTCCAGATCGATTCCGCTGTCGGGCTCTCATAGACGGTGGGTCAGGTTGATCTCTGGAGAGGCTGACAAGTGGCAAGTTCTTTGGTGCTGGAATGCCCCAGATCGATTCCGCTGTCGGGCTCTCATAGACGGTGGGTCAGGTTGATCTTTGGAGAGGCTGGCAAGTGGCAAGTTCTTTGGTGCTGGAATGCTCCAGATTGATTCCGCTGCCGGGCTCTCATAAACGGTGGGTCAGGTTGATCTCTAGAGAGGCTGGCAAGTGGCAAGTTCTTTGGTGTTGGAATGCCCCAGATCGATTCCGCTGTCGGGCTCTCATAGACGGTGGGTCAGGTTGATCTCTAGAGAGGCTGGCAAGTGATAAGTTCTTTCGTGCTGGAATGCCCCAGATCGATTCCACTGTCGGGCTCTCATAGATGATGGATCAGGTTGATCTCTGGAGAGGCTGGCAAGTGGTAAGTTCTTTGGTGCTGGAATGCCCCAGATCGATTCCGCTGTCGGGCTCTCATAGACGGTGGGTCATGTTGATCTCTAGAAAGGCTGGCAAGTGGCAAGTTCTTTGATGCTGGAATGCCCCAAATCGATTCCGCTACCGGGCTCTCATAGACGGTGGGTCGGGTTGATCTCTGGAGAGGCTGGAAAGTGGCAAGTTCTTTGGTAATGGAATGCCCCAGATCGATTCCGCTATCGGGCTCTCATAGACGGTGGGTCAGGTTAATCTCTAGAGAGGATGGCAAGTGGCAAGTTCTTTGGTGCTGGAATGCCCCAGATCGATTCCGCTGCTGAGCTCTCATAGACGGTGGGTCAGGTTGATCTCTAGAGAGGCTGGCAGGGTCGCTAGGAAAGGGGTCGTCTTGCTCGGCGAGAAGGGATGACCTCCTACAACAAAGGAAGAGAGAGTTCGTCTCGCGAGCTCGGGGCAGAAGGCTTTCCGTGAGATAGAGCTCTCGCTAAACATAGAGGGAGAAGAGCGATGACCATCCCAGACAGGCAGGCCAAAACGTAAGAGGAGTGCACGCTCAGATCTCCGAGGACGGTGCGAGAAGCCATATAGGGGTCTCGCTAGTAGAAAGCTAAAGGATGAAGGCTCGCTCCCCGCTAGATGGGGACTCAAAAGTTTGACCCTGGAATTTGCAATCCTAATGTAGGCGAAAAAAGGCGAGGAAGTATTTGCAAAAACACACCCTGTGCAGAAGCCGGGCGGCAACGCGGTAGGTGGGTGTGAGCACAGTGAACGCGATAGAAAATATGATAAGCACGGGAAGAAAAGCAATAATAATGTAGAAAGCGAGAATACAATAAGCAAGGGCGAAAATTGTCATTTCCATTTCATTAAAAAATCAGTTACATGGGTTGCGGCAATCTCGCCAGCCAAAAGTATAAAATAAAAGTACATGTATTTTCTAAGATCCGTCGGCAGACCGTTCTTCCTCGCTGTCTGCTAGTGGCGGGGCTAGTGTAAATAGCTCCGGGACCACGTCCTCGATCGTCAGGTCGGCCGCCTCGGCAGACAGCAGGCCGGCTCCCTACATGGCCCGGAAGATGTATCACGCCGAGGTCATGGAGGCCTCTCGGCATTCCTCCTCTCGGGCTCGCTGGTAGTTCCTCAGACGGCAAGGAGACGGGGGGACGACGGCACGGAACAGCTGTAACGGCCCAGCCCCGACCACCACACTGAGGGCTGGCAACCCGGCTCACAAGGCCGGTCCATCTCCACCCAGTGGGCCGGCTAACCGACCGTTACAACAGCTCCTGGTTGTAAGTCTTCAACCTGGCGACCTCATTCTCTAGGCCGGAGATGCGAGAGCGAAGCTCCTGGGTGGTCTCGGCATCCTGTATAGGAAATGGGTAAGCCATAGGAACAATTATGAAGGGAGGGAGGTGAGAACTCAAATACTTACCACATCCTGGTGGCTGAGGGAGAGTGCCTCGGAGGCGAGCAACTTTTCCTTCAAGCTCGTAATCTCGGCGGCAGAATCCTTGTAGGCGAGGGCGAGCTCCTCATTGTGGCGCTCCAGCTGGAGACATCGTCGGCCCGTCATATGAGCGAGCTCCGTAGAGCGGAGCTCTGCTCACGCACTTTCGTATGCCAAGGTCCTCACGGTCTCGGCCATGAAGACCGAGGCGTCCTCGCGGCCATACAGTCCGAAGCAGAGCGAGAACGCCTGCTCATTGACTGTTGGATGCTCCACCCAAGAAGGGAGGAGAGTGGAGATGGTGGCTTTGTTAACTTCAGGATTCCAGTACATCAGGTACTCGCTGGACTCGTCCTTGTGCCTTTGGCCAAGACCAAAGTTCCAGTGATTTATCGGCACTAGCAAGGAGGAGATCCTGGTGACCTTCTCGACTGGCTCGCCAGACTCCCTTTCTTCGGGGAAGTCAGCCGGTAGGATCTCGCCCGGGGAAGCCTCGGCGTGCCTCTTTCCCTTCTCGGAGAGGGGGATTCTTTTTGCTCTTCTTCTGGGAGGGCTGCGAGGAGGAGTCCTCCCACCTAGAAGACTCACCCCTTTTCTTAGTGGGAGGGGTAGCAGGACGGGAGGTCTCGCGGAAGGCGTCTGCTCCCATTTTGGCGAGGAGGAGGTCTGCAGGAAAAGATCGGCTGCTCGCGTAGGGGGATGGACGGGGAGATCTCGCTCACCTGTAAAAGTTCAGCAATTAGAAATGTTAAGCGAGAACTTTGAGAAGAAAAGGGCAAGCAAACGCGATACATACACTCCCCGAGGAGCACTGGTGGTAGCGAGTCGAGGTTTCGGCGGAGATGCGCCACCTTGAAGTTCTTCTTACTGAAGAACTGGTACAGAGCAGCGTCATGGCCGCCGAGAGCTGGGGGCGGTAGGTGCTCTCGCCGTGCTGAATTGGCGAGAACGGGACGTTGCCGAAGTTCCATTTGACGAAAAGGAACTTCTGATCCCAGTAATGGCTCTTGTTGATGGTCTCGTTGACCTTGAGTCCCAAGCCCACGAAGTAGGCGGTACCCTCCTTGTAGGCCCTGAAGGAGAACAGCTTTCGGAAGACCGGCAAGCTGAACTCAATGCGTTCTTCTCGCATGTAGCATGCGAACGCGACAATGACCGCCACGGCGTTGGGGGTCAGCTGGCCCAGTATCACACCGTAATGCTTTAGTACCTGGCGAAAAACATCGCGAGGTCTCTAAGAAGCGGGCGAGAGCTTAAAATTTGGAAAAATTAAAAGTACGCGAGATCAGCGGGTACCTGGCGGACCTCTGGCCACAGAGGCAGGCGCAGGCCGACCCCAAAGTGGACGGTGGGGATGACGAGCTCGTCCGACATGGGTACGTTGATTACGTACTCCCCGCTAGGACAGCGAGCGGAGAACCCCTGTGGGATGAAATCAGCAACGGCGACGAGATACTACTCTTCAGTCAGGTTGCTATGGAAGAAGGTGTGATCGGTGAAGGCCCAGGCGCACTTCAACTGACCTTCAGCCTCGCTTGCGTCGCCCACCATCGTTGAGATCTGCGAGAAGAAGAAGAAGAAAGCGCGAAGAAGAGAGCGTGAGATCTCGCAAGCAGAGGAAAGAGAAGAGCTAGAGTTGAATGCGGTAGGTTAGATCAGCGCTGGAACCTATTTATAGAAAATGAAAAGCGCGGTAAAGAAGTTGAAGCGGCGGGGGGGGGGGGGGGGGGGGGGGGGGTGCGGTTAGGCAAAACCCCGCATGACGCGAGAACGCGATAAAACCTCAAATATATTAGCGAGCGAGACCAGCTCACGGGGTTAGTATAAGCGAAATTTCCAAGCGGAAACAACAAGAAAAAGCGAAAATGAAAGAGAGCGAACATCGCTAGGAAATATATTACAATAACAAATAAGTTCGCAAGAGCCCCAATAGCGGATGAGAAATGGTTAATAATGAAAGTAGAAATGTCCACGAGATGGTCCAGCGAAATTAAACAAATATTCGAATATTATGGAGGGGTTTGCCGAGCAGAAGAAGAGTGCGGGCGAGGCTTAGTAACGTAGCCATTTCCACCTGCCACGACCTCGCACTCCAGATCTTAGCGGAATCCTAGGGTAATGATATGCGTTGAGCGCGCGAGCCTCGCGTTGGATCAAGCGGACACAATCGTTCACTCGCGCGAGATGTGTCCCAGGGGAGGTGGTCATCTCACCAATGTCTTGCGGCAGCTCGGCACAGAGCTGCGCACACTCATACAGCAAAGCGGCGTGCCGCTCCTCGGCAACTTCCATGTCCCTCCTCGCTTGGAGGTGGAGATCCTGCAGCATCCGCCCTTACTTCTGAAACAATTCTGAGGTCCGCTTCTTCATGGCCTCAGGATCCCGCGGGTCGCCCAAGAAATCATCCATCTGCTCCGGCAAGGGGAGAGGCGACATCTCTTCCTCCCGAAAGTCAGAGTCGGAGGGGAGAGTCTCAGAATCACCTGCGAGAAAATCCAAGTATCGTTAGCCTTTAGCGAGACTAACATGGAGGATAACGTCTCAACAAATGTAGCAAAACCATTACCTGCAGGCGGGCAAGAAGTGGTAGGCCGGCCCTGGAAGAGAGTAGAGAAGGGGAGCGAGATAGACTTCTCGTGACCACCGCGTCGCGTCATGTCGTCGACAGGGATAGTCGGGGCAGGTCCCGAGCCACCGGAACCCTCCCCCCTCAGGATATTGAACCCAGGGGTCTTAATGGTTGTGTCGGGGGGACTGGCGTCTGAGGTCGCGAGCTTGGATGACCCGGAGTCGCGCGAGGAGAGGCTGTAAGAGGGAAAAATGAGAGATATCCGATAGAAAGTTAATCCAGTTTTGTGGGAGCGAGGCACTTACCAACAGTTTCTCCATTAACAAGATCAATCCTCGCCGGAGGATCGATACAGGTCTCGGTTAAGCCTCCGCCCGCGTCCTGATCGGCAGGGGGCGGGTCCTGCAGTCAGGCCGATCATCAGGAGAAGAGTCCAGCAGTACGGTCTTGTCCCCCCTGGGGTATGCGGACTGGCTTCGCCTTTTTTATCGCAGGCACAGGCAGAGGGGTCTGGCGAGTCATCCAAGAGGCGGCGTTGGCCATGGTGGAGAGCTCTCCCTCCTTGGACGCCCTCAGGCGAGCCCGGAGTTCTTCGGAAAGAGGCATTCTCTAGCGGATATAGTGTACGGAGGTGGAATAAGAGAGAGTAATAGCGCGCATCACTTCAACTTGGGCAGTATTTATAGAGGTGGGGTGGGACCCACAAGAAAGATTCCCGAACAGATCAGCAGTCGCCGACGAACATACGGGGTTGGATGATTCTTTTCGAGCTTAGAGTAATCTCGCAAAGAACGGGGATTGTGTACAACCCTGAGTTTGCCTGAGTGGGTAAGGCCCGAAGATTAGTAACTTGGGCTGGAAGAGATCATCTCGCCACTAAGGGGTCGCGAGAGTTGGGGGGTATGGGCCGAGGGGAGCTCGCAGGAAGGCATGCGAGACCCAACCTCGGTGGATGTCGCCAGAAGAAGGGCAAGCGGGGCCTTCGCAGAGTGCTCGCCTAGGAGGGGATTTCGCGAGCCATACTCGCGAGGAGACTCGTGGGAGCTCTCGCGAGTAGCCTTCTTGCAGGCCACTTGCCCATAGGCTAAGGAGGCAAAATTACTCCTCTGCCCCTGGTGGTCTGCCATTAGCCCCTCCAAACAACGGAGTTTGGCTGTTAGCAGGCCAAATTTGGGTGCGTTTAGTAAAACCAAAAGTCAGAATTCCGTTATTAACAGACCAAGAACAGAAAACTATAAATAGACCTTAAAGGGCACCTTGGGAGAGGATTCCAATCTCAGTACTCTGAGCTTCTTCTTCCCTTGGTTACTTTGGTTTAGCTCTTTAGCTCTCCAAGGTGCCCAAGTCTCAGCTTTGGCTTGGGAGGGAAAGCGCTCAACGATCTTCCGGGTTTGTGGTGAGACCTCCTCGCTGTGACTAAGGTCTTAGTCTAGTTCCTAATCTCCAGTCTGTTCTTTCCGAGGGATCAGTAAAGGCTAGCTGCCCCTCAACTTGTTGAGGGCCCGAGCTTCACAAGAGACGGAGAAATCGGTTTCAGCACGTCAAATCTAAATTATAGTCAATACACAAATAAAACCCAACACATCGATTTGTCTGCTCTGCTCCAAGAGCGGCGACCAGTTCGGCACTATTTAGGCTTGACTCTGAAGGAATGTCTCATCTTCACGTAAACTCTAAATTATAGGAAATAATGAAATAAAAACCAAAACATCGATTTGTCCACTCTACTCCAAGAGCGGCAGCCAGTTCGACACTATTTAGGGTTGACTCTGAAGGAATGTTCCATCTTCACGTCAACTCTAAATTATATGCAATACTGAAAATAAGAGCCAAAACATCGATCTGTCCACTCTGCTCCATGAGCGGCGGCCAGTTCGGCACTATTTAGGGTTGACCCTGAAGGAATGTCCCATCTTCATGTCAACTCTAAATTACAGGCGGTAATGAAATAAAAGTCAAAACATCGATCTGTCCGCTCTGCTCCAAGAGCGGCGGCCAGTTCAACACTATTTAGGGTTGACCCTGAAGGAATGTCTCATCTTCGCGTCAACTCTAGATTATAGGAAATAATGAAATAAAAGCCAAAACGTTGATCTATCCGCTCTGCTTCAAGAGCGGCGGCCAGTTCGACATTATTTAGGGTTGACTCTGAAGGAATGTCCTGATGTAGGCTTGGGTGTTCGGGTCGCTCTCACTTGCGCGATCGATTGGGTCGCGAGATCGTTTCCTAATAACACCTAATCCGATGAACAAACGCAGCCACCTACGGGTGAGTCCTTCACAACTATCACGCCAAGACAACCACGACGCACAAGGAATGGACGAGGGCGATATGCCAACGTCTCTCCAAGCAAAGGGATCAACGAGATCCGGACAAGCTATTGTTGTTGTCAATCACAAGAAGATCCTCCGAAAGCAAAACTCCGGAAATAGGAGGATATTCCCCAACAAAGGCAAAAGAGAATCACCACTCCTCGTCGAGTAAAAAATAATCCAAGATCGTTCAACTATCACAAATGAGAAGGATCGCGAAAAGATCAATGTCAAAATTCGTCACAATTCCTATCCACCACAAATAACTATCGAAGAATCGCTCAAGAGGTAGAAAGTGTTACACTCCCGGAATAGTAGATCCAGGTTGTAGAAAGTCCTGCGTTATTCATGGAGGTGGTCGCCGGAGGGGAGTCCTTGAAGATGTGCACCGTCGCCTTCAAATCCCGCCGCCACGAACAAGCCCAAGACCACCTTAATACGTGAGAGAATGTAGAGGGAGAAACGGTAGAGAAAGGGAGAAGGGAGGGCGGAACTCCAAGAGGAGGGGGCGGCCAGCGGATAGAAGGAGGAGGAGAGGAGGAGGGGGGGCCTCCCTTGGCTGAAACTTGGAGAGGGGGAAAGAGAGAGGGGGGCGGCCACAAGAAGGAGAGGGAAAAGCTAGAGAGGAGGTTTTAGGGTTTTCAAAATATCTTCATCAACAATAATCAAATTACATAGAGTTTGGCAAATTTATAGGCTCACACACATACGGCGGCTAAACGCAGCCCAAATAAAAATTCTAATGGACCGCTAAATGCAGTCCACTAAATAAACAGTCCCAAATTAAAAATATAACAGAACATGACAAAATAAGCATATAAATAATTAAAAAGGCTTCGGTAGGATCTTTGGCGGATCCTCAACATCTTCAGCAGCATCCCTATCATCCTCGTCACGTGGCGGTGGATCATCTTGATCATGCGGTGGCGGATCAGGCAGTGGTGGAGGGTCCTCAACGACATCATCAACATCAACATCATACGTTGGCGGGACTTCAACAACATCATTCAGAGGCGGGTCTTCAATAGCAACAAGTGGTGGGTCTTCGACATCTTCCTCAACAACCTTCAAGGGTGAAGGTGGCTCCACATCAGCAACGGCCTCTATCAAGATCATCATGCCAGCAGCAGTATCATCAGTATCCCCAACCAAGTGGATGTGGGGGTCTTCATCAGCAACATCCCCTACCAAATGAGGCTCGGTGAAGGGGTCTTCATCATTTGGGGTGGGGAAAAGAGAGGGGTTGAAGGGATGGTCCCCATCAATCCTCCCCCGCTCGAAAAAACTCATCACTGTAGGTCCTAGTAAGAGTACTCCTCCTGATTTACTGTCAAACAAAAGGTTGGCCTCAGGGGCCTTGATCAAAGAATAGAAAAATGAAGAGGAAAGTGCAACAATTTCATAAGACGTCTTACCTCCAGAGACTGCCAAAGGAGTGAATAACATGCTACCCGGCTCACCTCTCAACCCAATAGAAATTTTTGTGGAGGGGAACGAAGGGGGAGCTAGATGCAGTGGAGCTAGGAAGAGTGAAAAATATTTCGAGTCATTGAAAATGGGGTTTGGGCCTCTCTCAGCAAAAACTCTCAAATGTAAAGCAAAACTTTCTAGAACGACAACTATTCGACGAACAGTGGGGACAATACTGACATTGCCATCTAAGTTGCCAATTGGCAACTGTCCAGGGGAATGATCAACTAAAACCGAGTCTTCCTTATTGCGGGATTCTCCAACGGGTGCAGTGACTACAAAGTGAATGGACCCAGATGGGTCAGCTAGCACTAATTCATCATGTTTGGGTGGATTAAGACCTCTTGAAACACCTACTAATTCATTATATGAAATTAAATTCAGGTTCATCCTAGGGCGATCCCAAAAATTAAGATCAGTTAGCATGGGAGGGACAACCCAACGAAACCACTCAACCCGCCCCGCGGCGGTAACGGGCTCCATGCCATACTTCCAGATCGGGGCTGAAGTAGGGGAAACCCAAGCAACCTTAAATGGGTGAAGGTTCAGTGGGGGCGCTAACACTAGCCTAGGGTCCACTAGTGCAGAGAATGTTCCCACACAACAACTACCCACATATAATGGATTGGACCATTTGTCCTCCCCACTAAATGACACAGGAAACGCACGAGCCCTAATCCCACCATCAAAAATGTGAGGAGTCGATAAGGCTCGCCCTATCTCATCAACCGTCTCACCATCAACATCAGATTCACTCAGCCCACTGTACAACCCTCATATTTCCCGAGTCGGCGGAACCCGACCCGGATGAGGCCAAGATAGCGGAGGCGACCAAGACCGAGCGAGGCTAAGGAATAACCCGAGGAAGGAAGTAATGGAGCAAGTGGGGGAGGCTTCTCCCATTCGCCCCTTGTGGTTGGCGAGTGGGGGAAGCTCCCCCCACTCGCCCCTTGGTGTTGGCGAGTGGGGGAAGCTCCCCCCACTAGCCCCTTGTGGTTGGCGAGTGGGGGAGGCTCCCCCCACTCGCCCCTTGTTGTTGGCGAGTGGGGGAGGCTCCCCCCACTCGCCCCTTGTTGTTGGCGAGTGGGGGAGGCTCCCCCCACTCGCCCCTTGTTGTTAGCGAGTGGGGGAAGCTCCCCCCACTCGCCCCTTGGTGTTGGCGAGTGGGGGAAGCTCCCCCCACTCGCCCCTTGCTGTTGGCGAGTGGGGGAAGCTCCCCCCACTCGCCCCTTGGTGTTGGAGAGTGGGGGAAGCTCCCCACTCGCCCCTTGCTGTTGGCGAGTGGGGGAAGCTCCCCCCACTCGCCCCTTGTTGTTGGCGAGTGGGGGAAGCTCCCCGCACTCACCCCTTGCGGCTATTCGCAGTCCATTTTTGGGAAAGTCTATAAATAGACCCCCATGGGCACCTTGGGAAGGGTTGGTTCCTACCCCCTCCCTCGCGTGGTCTTGTGAGCAAGCACCCCCCCTCCCCTTGTCATCGAAGGTTGACGGTGAGGTGGTTCTTAGTGCTCTCCAGGGTGCCCAGGCTCAGCATTGGCTTTGGAGGGGAAGCGCTCTAAGATCTTCCGGGTATGTGGTGGGACCTCCACGCTGCAGCTTAAGGGGTCCGTTCGTGGACTTAGGTGTTCTTTAAGGGCAAGGTTCTTTGGTTTTTAGTGACTGGTCAAGGGTCTCGCTCAGGTCAAGTAAGGGTTAGCTGCATCCCCCTTGCGAACGTCGAAACTGGGTTACTGGTTTCAACACCCACCTTCAGAATTTTCTTCAACCTCCTGAATGTCCTCGGGGTGGCCAACAGAAGGCTCCCTAAGGCTAACGGGATCAAGTAGAGGTTGGCTAATCAGAGCAACATCAATTTCAGGCACTAAGTCAGTCGAGGGTGCCACAACTGGGACAATGTCTATGGGCAGGCTGGGACTAACAGGGTCGGGCTCGGGACCCATACTCAAACTCGGTGTGTTTGCCTCCGAGTGGCTAACACAAACTAAGGGTTGATTTTGACTGGCAGTGTCAAAATCCCCATGTGTGTCTGCACCGGGTGGTGTTGACTCAACCGTGTCGCGAGCGTCTCCAGATGGAACTTTGGGCTTCCTAGGCGGGCTGGACCTAAGATATGTTAGTTGACCCCCATGTGTAAAGTCTAGGGTGTTATTCTGGGCGTCATAACTAACGTCATGGCTAGCGAGCCACGGGTGTCCCAACAAAATATGGAAGTCCTTCATAGGAAGGACGTCACACCAAATGTGCTCAGAATAGGCTTGGATGGTGAGGGGCACCAAACATCGCCTGGACACTAAGATAGTGCTCTCATCCAGGCATACGAGACGATAAGGGAAAGGATGTGGCGCAGTGGTCACCAACATCCTAGATACTGCATTCTCTGTGATAGCGTTTGTATGGCAAACACTATCCACCACGAGCCTGCACCACTTCTCACCGTGTTTAAAATTTGCTCGAAATCGGTGTTTCGGGTCGCGGTTGAGCCTAATCACCTTCACAGCGTAATTCCGACCCTTACCTAGCTCCTTTAAATTAGCCGGTGGTGCAGTTATTCGTGAGAGTGCCGGGGGATACCCAGATTCAGCCTAGTAGTCATTACTAGTGAAAGTTCATGTGCTGACACGGACAAAATTATAATGTCTCCAATTTTCAGGCCAATCTAACGTGGTCGAATCGAAAATTTTTCTGTTTTAATGTTATTGAAAATAAGAGCAGGAAGCTACAGAAAAATTTTCAGATTTTTTGACAAGTTTTAAAATTCTGAGGTTTTTACTAAATGCAGACCAATCCGAAAATTTCAGAATTTGACCGAGCTAACGAACGCACTGTTTAGAGGGCGGGTAACCTACAGATCTGAGAGTAAGGATGGTGTCGAGAACTCAACACAACCTAGCTCTGATATCAAATTGATGTAGGCTTGGGTGTTCTGGTCGCTCTCACTTGCGCGATCGATTGGGTCGCGAGATCGTTTCCTAATAACACCTAATCGGATGAACAAACGCAGCCACCTACGGGTGAGTCCTTCACAACTATCACGCCAAGACAACAACGACACACAAGGAACGGACGAGGGCGATAGGCCAACGTCTCTCCAAGCAAAGGGATCAACGAGATCCGGAAGAGCTATTGTTGTTGTCAATCACAAGAAGATCCTCCGAAAGCAAAACTCCGGAAATATGAGGATCTTCCTCAACAAAGGCAAAAGAGAATCACCACTCCTCGTCGAGTAAAAAATAATCCAAGATCGTTCAACTATCACAAATGATAAGGATCGCGAAAAGATCAATGTTGAAAAATTCGTCACAATTCCTATCCACCACAAATAACTATCGAAGAATCGCTCAAGAGGTAGAAAGCGTTACCCTCCCGGAATAGTAGATCCGGGTTGTAGAAAGTCCTACGTTATTCACAGAGGTGGTCGTCGGAGGGGAGTCCTTGAAGATGTGCACCGTCGCCTTCAAATCCCGCCGCCACGAACAAGCCCAAGACCACCTTGATACGTGAGAGAATGTAGAGGGAGAAATGGTAGAGAGAGGGAGAAGGGAGGGCGGAACTCCAAGAGGAGGGGGCGGCCGGCGGCTAGAAGGAGGAGGAGAGGAGGGGGCAGCCTCCCTTGGCCGAAACTTGGAGAGGGGGAAAGAGAGAGGGGGGCATCCACAAGAAGGAGAGGGAAAAGCTAGAGAGGAGGTTTTAGGGTTTTCAAAATATCTTCATCAACAATAATCAAATTACATAAAGTTTGGCCTATTTATAGGCTCACACACATACGGCGGCTAAACGCAGCCCAAATAAAAATTCTAATGGACGGCTAAATGCAGTCCACTAAATAAACAGTCCTAAATTAAAAATATAACAGAACATGACAAAATAAGCATATAAATAATTAAAAAGGCTTCAGTAGGATCTATGGCGGATCCTCAACATCTTCAGCAGCATCCCTATCATCCTCGTCACGTGGCGGTGGATCATCTTGATCATGCGGTGGCAGATCAGGCAGTGGTGGAGGGTCCTCAGCGACATCAACGACATCATCAACATTAACATCATACGTTGGCGGGACTTCAACAACATCATTCAGAGGCGGGTCTTCAACAACAACAAGTGGTGGGTCTTCGACGTCTTCCTCAACAACCTTCAAGGGTGAAGGTGGCTCCACATCAGCAACGGCCTCTATCAATATCATCATGCCACCAGCAGTATCATCAGTATCTCCAACCAAGTGGATGTGGGGGTCTTCATCAGCAACATCCCCTACCAAATGAGGCTCGGTGAAGGGGTCTTCATCATCTGGGGTGGGGAAAAGAGATGGGCTGAAGGGATGGTCCCCATCATGTCCCATCTTCATGTCAACTCTAAATTATAGGCAATAATGAAAATAAGAGCCAAAACATCGATCTATCCGCTCTGCTCCAAGAGCGGCAACCAGTTCGGCACTATTTAGGGTTGACCCTGAAGGAATGCCCCATCTTCATGTCAACTCTAAATTACAGGCAGTTTTGAAATAAAAGTCAAAACATTTATTTATCCGCTCTGTTCCAAGAGCGGCGACCAGTTTGGCACTATTTAGGGTTGACCCTGAAGGAATGTCTCATCTTCACGTCAACTCTAAATTATAGACAATAATGAAAATAAGAGCCAAAACATCGATCTGTCTGCTCTGCTCCAAGAGCGGCGGCCAGTTCGGCACTATTTAGGGTTGGCCCTGAAGGAATGCCCCATCTTCATATCAACTCTAAATTACAGGCGGTAATGAAATAAAATCCAAAACATCGATCTGTCCGCTCTGCTCTAAGAGCGGCGGCCAGTTCGGCATTATTTAGGGTTGACCCTGAAGGAATGTCTCATCTTCACATCAACTCTAAATTATAGGCAATAATGAAATAACAGTCAAAACATCGATCTGTCTGCTCTCCTCCAAGAGCGGCGGCCAGTTTGGCACTATTTAGGGTTGACCCCGAAGAAATGTCTCATCTTCACGTCAACTCTAAATTATAGACAATAATGAAATAAAAGCTAAAATATCGATCTTTCCGCTCTGCTCCAAGAGCGGCGGCCAGTTCGACACTATTTAGGGTTTACCCTAAAGGAATGTCACATTGTCATGTCAACTCTAAATTATAGGCAATAATGAAATAAAAGTACAATAACTGAAGCACTGAGATAGAGTGCAGTAATTAAAATACTGAGCAGGAAAGCGGTAACTGAAATACTGAAAAGAAGTGCAGTAATTGAAATATTGGATTAAGGAGAACATAATAAGAAGTAGTTGAAATTCTGATAACTACAGTTCCTTCTCCGTTCTAAGGAGGCATCTCCGTTCTAAAGAAGCATCTCTGTTCTAAGGAGGCATCTCCGTTCTAAAGAAGCATCTCTGTTCCAAGGAGCCATCTCCATTTCAAGGAGTCATCTCCGTTCCAAGGAGGCATCTCCGTTCCAAGGAGCCATCTCCGTTCCAAGGAGTCATCTCTATTCCAAGGAGCCATCTCTGTTTCAAGGAGTCATCTCTGTTCCAAGGAGGTGTCTCCATTCGAAGGAGGCATCTCCGTTCCAAGGAGCCATCTCTGTTCCAAGAAGGCATCTCTATTCCAAGGAGGCATATTTTACATTCGTTATAGCTGAGTTATTATCATTAAGATGAATTCCGGGGTCCGTCGGGTTTCAAGTCGTTCGAACCCAATTACCACATAAGTTTCCCCTTCCTTATCCTGAATTATCAGATCGTAATCCCCTTTGAAGGTTGGTGGTCTGTCCGAGCTCTTATTTCTTTAAACTGACTACGAAGGTCTTAATTCATTACAATACCGATATGATCAGAATATTATGAATTTCATAACTATATAATATAGTTACCAAGAGTAACTCCCCATAATCTCTCAGGACATATTGAGTTTGGTGCTAGCCGCTAATAGAGTACTTAGCCACTTTTCACCAATGATTAAACCCATAGAAATAATCCAACACAGTCTTTAAACTTCTACAATGGGTTTCAGATAACCCCCCACCCCCACCTCACCCCACGGGTTACCTCACAAAAATTTCACACATGCCGATTAAGAAAAGGTCCTTTTAAGAATCAGGGTTTTTGTCCTATTTTAATCATTAAGATGGTAAACCAAATCCAAAAAGGATTGAACTTTTACAGAGAGCCTAAAATGCCCTTATAATGCTATCATACATTTTCCAGGCCCTTCAGAGATCTTATACAGCCCTTGATAATTCATTTAGGCTCTCATAACTGTTAAATAAATTCTCAAATATAGCAAAAATGCTTTAAAAATCATCAAACTTTTATCATGGACTTATAATAACCTTAAATTGCTACCATAAATTTTCAGAGTTTTTTGAGATTTCCATAGCCCTTGCTAATTTATTTAGCCACCCGTAGCCTCTAAAAATATTCGTAAATATAGCAGGGGTTCTTTAAAAATTCCCAAACTTTTCCATATGGTGAGGTTAGGACCCTCATACTTCCCATAATATTTGGAAACATTTTAAAGGGGTGGCTAATTCTTTAATAATTAAAAAAACAGAGGTTTTAACCCTCTAAAAATAGTAATTCCCTTCTAAAAATCACCAATTAATTACAGTGGATGTAGATCAGTGTTACAGATCTACCTTGATTATTTTGGAATTTTCTCTAAAAAATAAGGCCCTCTGTTAAATTAAAAACATGTGTTGTACCCCCCTTTTTAAATATTAAAAATACCTACTGGTATCAGAAATTCTCAAAACAATTCTGGAGGTGGCCCTTGTCTGTACCTACAACTTCCATGTTTAAAGTTTTCTTATTTGGGTGCTGCTTTGGGCTTAGAAAAATAAAAATCCTAACTGCTACTAATAAACAAGCCCGCACAGATCTTGAAGAGCTCTCTGTGGCTGAGATCGAGCCGCACGGGAGCTCTCGCAGCCCCACAGCGGATCTAGAGCTGATCCGCTTTGGGAAGGGCTAACCATTGCCTATAAAATCAACGTCGTTGGATCTTAATGATAAGATCCAACGGCAGTTGTAGGGTGCGGTGACTGAGAGCTCACGGGCTCTCGCCACCGTCGGTCGGCCGTCAGACCGGCGTGCCACCGCCTCCTGCCAACTCGCTGAAGGCAGACGCACCTCCTGGCGGTGGTCCGTGTTGGAACATGGCTTTCCGCATCCCTTTAATTTGAGAATAGCAAATCCTACTTGTATTTGATCTTGTTTGCCATTGTGTTTTTAGCATGCAGGTTTGGACAGATATGACACCAGGTTGCTGCAATACTGGTCTGGCACTATCCACAAGCAGAAGGATTGAATGATGTCTAACGCCAGGTGTTAGGTCTTAACGCTGGGCGTTAGCGATCAACGGGATGGTCTGCCGATCGACGGGATGAGATGTTGATCGACGGGATGGCTTGCCGACTGAATAAAAATAGAAAGAAACTCAACACCAGGCGTTAATACTTAATGCCAACATTATCGATCGACGATTATGGCAAGGAGGAAGCAGCCGTGATTGCAGGAGGAACTTTAGGAATGATTTGCACAACGTCTGCGTTAGCCTTAACGCCGGCGTTAGTATTGCCTAAAATAAAACAATTCCTAAAGTGCAGAATCTCCTTCCTCTTTTGAAGATTTGTGTCATCAATATGTTGCTATACATGGTCAACGCCGGGCGTTAGAACTTAATGCCGACGATAGCTCAAAGTCTATAAATTGGATGATTTCATCTTCTCCAACTACTGATTGATCAGAGCCCTATTCCAATACTTCAGAAACTTTGTGAGGGCCGTATTTCCAGACCAACACTTCTCCCACTCAATTTCAAAAGGAGGAATCGAAGGAGGCTTCGATCAACATGCTAACTCAACGTGAAGAACGCACGCTTGGACTTCAATGATCTTCCGTGATTCGTCGGCGTCTCCTTCAGATTAATTACCTCATAGGGAGTTTCATACATTGTCTTTTGTATTTGCCTTTTATTTTTATCTTTGTAATCGGTTCGTGAATTTGCCTCGTGTTGGCGACTAGGTCTGGGTAGGACTTAGGGAGTAATTCACCTCGTGTTGGCGACTAGGTCTAGGGAGTAGATCTAGGGGGTGCTCGAGGCCTTTCTGGGGATAGGAAGGCTACAGCAGCTTGAGGTAGTATCTGGGGAGAGATCGGCTAAAGTCAACCGATTCGTGGGGATACGAGTCGGTATAGAAAACGAAAAGAATATTTCATATTTCACCTTCGGTTTCTAGCGTCATAAAAATCAGATTTTGTAATCAATTTTATAAATGATAATCATGTCTTTTCTTGTTTAATAAAATTGATTTCATTTCTAATTTCATTATCACTTTACTTTTGATTTAACTTACTTCTACCAAAATATCAAAAGTTTTCTATTAAAGTTTTTAAAACTCTTATTCACCCCCCCCCCCCCCCCCCCTCTAAGGGCGCCTCAAGATCCAACAGTCTGGTGACCTGGTGTCATCGCCGCCCGTCAGGAGGGAGTTCCACGGAGCCTTGGCTCTCAGGCACCATCGGAGCTCTGCTCTCCGGCGGTGCCGCCTCCTTAAACCCTCTCGGTGAGGGTTGACACTCCCTCTCCGGGGAAGTGTGGAGCCCCCGTAGGTATAAGAACCTCGAGGAGCCCCCATGCAAGGTGGGGGAACCAAGGTGGTGCGATGGCGCTCGACCCGTCTTCTCCATCTCCGGAAGGCACCTAGGTGTCGGGGCTAGTTTCAAAAAGGCTCGGGAGTGGCTTCTGGAAGTGGTCCCTCTTTAGTAAAGCCTTAGGAGGCCCTTTATAGGGTGGCCGGGATCCCTCCTCCCTCTTCTCTCCCTCGAGTAGAGGTTACTTGGGTGGGTTCGCCGGCCAACCCGGGTAGGGTGGGGGAAACAACTGGCAGCTACCAATTAGGGGGTGTACTTGGCTGGTTAGGTTTAGGGGTTAGGTTTACCTAGGATTCAAGGCACTAAGAGAGAGAGAAAGAGAGAGAGAGAGAACTTGGGTTTAGGTTTGGTTAACTCTAGGGCTAGACTTAGTTTACCCTAGGTTTGCTTAGATCAACCAATCAGGGAACATCCCTTAGATTGGGGTTTTGGTTTGAGTGGGGGAAAGCTTAAGATTAAGCTTTAAGGCTAAAGGGAGTGATTACTTTGGCTAATCCAATTTTTTGGAAAAAAATATCTACTTCCACTATCAATTTGCATGTGGTGTGTGCATATTAGAAAAAAAATGAGTGGAGGGGAGTGGACTTGGTGGGCTTGGGTGCACTTAGATTATTTTGAATTTACACTAATTTGAAATTCATTTATAGGGGGTTTGATCAAAGTCAACCTGAAGCGGGTCCCCCTTGTCTCTGTCAAAGTCAACATGGGCCCCAGTCATTGAGGGTCGAGTCATCATTGCTGTAATAGGGTTGAAATCCAACGTTCACACACCTCGAGGTCTCATATAATTTTATGAGCATTTATTTTTATCTACTTGACCAAATGACATCGGAATTGGGCGAAACGAATTCTGTTGTATTGGTATTGTGTACGATCCCAACGCAACTGACAGAACTCAATTCATTGCACATTAGCTCAACATCTGAAAATGACGTTGTTGCGACGCTCGATATTACTCAAAATTGTTGTTTTTTCCAAATGACCTCGGATTGGAATGAAACAAGTTCTGTTGCACTTATATCGACCATACGAGTCTAATGGAACTGACGAAAGTCAATTCGGAGCATGTATGCTCACTATACTAAAATAGCATCGTGTGATGCACTTGGTACTCAAAATGGTCACTTTCACCAAACGAACTTGGATTGGAACGAAACGAGTTTCACTACACTCGTATAGACCACACGAGTCTAACGCAACTGACGAAAGTCAATTCGGAGCACGTATGCTCACTATACTAAAATAGTGTCGTCGTGACGCGTTACGGTACTCAAAATGGTCACTTTCACCAAAGGACCTCGGATTGGAACGAAATGAGTTCCATTTCACTTGTATCGACCATACGAGTCTAACGGTTTTGATGGAATTCAATTCGGAGCACGTATGCTCACTATACTAAAATAACATCGTCGTGACGTGCTACGGTAGTCAAAATGATCACTTTCACCAAATGACCTAGGATTGGAACGAAACGAGATCTGTCGCACTCGTATCGACCATACGAGTCTAATGTAACTGAAGGAAGTCAATTCGGAGCACATATGCTCACTATACTAAAATAGCATCGTTGTGATGCGCTACGGTACTCAAAATGGTCATTTCACCAAATGACCTCGGATTGGAACAAACCGAGTTCCGTTGCACTCGTATCAACCATATGAGTCTAACGCAACTGATGGAAGTCAATTCGGAGCATGTATGCTCAATATACTACTTCGGTGTTGTAGCGAAGCACAATGCTACCCAAAACAGTCATTTCTCTAAATGACCATCATTATGTGGTGAAGGTCGGGTCGTGGTTTTCTATGAACCGGACTAAGCTCCTCCAAGGGTTCAATTGAACCGGTTAGACCCTCGTTTTAAAGTGTGGATGTTACATACGGTGTGGCTATCAATGGGTGACAAACTAGTAGAAGCAGATGTTGCAGTCCTACCACTATCTTAATTTTATATCATTTTGGAAATGGATTTGTTATTGACACATTAAGTTGCTATCAATTGTAAGAAGAAAGAAATTGCACTTAAATTAATAGATCAGACACATGTATATTTAAATGAATGAGTGAAGTCTCAAAGATTATGATATCCTCGATGAAGGCAATGAAGAAAATAAGGAAAGGTTGTGAAGAAATATTAGTGATGATTAAAGGGAATAGTATAGTGACATGTGAACCGAGTACAGTTCATGTGGTATGTGACTTCCTCGAAGTATTCCCAGAAGAATTACTAGGAGTGCCTCCTACAAGAGAGATTGAGTTCACCATCAATCTAGTGGAAGGAGCTGCACCTGTAGTGAAAGCACCATATCATATGACTCCTAAAGAATTGGCAAATCATGCCTTATATGCAAACACTAAAAAATACAAGAGAGATTGAGAACACTTAAAGATTGCGTTAGAAACACTGAAAAATCAAGCCTTATATGCAAAGATCTCAAAATATGACTTTTGGTTGAATGAAGTCTCATTTTTGGGTCATGTGGTCAAAGAGCATGGGTTGTCTGTAGACCCAGCAAAGGTAGAAGCAATTATGAATTGGCCAAGATCGACCACTGTCACGGAAATTCGGAGTTTTCTTGGTTTGGTGGATTATTACAAGAAATTTGTAAGAGATTTCTCGAAGATTGCGTTGCCGCTTGCTAAATTAACCTGAAAGAATGTTTCATTCTCCTGGACTGATGAATGTCATGATGCATTTAGTGAATTAAAAGAAAGGTTGACGACAACACCAGTGTTAGTAATGTCGTGTGGCATTGAAGATTTTCAAATCTATAGTGAGGTATTGGATGTGTATTAATGAAAAAGGGTAAAGTCATAGCGTATGCTTCGAGACAACAGAAGGATCCCGAAAATTACCCGACTCATGACTTGGAATTGGTCGTAGTCATTTTTGCACTAAAAATTTGGCGACATTTTTTATTGGGCTCAGTGTGAGATTTTCACGTATTACAAAAGCTTAAAATACATCTTCTCCCAGAAGAAAATAAACTTACAATAGAGGCGATGGTTGGAATTAATTAAATATTATGATGTAGACATTAAATACCACTCAGGTAAAACTTGTTTGGTATTATGCCTTCTATGTCTCTAGATTTGAAGAAAGAACACAAGTATAGATAAGCTAAGTTATTTTTGATGCTTTGTTTAAGTTTATGTTATGACAGATACATCAAAGCTATATCACTAGTATATAGACGGTAAAAGTAATGAAAATTAACTAAGTAAAATATCGTCTCAAGACTCAGCAGAAGAATCTTGGAGAAGTGTATCATATCGTCGAAATAGTTTCGACGATATCATCTTGATGAAGACACATCGTCTTAAAGGTTGATGAAAGCTTATCGTGGATAAAGCTAAGTTCAGATCTCGACGACATCGTCTTGAAGAAAGCTTATCGTAGATAAAGCCAAGATGTCTTTGACAATATCGTTTTGAAGAAGAAGTATAACCTTGAAGGCTAAGTGACTTAACTCATTAAGTCATGAAGGAAGAGTCATGAAGAACAAACATCAGTTTGATGACCTCATGTCGTCTAGAAGATCAAGACGATGTCGTCTTGAAGTAAGACAGCCAGCCTGAAGAATAAGTTTAAGTCAACATCTCAATGATGTCGTCAAGAAGATCAAGACTATGTTGTCTTAAACAAAGACAGTCAGCTTGAAGAACAAGTCTAAGTCTTATTCAAAGTAACATCTCGACGATGTCGTCTAGAAGAAGTAAGACTGTTGAGATATCAAGTAGAGTTGTGAAGAAGGAAGAATGTCACCGTAAAGTATATCTATCATGTACACTGATCAAGACGATGTCGTCTTGAAGGAGAAACATCGTCTTGACAAGTTTCAGAGCAGCATTTAATGCGCAGACATTCTTGGAAATGAAAATTCAGGGAATGTGCACGCCGCCTATCTTGCACACAAATCAAGGAGCAATAAATGATATATTCTCTAAAGAATATAGCCATTGCACAGTACTTCAGAAAGAAATTTATTATTTCTATATTCTACAAGTTCCAAGAAAGGCTAGTAATTATGATAAAGAATTGCTAATTCTGCAAGACATTTTAAAACGGGAAGTTGATCATGGAATAATTATTAAGGGGGTTTTATGCAAAATTGTAGAGCATATAAAAGAAGACAATTTTGTCTACAGAAGAAGGGCTCGCTCAGTATTCTCTCAAGTTTTATTCTTACACATACTTCCTAAAGAGAAAGAAAAGAATCAACAAAAAGCAGAAGACTTCATTGTTGTTGCGCAGTGAAGTTCTACAGAAGATTCTAAAGAAAGGTTCATTGATCCACAAGATCTTTAGGCATATTGTTACAAGAAGAGGAAGATTTGTGACTCAAAGCTTTCATTCTGAAGTCTTCTCTTCTACAACAACATCTCTGTATTACTTTGTAGGGTTCTTTGTGAACCTGAGGTGGTAGGATCTAGTATTAGATCTGAGTTTGTAGGGCTCTTTGTGAGCCTGAGTTTTGGTAGGATCTTGTTGAAGATCTAAGATTGTAGGACTTGTAAAGTCTGAGCTTTGTAGGGTTCTGTGTGAACCTGAGTTGTAGGATCTGATTATAGTGAGAAGATCTGAGTTGGAGAAGTTGCCTAGTCTACCACACCGATAGATAGGTGGGAGGGACAGTGGACTACCTCTAGACACATTGTCTTGTAGGGAACCACTATAAATCAGTGTGTGTTTTCTGTGATGCTTGTGTGTTGTGATAGATAAATTCTTAAATAACAAAGAAATCTGAAAACACCTAATCTCCCCCCTAGGTGTAGATTATAGACAACCCATAATCTTTCAATTAGTATCAGAGCAGGTTCAGTTCAAAGGCTTAACAACTTAGAACAAGAACTACAAATTTAGTGGGTTGTGATAAACAAATGGCTGGTTACATCATAAGGAGATGAGCTCAATGAAGCTGCCTATTTGCACCAAGGAGATCTTTCCCAGCTGGAAGCGAAGAATTAAGTTGTACATGGAAACCTCAGACCCTACAGTCTATTTGGTAGTAGAAGGACCCTATATTCCCATGAACATTCCTGTGGATCAAACAGTTGTTCCCACCCCTAAGACCTTATCTCAGTTCACCAAGGATGAAGTTGCCTTGGTCACTATGGACAAAATGGCTAAGAACATCATTGTGAATGCAATTGATGATTCAACATTTCAAAATCTAATTCATTGCAAAACAGCTAAGGAAATGTGGGACTCCTTAGTTGTCTACATGGAAGGAACTGAGGAAGGCATGGATGATAGGAAATCCCTCCTGAAGAAGGAGTATGAATCCTTCAGGCAAGATAAGAAGAATGGTATAGCTACCTGCTATGAGAAGTTCTTCAGGATTGTTAATGGACTCAGAACTTATGGAAGAGAGTTCACCAACTATGAACTAAATGATAAATTCCTAAGATCCCTGAACAAAGAATGGGACATAAAGTTGTGTGTAATTAGAGAAGTTGGCACAGCAATGGAGCCTAGACAGTTGTATGGCAAGCTCTTATCATATGAGCTGCAGCTAGACACCAGAAAGGTTGAGGAGGAAAACTCCAAGGCTTACACCAGAGAAAAGGCAGTGGCCTTTAAAGCTGAATCTTCTAGAAAGCATAAGACAATGGAGCATGTCTATGTTTCAGAGGAAGAGACCTCAAGCAACTCCACCTCAGAACTCTTTGATGAAGATCTATCACTGTTCACCAGGCCGTTTAAGAAACTGCCGAGAAATAGAAAAAGAGGGAACATGAGATATGAAGCTTCACCCTCTAGCTCTAGGGGAGAAGACATGCCTAGAAGAAAACACAGATCAGACAGGTATGATTCCAAAACCAGTAAACATAATTCCTCTAACATTATTTGTTACAGCTGCAACAAACCTAGACATGTCATTGTTGAATGTTTATCCAAAAGACAAGAGAAGAGTGAAGAAAGGAAGCACTCAAAGAACAGGAAGTCGGAGAAAAGATTTGTGGCATAGAAAGTAAAGACACTCATTGATAGTGACACTGATTGCTCCTCATCCGAATCAGATAGCCACATAGCATCCATGGCTCTCTAAGATGAAGAATGTTGTGATGAAATTCATCATAAATAGGTAATTCCCAAAGCATCTCGTACACTTTCTGCACAGATTCAGATGTCATCTCCTCTTCAACAGAAGAAGTTGACACTGACTACATAGAGAAATTTGGTGCATTGCTTGATGCCCTTAAGAAAGCAAAAGCTCTTTGTAAGGCACAAGCTGCAGAGATCATCTCCTTGAGTGGGAAGAGAGATAAACTACTTGAGAAAGTAGCTGAGCTAACTCAAGAGAAAGCCAAATTATCTATTCCTCCACTGAGCATTAACACTTTGACTGAAGTCATCAATCGCAAGAATTTTAAAATTAAAGAGCTGGAGGATATGGTTTTAAAGGAAAAGAAAATTGTGGCTAGTTATTCCAAGCCACAAACAGTTCTTCCCTTGATTGATAGCTTTTCACAAACAAATAAGCAAGGTTTGGGCTACACTCCAGGTGAAAACTATGGGAAATCTACCCAAGGAAAGACTGTCTTTAGAAAAGTGATCATACCCACAAATTCATATGATCACATTAGCATCTATGGATGCAAAGAAAGCCAGAAGATAGACAGCAGTATTAAGCTGTCTTCTACCTGGCTAAGCAAGAGACAAACTCTCCTTGGGAAGAGTGCATTATCTGCCCCCCCCCCCCCCCCCCCAAATGAATCCTCCAGCAAAGCCTGCAGAAATTGCCATGTTGGGGAAAACCCTTCTGCCTCCAAGAAGGGAAGGTTAGCCGTCAAACAAAAGCCTAACCTAGTCAGACCAAACACAACAAGAAAATCTAGATACAATAGATTTGAATGCTGGTGTTGTGGAAAAGTAGGGCATTTTGCCTTAGACTGTTGGTTCAACCCAACTGTCAAGAATCATTCCCACATGACAAAAAAAGGCAGACTGCAAATTCATTATCTAACAAGCACCTAGAACCCAAGAGAGACTGGGTTCCTAAGGAAGTATAGATGCCTTGTAGGTATGTCCAAAAACCACCAAGACTTCTGTGTGGTACTTGGGCAGTGGATGTTCCAGGCATATGACTGGAACAAGAGGCCAATTGAAGGAGTTTGCACCTATAAAAGATGGACCCAAAGATCACAAATGGCAGTATCACTATCACAAGAGTAGCTTATATGGAAGGGTTACAACATAACCTTATAAGCATAAGTCAGCTATGTGACTTGGGATATGTTGTTTCTTTCCACAAGGATAGGTGCCTGATTAAGGATTGTGAGAATGAATCCATTCTAACATGCACTAGGAGTGGAAATATTTATTGTCTAAATTTCATTTGCAATAGGAAAAATGAGCATGTATGTCTTGTAGCAAATGATGGAGTGTCTGTTTGTGTAAAGTGGCATAAGAGACTAACCCACATTAACTACAAGTCTCTCAAGAAATTAATGACAGAGAACTTGGTAAGAGATGCTTCTAAGCTCGATTGCTTAGAGATGAGTTCTTGTCATGCATGTCAAATGGGCAAGCAAACAAGAACTTCATTTAGAAGCATACATGACAAAGAATCCACTAGGTGCTTATATTATTGCACTTGGACTTATTTGGTCCTATGGCAGTGCACAACCTAGGAGGAATGACTTATACATTGGTTATTGTTGATGATCATTCTAGATTTTCCTGGGTGTTCTTTTTGAAACTCAAGTCTAATACCTTAAGTACATTCAAGAATTTTATCAAACAAATTCAGAATGAAGTAAACAGCTCTGTGGTCAAAATCAGAAGTGATCATGGAACTGAATTTCACTCTGGGTCAATGACCAAATTCTGTGAAGAAGAAGGTATCCTACAAGAGTTTTCTTCTCCCAGAACTCTCCAACAGAATGAGGTGGCTGAGAGGAAAAATAGAACACTTATTGAAGCTGGTAGGACCATGCTAAGTGACTCCTCACTCCCAGAATACCTTTGGGCTGAGGCATTTAACACTTCATGTCATGTGCAAGATAGAGCACTCATCAATAAGAACAATAATAAGACTCCTTATGAGCTAATTAAGGGTAAGAAGCCAACACTAGCTTACTTCAAAATCTTTGGGAGTAAATGTTATGTGCTGAAAACAATAAGCACTACATTACCAAATTCTTTGAAAAGAGCTATGAAGGTGTCTTTGTAGGATATATCAAACACAACAAGGCCTACAGAGTCTTCAATAAGAATGCTCTTACAATTAAGGAATCTGTTCACATTATTTTTGATGAGAGCGGCATGCTGCATAATCCTTCCTCTAGTTCATCCAATGCAGGAATTGAAGAAAAATTAGAGAACCTAAAAATCAAAGAAAAGGAAATAGATGAGAAGGAGGAGTTTTCCACACTGGAATCTATTCCAGAATCATTAGAAGAATCAACTGAAGAACCAAATCTCCAAAATGAGATTCATGAAGCAGAAGCTGAAGAAGCTACTGAAATAAGAGAACCATCAAGAGTAATGCCTACAACTATGAGACATCTTAGAAGTCATCCAGCAAATCAGATAATTGGTGAGCTCACTCATGGAGTTAGAACAAGGAGAAGTGCTCTAAATGAAAACTTGCACCTTAGTTTTCTATCACAACTAGAGCCCATGAAATTTGAGGAGGCCAATCAAGACCAATTCTGGGTTATGGCCATGCAAGAAGAGCTAAATCAATTCAAAAGATGCAAAGTATGGAAACTTGTCCCAAGGCCACAAGGGCATAATATTATTGGGACAATGTGGGTCTACAGAAATAAGATGGATGAAGCTGGATTGATTATAAAGAACAAGGAAAGGCTGGTAGCTCAAGGATATTGGTAGGAGGAAGGCATATACTTTGATTAGACATTTGCACCTGTTGCTAGATCGGAGGCCATCAGACTCTTTCTAGCCTATGATGCATACAAGGGGTTCAAAATCTATCAAATAGATGTCAAATCAGCATTCCTCAATGGAAATCTAAAAGAGGAAGTTTATGTATCTCAACCACCAAGTTTTATCTCTCCAACCTTTCCTGACCATGTGTATTTCCTCAAAAAAGCCTTGTATGCGCTAAAGCAAGCACCAATGGCCTGGTATGCGACAATGTCTACCTTTCTCCTTGAAAATAAGTTCTCAAGAGGGAAAATAGATAAGACTCTTTTCTTGACAGAGTTGAAGGGTCAGATCCTTTTGGTCTAGATATATGTTGATGACATTATATTTGGATCAAATGTGAGAGTCTCTGCAAAAAGTTCGCTAAACTTATGCAAAGTAAATATGAAATGAGCAGTATGGGAGAGCTAAAGTATTTCTTAGGTCTCCAAGTAAAGCAATCTGAGGAAGGAATTTTCATTTCTCAGACCAAATTTACCTTGGATATCATAAAGAAATTTGGTATAGAGAACTCTACCCCTATGAGAACCCCTATGGGTTCAACTGTGTCTCTAGACAAGGATGAAAAGGGGAAACCCTATAATGAGTTCATGTATAAAAGCATAATTGGCTCATTGCTCTATCTCGCTGCTAGTAGGCCAGACATCATATTTGCTACATGTGTTTGTGCAAGATATCAAGTGAACCCCAAAGAATCTCATTACTCAGCTGTGAAAAGAATTCTGAGATATATGAAGGGTACTCCAAATCCGAGGCTCTGGTATCCTAAGTCAGATGATTTTGAGCTGTGTGGATATTCTGATGCAGAGTTTGAAGGGTGCAAAGAGGACAGAAAAAGCACTTCAGGAACTTGTCAGTTCCTGGGGAGAAGGCTTGTGTCTTAGAGTAGTAAGAAAGCAAAACAGCATTGCTATCTCCACAACTAAACCAGAATACATTTCAGTTAGTAGTTTTTGTGCTCAACTCCTGTAGATTCAACATGCCAATTAGAGAATTATAATTTGCACATCAAGAGAACACCTCTCTTTTGTGATTCCTCAAGTGTTATTTCTATTGCCAAAAATCATGTGGCACATAGTAGAACAAAGTATATTGAAATTAGATATCATTTTATTAGGGAGCATGTAGAAAAGGAGGACATCTGCCTTGAGTATGTTAATGCAGAGAGGCAGATAGCTGACATTTTCACTAAGCCCCTTGATGAGTTTAAGTTCAATCAATTCAAAATTGAATTGGGCATGTTAAGTTCTTAAAATTGGGCATGTTGAATCTATTATATCCCTTTTTGGTAAGTGTGAAATATTTTGATAATGGGTTGGATCTCACACAAGGTCCGCCCTAAAGTGATCTGACAATCTTAGTTTTTGAAGGCAGGAACACCATAAGGCATAACTTAAAGTCTTCTAGAGGAAAACAGCTTCACAAAGAATTTCATCTTAATTGATAATGACGACATTGATGAAGTCTCGACGACAACATCCACGTATTGACGACAAGAGTAAAGATATTTCGATGACACACTCGACGACAAAGCTTAATCCAGACCGACATAATGACATCACAAGACACGACACTATCATGACTGCGCCGCAATTATGAGATTCTCAAAATGATACAGGGGGATTTGAATAGGTACGCGCCTCTTTGCCTTCCCAATGCATTAATCTATATATTAGACATTGTGCAAGCATAGAAATCACGCACACACAAAACCTGTTGGGTATTGTAGCCACAATTACCTTGATTTGAAGAAGTGTCCCTTGAACTAAGATGAATTGATATTGTATTTGATGTTGCTATCTAGTATGTGTTTGCAGGTTTTAAATAGCTAAGTACAAACCAATGTCAGGTTTCAATGAGTCATTAAACACAAGCCTATGCAATGTAATTCCTCATTGTATGGACCAAGGTGTTGACTCATGTGGAATCTCTCTATTGGGATGTACTTCTTATTCAAACACAAAGGAAGAGCTAAGAGAAAGATGTTGCTGATTTTACTTAGAAAGAAAAATGGTCCATGAAGAAATTCGGCTATAGGCATTGAAACATATAGTAGAATTCGACTATATGATTCTAATGAATATAGACGAATTCGGCTAAAGCATTCCCAGAAGCCAGAAAAATTCTCTAAGTAAACATTAGACGAATTCGACTAAAGCTTCTCTCGAATTCGGCTAATGTCTTTCGACGAATTTGGCTATAGACATTAAGCGAATTCGGCTAATGAGTTTCTTCAGTTATTTCAATTAGACGAATCGGAGATCAATTCATTCTGATTCAGTTCTTTACGGCTCGACATTTAGGGCTTCTCCTCCATGTACAGTACGCTTGGTGCTCGGTCACGAAATCACGCATATAGCCATTAGAATATGGATCTATAAATAGCTAAGGGTTATTAACTTAAAACCCTAATCGTGAAACTGAATCTCTCGCAAAACGTCGCCTGTCGACCGATTGTTCTCGCACAAATCGTTCGTCTCCGACAAAGAAAGTTATTCACGATTCATCATGAAGAAAAGAGCCAACTGGATCTCTAATCTTAGATTTCATCAAGTTTCATTCAGATCCAGTTGTCTCCTAAGTGCTCAGATCAAGTTCTTTCAAGGAAAGATTTCTTCTTCCTTCTTTCAAGATCCAGATTTATATTTCATTCAAGGAAGAAGAAGATCTTGTATTTTCAGATCTGATCAAGTTAAGTCTCAAGGAGATTTGAAGAAGATTGTTCCTCAATCTAAAGTTTTGTAATATTTCTTTACAATATTTTGTAGGAGATTTTTCTTAGAGTTTTAGGAAGCTTGCTTCCGAGCTGTAGGAGTTTTACTCCGAGTTGTAGGAGCTTTGTCTCCGATCTAGTAGGAAGTTTATCTTCCGAGTTTGTAGGAGCTTTGTCTCCGAGTTGTAGGAGAGTTTGTTCTCCGAGCTTGTAGGAGTTTGACTCCGAGTTGTAGGATTATTCCTAATCTGAGAATAGTGAAGTAGCGTAGTCTAGCCGGGCGTGCTAGATAGGTGAGGTGGAAAGTGGGCTACCCAAGATCGGGGAACCACTATAATTCCTTGTGTTGTGTTGTGCTCTTTGGTTTCTGTGTGCTTTTATTTCTAAGTTTTTAATTCCGCAAAAAGCCATAGAATCCACCTATTCACCCCCCTCTAGGTGATTTAGGTAGGCAACTAGATACTTTCAATTGGTATCAAAGCCAGGTTGTTTGCTAAAAGGCTAATACCTTGAACAAGATCTTTATATCTAGTTGCAAGAGCAAGTATGTCTGGAATGGAAAGATCCAAGGATTCAGTCAAGTTTCCCTTCTGCTCTAAGGAGAACTTCCCCATGTGGAAGGAAAGAGTGAAGTTCTACATGGAAGCCACCGACCCGAGAATTTTTCAGATAGTTGAGGAAGGTCCCCATGTTCCTATGAAGCCATCATCAATAAACTCAGCTATTATGATTCCCAAGAAAATGTTGGAACTAGACAAAGATGAGATTGCTCTCATCGCCCTAGACAAGAAGGCAAAGAACATCATTGCCGGTGCAGTGGACGATTCTATGTTGCAAAATCTTATACACTATAAGTCTGCCAAGGAGATGTGGGATTCCATAGTTGTTCTTATGGAAGGTACAGAAGAAGTGAGGGATGATCGACGATCATTGCTAAATCAAGAGTATGAAGCATTTAAGCAAGATCCAAGAGACTCCATTTCTGATACTTATGAGAAGTTCTTTAAGATCGTAAATGATCTTAGGAATTATGATCGAGAATTCACCGTTGGAGAATTGAATGACAAGTTCTTGAGATCCCTGACGAAAGAATGGGATACCAAGGCAATTGCCATCCGGGAATTCGGAAAGTTGGCTACGATGGAGCCACAGATTCTGTTCGGAAAGCTTCTATCCCATGAGCTCAAGCTGAGCATCAGAAAAGCTGAAGAAGAAGGATGCTCGACCTCTAGAAGGGAGAAGTTCGTGGCACTGAAGGCCAAAGAGGCAAGAAGAGGTAAATCTAGATCATCTGTGAGGATACAGTCGTCAAATGAAGACGACGAGTCTGTGGCTTGCTCTTCAAGCTCAGACATGTCTGATGGAGAGTTTTCATCTCTCTCCAAGCAATTTAAGAGATTGCTCAGAAAAAGAAGCCAAAGGAAAAGTCAGTCCTCAATAGATCATAGGAGATCAAGGCGTGATGATGATCATCATAAGAAGGAACACAACAACGACAGGTATAAAACTAAATCGAATAAACATATTTCGACTGATATTATTTGTTATTATTGTAATAAGCCAGGACATTTAAGTACGGAATGTCCACACAAAAAGAAGGAAGAGAAGAAATCCTTCAAAGGAAAGAAGAAAGAAGAAAAGAGCTTCATCGCTAAGAAATTGAAGACTCTTGGCGACAGCGACTCAGTCAAATCAAGCTCGAATGATGAAGCCTATTTTGGGCTTATGGCAAATTCAGATTCAGATAACTACGACACGCCTTATGAAGGGAAGGTAAACTCTCACACTCCTCTTTCTGATTCTAAAACTGGATCCAATGCAAATGAAGGCTATTTTTCAGAGGAGGATTCAGAACTAATGACTCGGTATAAAGCCGTTTTGGAAGGATTTGACAAATGTCGCAAGGTAGTCAAATCTCAAGCAAAAGAGATTGAATCTCTCAAGACGGTGGAATCCGATTTGAGGGAGGAAATTGAAAAATTAACTCCTCGATGTCAAAGATGAAATCCAAATCTTGAAAGACGAACTTAAAAGCTCCGCTGAGTTATTAAATCTTAAGGAGAAATTCATAAATGAATTAGAAGAAAAGTTAGTGGTGGAAAGGAAGATAGTTGAAAGCTTCTCTAAACCAAAAACTATTCTTCCAATCATTGATAGATTTTCTGCTCCTGCGAAGGGTAGTGGTCTTGGTCATAAGGCTGAAAGTAGTAAGGCCGCTAAGAAAAGAGTTGTTAAAGGTAAGGGCAAGGTTGACCAAAATCAAACCCCATTCAAGAAGGTAGTGTTTCCTCCAAACACTTATGATTTTGAGTCCATGTATGGTCACTTTACAAGACCAACTCATGTTGAGTCAAGTAAGGGGAACCAAGGATGGAGCCGTCCCCGAAGCCTCGAAACAACTACTTTCAAGGCACCTTATGAAGAAGTAATTCTCAAGGATCATGGTTCATTTGTGCATGGATCAGTTGCTAAGAAAGCACCAAATCAATCAATTGTTGCTAAATCTCTTGAAGAGAAGAAGGAGTCATGCGTGTGTTGCAACCACGAGGCTTCTACTTCTAAGGATGTTGCTCCTACTAGACCTCCCATCCAAAAGGTGAAGCAGGAGAACAAGAGAAGATACAATCGATTTGATTGTTGGTGTTTTGGCAAGGTTGGTCACTTCGCCATAGATTGTTGGTTTAACCCTAGAAAGTATAAGACTCCACGGGTTAACAATGTAAGAATGACCCCTTGCAATGTTAACACTCAGAGTGGTGTTGATCTAACCAGGAACCTAGGACCCAAATCCTTTTGGGTTCCTAAGGGTAATTAATCTGCGATTGCAGGTATGTCCAAAGGCCAACCAAAACTCTAATCAGGCATTTGGACAGTGGATGTTCATGGTACATGACCAAAACAAGAAGTATATAGCAAGGATGCTAATAAGTGTAGGAAATCAGTCCAGGCACTGAAATTCTGGGGGGGGGGGAGATTGAGGGGGAGATGATTCAATGTTTTCAAAGTCTACTCCCAAGTGAGGACTCCTATGCAGTTGCTGAAGGGGAGCACACTGTTGATCTCTCATGCTTTTTCTTCCCTATCTGAAGTATTCAGAAAGGGGGAGAGAAGTTGAAGTTGGGTGAGAAGATGAAGTTAAAAGAGAAAGTTGAAAGGGAGAGAAGGTTGAAAAGCTAAGTTTTTAAACTCTCTTTATATTTAATATATTTCTCTGTATATTTATCTCTGTGCAATTCACCTTAGTAAACAGGGCTCTGACTTCTTCAAATAGGGGGAGATTGTTGGGTATTGTAGCCACAATTACCTTGATTTGAAGAAGTGTCCCTTGAACTAAGATGAATTGATATTGTATTTGATGTTGCTATCTAGTATGTGTTTGCAGGTTTTAAATAGCTAAGTACAAACCAATGTCAGGTTTCAATGAGTCATTAAACACAGGCCTATGCAATGTAATTCCTCATTGTATGGACCAAGGTGTTGACTCATGTAGAATCTCTCTATTGGGATGTACTTCTTATTCAAACACAAAGGAAGAGCTAAGAGAAAGATGTTGCTGATTTTACTTAGAAAGAAAAATGGTCCATGAAGAAATTCAGCTATAGGCATTGAAACATATAGTAGAATTTGACTATATGATTCTAATGAATATAGACGAATTCGGCTAAAGCATTCCCAGAAGCCAGAAAAATTCTCTAAGTAAACATTAGACGAATTCGACTAAAGCTTCTCTCGAATTCGGCTAATGTCTTTCGACGAATTCGGCTATAGACATTAAGCGAATTTGGCTAATGAGTTTCTTCGGCTATTTCAATTAGACGAATCGGAGATCAATTCATTCCGGTTCAGTTCTTTACGGCTCGACATTTAGGGCTTCTCCTCCATGTACAATACGCGTGGTGGTCGGTCCCGAAATCACGCATATAGCCGTTAGAATATGGATCTATAAATAGCTAAGGGTTATTAACTTAAAACCCTAATCGTGAAACTGAATCTCTCGCAAAACTTCGCCTGTCGGCCGATTGTTCTCGCACAAATCGTTCTTCTCCGACAAACAAAGTTATTCACGATTCATCTTGAAGAAAAGAGTCAACTGGATCTCTGATCTTAGATTTCATCAAGTTTCATTCAGATCCAGTTGTCTCCTAAGTGCTCAGATCAAGTTCTTTCAAGGCAAGATTTCTTCTTCCTTCTTTCAAGATCCAGATTTATATTTCATTCAAGGAAGAAGAAGATCTTGTATTTTCAGATCTGATCAAGTTAAGTCTCAAGGAGATTTGAAGAAGATTGTTCCTCAATCTAAAGTTTTGTAATATTTCTTTACAATATTTTCTAGGAGATTTGTCTCCGAGTTGTAGGAAGCTTGCTTCCTAGTTGTAGGAGTTTTACTCCGAGTTGTAGGAGCTTTGTCTCCGAGCTAGTAGGAAGTTTATCTTCCGAGTTTATAGGAGCTTTGTCTCCGAGTTGTAGGAGAGTTTGTTCTCCGAGCTTGTAGGAGTTTGACTTCCGAGAATAGGGGGCGCGACCAAGCCGCACCCCCCCTAGGGGTGCGGCCCCGACCGCACCCCTTGGGGGGTGCGGCCAAGCCCCCCCCCCCCTCCCACGGGGGTGCGGCTCGGCCGCACCGCCCGTGGGGTGCGGTCCGGCCCCCTCCCCTCGCCTTTTTCCGTAGGGGGGCTCGAGGGGGCCCCCGCCGCAATCACGCCCTCTCGACGGGTGCGTCGGTTTTCAATTCCTTCTTGGGGGCGACCCCACCCCCCCCCCCCCCCCCGTTCCGCCGTCCGCCCGGGGAATCCCCGTGGTCCGCGGTACGTGCGGAGCACCTCGGCATTCGCACGCGCTCGGAACGCTTCTGAGCGTGCTCAGAAGTTGTCTCACTTTTTATCTTTCCGACTGTCTCACTTTTTGTCTTTCCGACTGTCTCACTTTTTGTCTTTCCAGCTTCTCACTTCTCAGATTTCAGGGACAACCTGTCACCTTTTTCGCCTCCAACAGAACTGCCCGAACTGCCCGAAGGGTAAGGTGGTCATTTATGAAAAATGGTGATCTGTGTGCCCTAAACCGGAAAATATGATTCGTCCACCGAGCATTTATGGAAACTGCAAACGGCGAAATTACCGGACTGCCCTCGGCCAAAGCTATAAAAGGAGCCCCGGGGCTTCATTTGAAAAGACCTGGACTTCTGGACCCGGGAGAGCTCCTTGCAGACTTTTGCGGAATTCTCCTTCGGCGCTTGAAGATCTCCTTCGTGGACTTGAAGATTTTCTTCGTCACGAAAGGCGACTCAGCTTCTCACTTCCGTCCAGGAAAGGCGACTCAGCTTCTCTCTTTCGTTCCGGAAAGGCGACTCGGCTTCTCACTTCCGTCCAGGAAAGGCGACTCAGCTTCTCACTTCCGTCCAGGAAAGGCGACTCAGCTTCTCGCTTTCGTTCCGGAAAGGCGACTCGGCTTCTCACTTCCGTCCAGGAAAGGCGACTCAGCTTCTCACTTTCGTTCCGGAAAGGCGACTCAGCTTCTCACTTTCGTTCCGGAAAGGCGACTCAACTTCTCACTTTCGTTCCGGAAAGGCGACTCAGCTTCTCGCTTTCGTTCTGGAAAGGCGACTCAGCTTCTCACTTCCGTCTAGGAAAGGCGACTCAGCTTCTCACTTTCGTTCCGGAAAGGCGACTCAGCTTCTCGCTTTCGTTCCCGAAAGGCGACTCAGCTACTCGCTTTCATTCCCGAAAGGCGACTCGGCTTCTCACTTTGGTCCTCCAGAATTCTCAGAAGGGAAGAATACTTAGTTTTTCCGAGAGGTGGTCTGTCACCCTCAGAGCTCTCTCTCTCTCTCTCTTATTGTAACGAGCAGCGGCCTATCGCGCTCAAGTTCTACCTACCAAGTTGTAACCCCCAGAAGATAGTGAAGTTTGGCCGGCACAGCTCTGGCCGCATGGTTTTTTACCCTTTCCGGGTTTTCCACGTTAAAAAGTCCCAGTGTACTCAGCAAATCTCAAATTGACTGTTTGCGCGCTTAGATCGCTCACGAGCTAAGGTGGTTCAATTGGACCGGTCTACCAAGAGCCCTAAGCATTCCGCAACAGTTTGGCGCCGTCTGTGGGAACATTCCCAAAACTCTTTGAAGGCCAACTGCTATGGCAAGGAGGAGTGCTCGCACTGCTGAAGGATCAATGCCGGAGGGACGCGTCGACCCAGCTCCCTCCCACTCGCTTATCGATGCACCACCCGCGGAGCAGGCACCGCCTGCACCAGCAGCTGGGCTGGAGGTGCGCATGCAGCGGATCGAGGAGCATCAAGCCGAGATGTTGGATCTCATAAGGAACCTCGGGGCCCCCCAAGTTCCGGTTCAGCCGCCAGCCCTGAACGCACCACCACCCCCAGTTCTGAATCATGCCCCGAACCAAGAAGCCGCTCAGGAGGACGAGGCTTCAGAGGGATTCTCCAACGCGGCGAGTTCCGCTCACCTTGCCCCGCCAGCTGGAGGCCCAGAAGCCGACCACCGTCTCCATCACCCCAGAAGAGCTGCCCCCGAGCGAGCAACGGAAAGAACTACGCGAGAAGAAATACGCGATATGATAGAAGAAGAGTACGCCCAAGCAGGGCGACGCGCCGCGCTCGCTCGCCGTCCCGCGCATCAGGGCTCCCCGCTGTCACCTCAAGTCCTAGCCCATCCAATTCTGAATGGCTTCAAGCTTCCCAACATCGAGACATTCGACGGGACGGACGATCCTCTGGAACATGTCAATCACTTCACCACCGTCATGAGGATTTACAGCGCTCCTGATCAGCTCCTCTGCCAAGTGTTCCCGGCAACCTTGAAGGGACAGGCGTGCACTTGGTTCCATTCCCTGCGGAACGGGGACATCAACAACTTCACGGAAATGGCGCAGCAGTTCGTGGATCAGTTCATCGCTAACCGCCGAATTGTCCGGGATCCCTCCCATCTCTCAGGGATCCGCCAGAACGACGGAGAGTCACTCAAGGACTTCTTCCGACGCTTCACTACCGAGGCTCGGCAGATCCCAGGGGTTGACCCCGAGCTCTTGCGAAGAGTTTTCTTGGGAGGACTCCGCCCAAGTGGCTTCTACTCGACTCTCATGAGAGAAACCGTACCAAGTTATCCCGACCTCGTTCATCGGGTTGAAGCACAAATAGCTGCAGATGAGGTCATCGAAGCGCACTGTCGGCAGTTCAGAACAACCCCGAACTTCGCATGCCCCGGATACCCCCGCCAAATCCAAGGGGCGATCAATCCAGGTACTGCGAGTTCCATCGGGGAACCGGGCATACCACCGAGGAGTGCACCAGACTCAAAGACGAAATCGAGCGCCTCATCCGTCAGGGACTCCTGGGAAGATTCCTACAAGGCCAGATTCCCAATCAGCCCCAGCAGCCCAGGGAGGCAGGGGAGCAGCCCCCCCCCCCCCCCCCCCCCCCCCCCCCCCCCGCCCCCCGAGGCGCGGGTGGAGGAAGGCCGATGGTAGGAGAAATTGAAACCATCGCCGGACCCCCCGTCTTAGCATCGCAAGTCCTCTCGATTGCCCATCTCGTGAGAGGCCACGAAGACAAAAAACTGATATTACGATAGCTTTCGGAGATGAAGACTTGCAAGGGTTGCGGCTTCCGCACCAGGACCCGCTCGTGATCAGCGCAGGGATCGGGGATCCCTGCTTCAAGGTAAAGAGAATACTGGTCGACAACGGAAGCTCAGTCGATGTCCTGTTCCTCTCCACCTTGCAGAGTATGAAGCTCACAAAGGACCAGCTTAGTCCTGCGGCCGGGCCTGTCTACGGCTTCGACAACAGACCTGTCCCGGTGCAGGGCATGATCATTCTCCCAGTCACATTGGACGAGTTTCCAAGACAGTCAACGCACAACATCCAGTTCATGGTGGTAGAGTCCACCTCCGCCTATAACGCCATCTTCGGGAGACCGCTCCAGTCAATCTTCGGGGCAATCCCTTCCATTCCGCATCTGGCTATGAAGTTCCCGACTGCCGCAGGCATAGGGGTCGTAAGAGGGGACCAAGAGGCAGCTAGAACCTGCTACCTGAAGCAAGCTCAACCAGTAAGGGCAACCGCCCTCAACATAAATAACTTCGACCTACGAGACGAAGCTACTTTGCAGCGAGGAGCGCCCGTTGAAGGGTTAGTAGAAGTACCACTTTCCTGACGAGACCCGACTCGGACTGTTCAGGTCGGGTCACTCTTGTCACAAGAGGAGCGAGAAAAGTTCACAACCTTCCTGCAGGAGAACGAGGACATTTTCGCTTGGAGCCCAGAAGACATGCTCAGGGTAGATCCTGACGTTATCTATCACTCGTTAAACATCAACCCCGCCTGCAGGCCTGTAATTCAAAAGAAAAGGAACTTTGCCCCCGAGCGTTTAAAGGCAATCAAGGAGGAGGTAGCTAAGCTCCTGGAAGCACGATTCATACGCGAAGCAGAATACCCCGCATGGCTCGCCAACGTAGTCATGGTAAAGAAGGCCTCGGGAAAATGGCGAATGTGCGTCGACTACAGCAATCTAAACCAAGCATGCCCAAAAGACAGCTTCCCCCTCCGGAGGATTGACCAACTCGTCGACGCTACGGCCGGCCATGAGCTGCTCAGCTTCATGGATGCTTATTCGGGTTACAACCAGATAAGGATGAACCCCACGGACGAAGAGCATACCGCCTTCCATACCGACAGAGGAGTCTACTACTACTACAAGGTGATGCCTTTCGGCCTCAAAAATGTCGGGGCCACCTACCAAAGGCTGATGAACAAAGTCTTCAAGAACCTCATCGGGGTGACGATGGAGGTTTACGTGGACGACATGCTAGTAAAAAGCGTCCACCGTTGCGACCACTTGGAAGACTTGGGAAAGTGCTTCCAACTTCTCCGCCGCTTCCAGATGCGGCTTAATCCCAGCAAATGTGTGTTTGGTGTGACGGCGGAAAAGTTCTTAGGTTTCATGGTAACCCATCGGGGAATTGAGGCCAACCCCGAGAAGATCAAGGCGTTGGAGGATATGTCGCCACCTCGCTCAATTAAGGAAGTGCAACACCTAAATGGGAGGATCGCTGCGTTATCCCGATTTCTGTCACGGACGGGAGACAAGTATCTCCCCTTCTTCAAAATCCTCCGGGGAGCGCGCCACTCCGGCTTCCAGTGGACTGACGAATGCCAGGCGGCCTTCGAGCTTCTCAAACAATACTTGGCTTCGCCACCACTTCTGTCAAAGCCCACCCCCGGAGAAACTCTGTTCCTGTACCTGGCTGTGTCGCCTACGGCTCTTAGCTCAGTGCTCGTAAAAGATGAAGGAGGAGTGCAGCGACCAATTTACTACCTCAGCAAAGTCCTCACCGACACTGAAACCAGATATCCGGCAGCAGACAAGACAACCTTGGCTCTTGTTTTCTCAGCAAGAAAGCTTTGACCCTACTTCCAGGCTCATACGGTAAAAGTATTGACGCAGCTCCCACTGCAGGCAATCCTCCAGAAGCCGGAAGTCTCAGGGAGACTTGTAAAGTGGGCCATAGAGCTCGGCGAGGACATCCAATTCCTGCCTCGGCCGGACATCAAGTCGCAAGTACTCGCCGACTTTGTTGTGGAATACACCATCCCACCAGAAACAACTCTTATCAAAGACACCGCTAGCCCCCGTTGGACCCTCTATGTCGACGGTGCCTCCGGAGCTGAAGGAGCCGGAGCAGGATTGCTCCTCGTAAGCCCCGAAGAGATCACCCTAGATTACGGTTTTCGGCTGAAATTCCCCGCAACGAATAACATGGCGAAGTACGAAGCGCTGATTGCCGGCCTCCGACTTGCTATCGACTGCAAAGCTGAGAACCAGACGATTTACACAGACTCCCAACTCGTAGTCTCACAGGTCGAAGGAGACTACGAGGCTAAGAGTGACCAGATGGCGAAGTACCTCGCGTTCGCGAAATTACTCCTTCAGAATATCTCATCGTATTAAATTCTACACATCCCCCGAGAGCAGAACTCCAGGGCGGATGCTCTATCTAAGCTCGCCACTTCACCCTCCAGCTACCAGTCTCGGAGGCGCCGAATCGAAGAAGTCGTGGTCCCAAGTATTCAAGGGCCATGGGAGATTGCAGCCATTCACCAGGAGGAGCCATCCTGGATAACCCCATTATGAGCTTACCTCGAATGCGGGCACCTTCCTGAAGACCGCTTAGAAGCACGAAGACTATGGATGCGGGCGGCATCGTTCACTATTATAGACGGGGAACTTTACAAACGGGCATTCTCAGGACCATATCTGAAATGCCTACCAGCAGACGAGGTCGACTACACCCTCAGAGAAGTGCACGGGGGAGTCTGCGGAGAACACCTAGGCGGGAAAGCATTGGCGCGGAAAATACTGCGTCAAGGCTTCTATTGGCCAACAATGAGGAAGGACGCGGCCGACTTTGTCCAAAGGTGTAAGAGCTGTCAGCTGCACGCCAACATACCTCATCAACCCCCGGTCTCACTTTCCACGCTGCAAAGTGCGTGGCCATTCGCGCAATGGGGGATCGACCTTCTCGGCCCCCTGCCCCTAGCATCCGGACAGAGAAAATTCATCATCCTGGCCATCGATTATTTCACCAAATGGGTAGAAGCAGAGCCCCTAGCTAACATCACGGAAGGAAATGCCAAACAATTCGTCTGGAAGAACATCGTCTGCCGCTTCGGCATCCCGCCTACAATCATTGCCGACAACGGCACTCAATTCACTGGAAAGTCATTCACCAAAATGTGCGAGGATTTGAAGATCAACCTTCGTCATACGTCCGTGGCATATCCGCAAACCAACGGACAGGTAGAGGTCACAAATCGCACCATCCTCAAAGGACTGAAGACACGCCTAGAAGAAGCTGGAGGACAATGGGTAGACGCGCTCCCAAATGTGTTGTGGGCATACCGCACAACAGAGAGGACTCCTACAGGGGAGACACCTTATAACCTCTGTTACGGGACCGAAGCTATCATCCCCGTCGACGTCGGCGTTCCAAGTACTCGGGTGCTAACCTTCGACCCCAGCAAGAATGACGGACTGCTTCGGGAAAACCTCGACCTGATCCCAGAAGTTCGGGACAACGCTGCCCAACGTGCCGCATCCTACCAAATGCGTGTAGCCCGAATCTACGACAGGAGGGTGAAGCCCAGACCGATCAACGTAGGAGATCTCATCTTGCGCAGTATCGAGGCAGCCGGCAAAGGCCCCCAAGGAGATAAGCTCTCACCGGCCTGGGAAGGCCCGTACGTAGTCACAACGGTCGTGAAGCCTGGAACATAGAGGCTGAGGACGGCAGAAGGGAAGACTTTGCCACGCACTTGGAACGCTCAAAACCTGCGCTGCTTTTACCAGTGATCCAGGGACTTCTACCATATGCTAAGCCGCGAGCTCAGACTCGTGCGAACTTATCTTAAAATTTCTGTACCAAGCCGCGAGCTCAGACTCGTGCACTTATCTTATATTACGTATTATATAAAAGTCGCGAGCTCAAACTCGTGCACCTATCTTATCTTCAGTAAAGCTACGCATCAAATAATTTCTTGCTATAAAAACTATGTATGTATATTTTGACATCAACATCCATTTAAGAAAAATCTTTATAACGGGGCCCTGCCCTAGGGACTTTGCACCGCCGTCGATTGAAGGTTCGTGTTGATGCCAGGAAAATCCTGACCTCAAAATTCGGACCGATGCAGCCGGAGGCTACTCGCCCAGCAGTCCAACGAAATGACCTGACTGGCGACTACTACGAAGCTAGAAGAGCAACGAACCGGACCCCAGGTGCTGTGGCAGGGAGGTCCCACCACGTACCCAGAAGCTCAAGAGAGTCTTCCCCTCCGAAACCAAAGTGGCCGAGCTTGGTACAGGGAAGGCACCGACTTGGCTGAAAGCAAGGGTGACGGGCTCGAGAGTTCGGGAATCGGGGTCCAAAAGCTCAAGTCCAGGTGCCAATCCAAGTACCTATGGGGTCCTATTTATAGGAAAACCAGAGGGTAGGGAGGGCCTTTTATAGCCCAGCCCCCAACCCGGCGACTATGGGTTACTCGGCGAGTATCATGCCATAGTCGCCCATCTGGCGAGTATTGGGTGCTGCTCGCACACGCCGGGCCAATACTCGCACAGGGCTTCTGCTGCTTCCTGCACGTGCCGAGCTCTTCTGGTTGATACTCGCCTACCTGGCGAGTATGGCATGCATACTCGCCAGGTTCTCTTCTGCTTCTGCCTTGGACTGCTGGTCTCTGTGTTGACCCTTTGACCTTGACTTCTGTCTACGTGGCCCTGGGGGGTCCACCCTCGGAGAATGAGGGTTGTACACAATCCCCGCTCTTTGCGAGTAACGTAGTTGCTCGGAAAGAATCATCCAACCTTCATTTGACGAGATTGTCCACTGGCGACTATTGGCCTATACTCGCCATCTCGCTGGCCGACGCTCGAGCTCTATAAATAGAGGGGTAGGGGTCTCTGATGGCATGTCTTTTCTGAACTCGCTCAAGATGGCGCGCGACTATGCTGCAGATAAGGCGGCCATGGCTGGTCTTGTGGGCCTGTTTGATGGGTCTTCGCTCCCTTCGCGCCTAGGTCCCGAGGTTGAGGACCTCCTCGCTTCAAAGAAAAGGAAGAGGTTGGCGAAGAAGAAGAAGAAGGGGAAGAAGAAGGTTGTCGAGGAGGTCGTCGCCCCTTTGGGCGACCAACACCGGCAGCTGCTGGACGAGTTGGGGCTTTCTAACGAGGGCAACTCGCCGGCCGCTGATCCTCCTGCTCCAAATGTCGCCGAGGAGGCGAGCTTGCCTGGGACCTCGACCCAGAATCAACCGAAGAATCCCGTTCCTGCGCGAGGTGGGAGCTACCTACTCGCCACCTTCTTTGATTGACCTCGACTTGGTCCGAGTTGCTGAATGTTTCTTCTATGCTCGCAGATTCGTCCGCCATCGGTGCTCAGGAGGAGCCTCTGGCCGTGCCTCCTCTGAGATCGTCGTTCATGGTCTCGCCTAGGGGTGGTGGGCGCTCGACGCGAGTTCTCCACAGCTCCTTGCTGGAGAAGAGGCCGATGAGCGAGCAACGGGCTCCTCTGGCGGGCAGCGTGCTTCCGCCACCACCGCCTCTTGATTCTTCGGGGTTGGCGAGCAGCTCGCAGCTGCCCGTGGGTGGGCTTCCGCCACCTCCTCCTTTTCCTCCTCCCGTCACGACTCAGGGCGAGCAGCGCCCTTCGACTTCGACCGCTCCCTCTACTCACCAAGGCGAATCCTCGCGCCGTGGCGGGACTGAGAGCCCTTCGGGCTTCTTTCCTCCGAGGGGGGAGGGCGACCATCCAATAGTCGCGGTCGTGGGAACGCGCCTCCTAGCCGGGATCAGACCGCTGGGTCCCATTCTGCTCGGCGAGGTGATCATCATCACAGCGCGTCTCCTCAGCGAGGCAGGGGCTCTCCTCGCCGTCATTCTCGCAGTCCTCGGCCAGGTATTTGGTCGCCATTTGTGATAGTCGCCACTATCTTCACTCGGTTCCTTTAGTCGTCAAAGCTCTGATATTTTTACCCTTTTTTGCAGCTCGCGCTCGCACTCCCATAGGAGCCTTGATTAACGCTGTCGGGCTTCCTTCTCGCGAGTACCAGGAGAGGGCTACTCGCGCGATCCTGGATCTGGAGGAGAAGCTAGAGCGCTTGGCGGTCAGCGAGCCCCATCGCCACCTGACTGACATGGAGTCGCGGGTTGAGCGCCTGGCGAGCACTGACGCTCATCATCGCTTGACCGAGCTGGAGGTGCGAGTATCTCGGCTGGAAGAGTTCGATACTCGCCTGGCTGGTGCAGAATCTCGCCTTCACACCGTCAGTGACCTAGAGCGCCGAGTTGCGAGGCTCGAGCATCGCCAGCAGCTGCATCATGACGAGATGGTGGGGACGCGCGCGAGCATGGGCTCGGTCGGTCGGCTGGCGAGGATTGAAGACCAGCTGCGGCAGGGCGAGGACGCGATGTTCGTAGCTTTCGAGCACTTCAAGCGAGCTCGCAGCTTGGGCTGGGTCGGGCGACATCCTCAGCCTCTGGATCCTCAGGCGAATATTCAGGCGCCTCCTTAGATGTTGTCCTTCTTTATTTTCTTCTTTCCATGTTATGCCGCCCTTGGCGAGTATTCCTGTAATTCTTGAACACTTAAATTTTTCTGATGTAATATTATTGGCGAGTATGGGAAACTCACCCTCCATTACTTGCTTTGCTTTCTTCTTTCTGTAATGGATTTTTTGTCTTGATTTTTTCTATCTTCTTTCATTTTGGCGAGTATTGTCTGCATGTCGCCTATGTATGGCGAGCTTCTTTCATGTTTTTTCTTGCAGGTCTTCGCGCCTTGGAGGTCGACTCCTTGCTGACGTGCGCTGCTGAGTTGGCGACTTTAACTTAATACTCGCCACCCCCTTATTCCTGATCGCGCCGTCGTGCTCGATAAGCCAAGCTACCCGACTACTATAAATAGGGGGGGTGGGTGAGTCTTTATTACGCTTTCGGCGACCTTCTAACTCGTACGCGAGTATCTTCCGTCTTCCTCTCCTCTTCCTGTCTTCTTTGATACTCGCCTCTCTTCCCTTCTCTCCTCCAAGATGTCTGATGAGGCGACTGTTCGGCGTGCCAATCACGCCAAGAACTTCGCGGCGACCACCTTCAAGAAGTCTGTCACGACTGAGAAGGACTTGGAGATCTTCAAGGCGAAGTACATCCCGCCAGGGTTTGTCGCTCGGCTTCCTCGTCTGGGCGAGCGACTAAACACCGTCTTGACCTCCGAGCGGGTGTTCCCTACTCTCCACTTCGAGGTGGGCTTGCTACTACCATTGTGGACTGAATATTCATTTCCAAGAATGTGTGCGCATTAAATGCTGCTCTGAAACTTGTCAAGACAATGTTTCTCCTTCAAGATGATATCGTCTTGATTAGTGTACATGATATATGTACTTTATGGCGATATCGTCGGCATTCTTCCTTCTTCACGACTCTACTTGATATCTCAACGGTCTTACTTCTTCTAGACGACATAGTCAAGATGTTACTTTGAATAAGATTTAGACTTATTCTTCAAGTTGACTGTCTTTGTTCAAGACGTCATCGTCTTGATCTTCTTGACGACATCGTCGAGATGTTGATCAAGGAGCAATAAATGATATATTCTCTAAAGAATATAGTCGTAGCACAGTACTTTAGAAAGAAATTTATTATTTATATATTTTGCAAGTTCCAAGAAAGGCTAATAATTATGATAAAGAATTACTAATTCTGTAAGACATTTTAAAATGAGAAGTTGATTATGGAATAATTATTAAGGGGGTTTTATGCAAAATTGCAGAGCATATAATAGAAGACAATTTTGTCTACAGAAGAAGGGCTCGCTCAGTATTCTCTCAAGTTTTATTATTACACATACTTCCTGAATAGAAAGAAAAGAATCAACAAAAAGCAGAAGACTTCATTGCTGCTGTGCAGTGAAGTTCTACAGAAGATTCTAAAGAAAGGTTCATTGATCCACAAGATCTTTGGGCTTATTGTTACAAGAAGAAGAAGAAGAAGATCTGTGACTCAAAGCTTTCATTTTGAAGTCTTCTCTTTTACAACATCTTTGTATTACTTTGTAGGGTTCTTTGTGAACCTGAGGTGGTAAGATCTAGTATTAGATCTGAGTTTATAGGGCTCTTTGTGAGCTTGAGTTTTGGTAGGATCTTATTGAAGATCTGAGATTGTAGGACTTATAAAGTCTGAGCTTTGTAGGGTTCTATGTGAACCTGAGTTGTAAGATCTAATTATAGTAAAAAGATCTGAGTTGGAGAAGTTGCCTAGTCTAGCACACCGCTAGATAGGTGGGAGAGATATTGGACTACCTCTATACACATTGTCTTGTAGGGAACCACTATAAATCATTGTGTGTTTTCTGTGATGCTTGTGTGCTGTGATAGATAAATTTTTAAACAACAAAGAAATTTGAAAACACCTAATCACCCCCCTAGGTGTAGTTTATAGACAACTCATAATCTTTCAAAGCTAATGTTGTAGAAGATGCTCTGGTAGGAAGAATTTAGCATCTAAGATAGTACCACTAACAGAGCAAAAAGGGTTGTTGCGAGAATTGCAAAAATTCGAATTGCTTACATGTATAATCACCTCCCAGACGCGAAATCAACTCTTTCAATTAATAGCAGAACATCCAATTAAAGAAAGGATAAGGAAAGTTATGAATCAGGATCTTATATTTGTGAAATTTTTTGAAAAGGTAAAAAGTGGTCAATCAACTGCATTTGTGGAGGATAATTAGTTATTATTTAGGAATAAAATGTTGTATATTCATAATGACAATGCGCTTCGAACAGAGATACTTTATGAAGCACATAACACAACCTATTCGATTCATCCTGGAAAAAAATGTAACAAGACCTAAAACAAGAATTTTGGTGGCCATGAATGAAGACTGATGTGATTAATTATATTGGCAAATTCCACACGTGTCAAGTTGTAAAAGCAGAACATTAAAAGCTCGGTAGATACTTACAATCCTTTCCCATCCCTGAGTGGAAGTGGGATGATATTGTCATGGGCATTGTTATGGCGCTACCGAAGAGTAAACCTGGAAACAATGGTATATGGGTCGTTATTGATCAACTAACGAAAGTTGCACATTTCATTCCCATGAAGAAATATAGTCCAGTACAAAGGTTAGTCGACAAGTACATTGATGTTATTGTGAAATATCATGGAATTCTTCGATCTATAATCTCTAACAGAGATGGACGTTTTACATCTGATACTTGGAAGCTAGTACAAAAAAAGTTGGGAACAAAATTATTGTATAACACTGCCTTTCACCCACAAACTGATGGTCAGTTAGAGCGAACCATTCAGATGTTAGAAGACCTCCTGAGGATGATCGTACTCGATCTCAGAGGGTCATGGGAGAAATACTTATCATTGGTGGAATTCTCTTATAATAATAGCTACCAATCAAGTATTCAGATGACACCATTTGAAGCATTGTATGGGCGGAGATGTCGAACTCCCCTTAGTTGGGCAGAGGATTGTGAGCAAAAGTTATTCAAGAAGGAAAAAGTAGATAAGATGTAAGATAAGGATGCAATTGTACGACAAAGCCTGAAAATATCTCAAGACGGACAATAAAAGTATTACAACGCCAAGCATCGAAGAATATAATTTAATGTGGGCGACATGGTATGTCTTAAGATAAAACCTTTCAAGGGAGCTTCACGAATTCGTCGAGTCAGAAAGGTTAGTCCAAGATACGTAGGGTCATTCCTAATCACTAAAAGGATTGGAGAGGTGTCTTATCGCTTGGCATTAGCTAATGATCTTCAAAATTTTCATGACGTATTTCACGTGTCTTTCTTGAGGAAGTATAAAGCTGATCCAGATAAAATAGTTCCTTCTTAGCAAATCCAAATTGAATCTGATCTATCAAGCCCAACCGAGCCATATAAGATTGTAGATTGATAGAATAAGCAACTACGAAACCGAGAAGTTTGATTTGTTAAAGTCTAGTGGAAAGGACAGTGTTCATGAAGCAATTTGGGAAAAAGAAGATGTAATGAGAGATATCTTCCCTCAGCTATTCGATGTAGATACAGATTGAAGATTTCCGCGGGTGAAAATCCAATAAGGATGGGAAAGAGGTATGCATAGTTGTATTATTCTGTGCAAATAAATGTGCGCATCGAAATGACATAAATTAAAAGTTACGATAAAAAATAATTAATTAATTAATTAATACGTATGTGACATACGTAATGTGTCATACGTGATTCCTAATTGTGTTATAACAATTATATTTAAATAACAATGAATTAAATGTTGGCTGAAATTAAGAGGAAGAATGGGATCAAATAAAGGAGCCAGTTAAATAACCGGATAGGACCAAATAGTCGGTCCAAGTGACACACGATGGTCACTGTTAACATGTCGCGTATATGGAAAATCGGTTATTATGCTATTAAGAAGGGAAAGAGCCGAACTCTTCTTTATTCCTTCCCAGTCACGCGAACGAGAGCCCGACGCCAGGCGGAAGCCAATCGACACCCCAGCCCGCTGAGAGCCCAAATCCCCTCCATTTTTCGTGATTTTTCTTTCTCTAGAAAGGTAATCCCTTCCTCTCCACTCCTCTTCATTCTTATGTGAAGTTTTGCATGGATTGGAAGAGCCGAAATTCTAGGATTAGATTTATTTTGGGTTTCTTTTATTTCTTTTCTTCTTAAAAGTTTCTGAAATGGATTCTTATGACAACCTTTAATTTATTTTGCAAGTTTATACAAAATCAGTGGAACCCTAATTGTTGTAATGCAAATTTCTAAGTGTTTCTAATGTTGGAAAAAGGCTCCTAATATGTTCTACCTCTCAATTGGAGCAAAAACCCCTTCCCTTGACTTTAGGGAAGCAATTATTTCTTAGGATTGTGAATCATTTTGCTTCCAATAGGTAAGAGTAGGCTTGAGGGTGATGTTCTGTCATTAATTTTGTGAAAACCCCTTAAAATTAGGGCAGCCAACATATATTTCTTTTAAGACTCATTTGGCTTAAGATAATAATAGAAGACATCAATTTGATGTTCTTGTCGTAATTACGGATGGTATAATATAGGTCATGGCATCCCAAGGAGGCGGGAGACGCAATGAGGATGCTAGGAGGGACAAAGGAAAAGGAAAGGCCGTGGTGAGTTTTTATCCCCTACATTCAGCTATTCATGATTAGTATAAATTGGTGTTACTCTTATTTTATGATCAGTAAAGTCACTCTAAAAAGAAAGGAGGTTAATTTATAATGTGAAATGACTTAATAAACATAAAGGTGAAATGCAAGGTTAATTAACCTCATTGTAAATGCAAGTGAATGGCTAAGCGATATAGTAAAAGAACGATAAAATGATGCTTCGATGGAATGGGCTATGTTAAGGATGTACCCAACTAGTAGAGGTGTGGTGAATATCCTCCCAACATAAAACAAAAAGAACATAAATGTGTGAATATGAAAAGACACGTAACTGATTTATATGTGTGTGAATATGAAAAGGCACATAGATAAATAGATAAAAGCGTGCTATATAAATATATGAATAAAAGAAATGTATTCTTAACATTGCACAATAAAAAATAAGACAAAGAAATATGCAACATAAGAGAGTGACACAAAAGAATAGGAAAATACACGTATGTACACAAATAAAAGAAATATTAAAAGAGAAAGTGAATGTGAATTCACAAGATGAAAAGACAATAAGAAAGCTGAATTCTAACATGCATAAATAATTTATCATAAGTAATCAAGGGAAAAATAAGAATTCGCTTAGTTCTTTGACTAATAAAAAATGTAACTAAAACAGGGCAAGGGGAGTTCACTCCCGCCAGTTCTAGCAGACCTCCTTCACGGCAAGAGAAGAAGTACAAGTTGTGGATAGACATAGCCGCAACAATTTTTGGTGTCCTGAATACGCACAGAGCTGGGTGTCGAGACTCTGACTGCCCGCATGAGTTCCAGTTCTTCTTCAAGTAGAATCAAAGTCCTTGTAGTATAGTTTTACCTTGATGCACATGTACCTGTTTTGGTGTAGATTTGTAGTCGGCTTTTGCATGTGGCTTAGTTTTTGTGATATACCCTCCTTTTGTATACATATATGTTGGGTTATCTACTGTCGTGTATCAGTTGTATCAGTTTTTAAATGAAATAAAATGTTTTAATTATCCTGCACTTTTCTTTTTGTACTTTGTCATAGAATTATTATTGTTGAATGTTTCTAACTAGCGCCTCTGATAATTAAATAAATAGATACTTGTTATGTTAAATTGTGGCGGTAGCCAGGGGCGGACCCACCCATAGACCCACCCGGGCACGTGCCCGGGTGTTAATATCGCGAAATCGATTCGCTGTCGTGGTTGATTCGCTGTCGTGACCTTCTCCTCCTCGCGCAAAAGTCGAAACTCGAAAGTCGAAACCCTGGATATTTCCGCCGAGGCGCCGACCGCCGAGGCGTCGACCGCCGCTGCTATATTTCGCCATCGATATATATATTTTTGATGTTCGTTCTAATGAAAAATTCTCACAAGTTATTGACATAAGTGGGCTTACTGCAAAATTAGTGGAGCTGAAAAAACATGATCATTACCAGTTGGTGTATCGACTTTTGAAATTGGCTTGTCTTCTACCGGTGGCAACTGCTACTGTGGAAATGATGTTCTCTGCTATGAAAATTATAAAGAGCCGTCTGACGAATAGAATGGAGGATGAATGGATAAATGGATGAATGACTGCCTGATAGCATATATTGAGAAAGATATTGCAGATACTATTACAAATGAAGAAATAATTCAGCGTTTTCAGAATATGTGTCCGAAAAAAGTGACGTTTTGATTTGTAAGTTCTTTTTTGAACACTTTATCATTTTGAATTTTCATTATGTAATGTTTAATTCTATTATAGTATCTATTTTGGCCAGTTTCAAATATCTCAGCTATGTAATGTTCTAATTTTTGAACAATGTTAACTACATTATTTTGGTCAGTTTCAATTGCAACATTTTCTCTTCATCTTGAATAAAAATTTATAAATACATATTATTTATATGGTGCTCGGGTCGAATTAAAATCCTAGTTCCGCCGCTGGCGGTAGCCTAAATAAAGGGGTCGTTACAAGTCGTGAGGCCATGACTTTGGAATCCGGGTTGAACCCTAATAACTTCCATGAAACAACACGAACTGTGCATGGTCATAAAAATGTACACTGTCAAAATCCAATGAACAACCAATCTTGTGTGCTTAGATAATCTATCGGTCAAAAAAGTTTATATTTCAAAACTTCTGACACATTATATTCGTTGGTAGAGGAAAAAGTACTAAATGTAGGTTCAAGATAATCATTTCACCTATATTAATTGCATTAGATACACCTTGATGTAAATTTGTATTTGATTTGATTTTATTAATATCATTGTTTATGCAATTCATTTTTTTTTTCACTTTTGTTGTGGATTGTTAGAAATTTATTAAATAAAAATTTTATTTCAATAATGTTAAATGGAGCCTTCATAGTGTTTGGGCTCCACATCAATTGATGAAAAAGGCTCAAAAATAAAATGGAGGGAACTCCAAAATTTGGAGGGAAACCTTTCATAGGAAAGGATGAAACATTTTAGTCTCACCTTGTCAAATTCATAACTTTAAGTGAGTATATTAACAAATCCACTTATTTATATTATGTTGAAAGAAACATAAAGGAGAATTCATGAACCACACACGCACATGTGCGCACCCACCAATTTGGGGTTTGGGTGGTTTTTTTTAGGGGGGGGGGGGGGGGGGGGGGGGGGAGGATAATTGAATTGTATTTTATTTGGACAAAATAATTGTCATTTGAGGAAAACTCTAAATTCCCAATCCGACATGGCATAGAAATCGACTTACGTTAAAGTACAAATCGACTTACGTTGATTTCTCCTCGACGAATTTGTGTGTGATTTCTACCCGTCTAGAAATCGACTTATGTCGATTACTCCACACCTGCATTTCGACGTACAACAAATTCTACAATTTTTGTCGTGCGGTGTTTCCTTCTTTCCCGATCGTCGATTCCTCCACGAGTGAATTTTGTGCACGTTTTCTGTACGCATTTTACGTCAATAATTACACATCGAAAATCTAAGTATTGCATATTATGCACAATAAAACTTATTATAACCGTTAGAAATTATTACGTGATAAATTTTTGTAGTTTTTCGGGACTCCTATGTAGGAGATTTTACTGAAACATTTTACATCTTCATTCTTACACGACCGTTCTCTTGCAATTTTTCTTTCTTGACGTTTACTTCATCTAGTAAAAGTTCAGGTGCTCTGTGCTTCTTCAGTGTCCGCGCACATCAAAATTTTTGAAATCTAGTCGAATGTTGTACCTTAGAGTGAGCATCAACTGAAATCCATGTCTAAGGATGATGAAATTTCTTTAGGGCAGTGATCTAACATCTTACCCAGACTCGATTTCTAGACTAAATATTATTCTTCTTTTCTTTGATTTATTAATCTCCATGTTTACATGTTCTCATCATAATCTTGGTTTCAATATTATGATGTTATAGTATTAATAGTTTTTTTTTTTTTTTTTGAAAAATGATATATATATATATATTATTGATCTCTTAGAAAACCAAGAAACAAACAACAATACAATGATCCAATGCAGAAGCTGAATATTGATTTATGACCACAACTTGTACTGACGTTCCATGGTGAAGGCCTACTCAATAAGATTTAGCTGCTGCACTTCACGCACTTGAAGCTGCTGCACTCCACACACTTGAAGCTCAGCTTCCATGAATGATCATAACACATAGAAATTGGCTATCAACTTAAAAAGAAAAAAGATTCATCAAGAATTGATCAAGATAACTCAAGTTCCCACAGTAGACATCTTTGCAAAACCCTTAAGTACTTGAAATTTCTCAACACTCAGCAAGTTAGGAATTATCAACATACCTCCCAAACTTGAGGGAGAGTATTAAGAATAGCATCCAATAGTTCTACTACATTTGAAACACATGTTGTGATTGTGTAGGCACTTTAAATTAGGATTTGTGTTTTCTAAGAATAAAAGAGATCAAAATAACATATAGCGAGCCTCCGCTCATTACGCAGCTCCTAGCCAAAGACGTCCGCTCATCCTGCGACCAAACCATGAGAAATCAAAAGGTCTGCAGCCTTTACCATTCCATGATCATACAAAAAATTTACTAGGAACTGTTGAGATAAGAGAATCTAAACTTCTTTTAGAGCAAAAAAAATTAATATCAATAGCAGTACTTAAAGAGAAAACTAGAGGCCTCTTTGAAAGAGGGACCACACTTGGCCAGTGGGAAGCTGTGGGATTAGCAATGAAAAAGCAAAAGAAGCTCAGAAGGAGATAGATGAGTAGGAGGGACCAACCAGAATGTGGGCAGGCAGAATTTTAGAAAGAATTTTGATATATTGAATGTAACATCAAATTGTTGACTAATTATGTGAGGACAAAGTATAATCATTGTAGAACAAAATTGGAGAAAAAAAACTTTACCCCCACATGAAAAATCAGGTCCTCCTGACCATTTGGTTGCTTAGTTCAGCACTTTGTGCCCACTGTCATAATAAACAATCTACTTCATCTGGACACTTGTCATGAGGACAATGACCTGAAAGAACAAACACAAGAATGCTTCAATTAAATAAAAACAAGTACTTAATGTGTGTGTGTTGGGGGGGGGGGGGGGGGGGGGGGCTGTAGCGGGGGCCAGCGTCATATAAAATAAATGTGTTTCTTTTAGCAGACCTACTAATACTTAAGGGACAACTAGGGCTTCGAATTTTCCTCAGAGATTGACTATCGCGCGAAAGTTGGATCAGTTTTGCCCAGATTGAGATCGGTCCAAAATCGAGCGGACTAACGAGACAAGCCTAGCTCATATCAATCTTAAATTAACATGTATATCATTAGACTGTCAAAGTGTGGAATCTCCTATCAAAAACAAAATGTGATGAAGTGATAAGTCAAATGAGATCAAATAACATATAGAAAATCAAGATTTACATGGAACAACATCAAAATAGGCTTGTATCCATGGGAAAGGGCAGAGGATATGAACCACTACAAACAGAAGCTACAAAAATGGTGAACAATATAAGATGCTCATCATCAGGTCCCATATTCGAATACTCATCTCTCAACAAAAGGGGTAATCCCGAAACCAACAAATGGTTTGTACATTAGGGCTTCGTTTGGCATGGCTTATTTGCTCTGATGAGTTTAGTCAAAAACGCTATTATCATAGAATGTATGTTTGGCAAGACAAAGGTTATGACCGCTACCAAGAAAATAAGCTAGTTTTGAGCATAAAATGCATGAATTTTTTTATGTGAGGTCAAGCGTTCACAAACGACGGTTCATGACCACCACGTTCATGACCGCCGCCACCCCGCCAAACGAAGCCTAGATCCAAAATGAAGTTCGAATCAGGCTGCCAATTGAGCAGTTGTCCAACCAAAAGGCTTTTGATCTACCAAAAACCTATGGCGTTGCATCGATGTTGATGGAGATCCAAATTATGTTTCATGCACATGAATTTTTTCCTCCTGCAAATATAAAATATCGTCCGCCGACGGGCATCCAGCCTCCTACCAGTAGTGATCTATTCCATATGATGAATGTGACATCGGAAGCCCACCGGCGGTGATCGCTACACCCAATCGTCAACCGCATGTTTTCAACGGGGCAACATTCTAAGGGACATGAAAACTGTGCGATGAAAGGAGAAATGAAGATAATAATTTGAGAAATGGATGGAAAATTCTAAGGTGTCATTGTGATAAGAACAAGCTCATTACATTTCACAAGCCCATTCAGAGATTACATAATGTTTTTTGCTTATTTAGGACCTCATAGTTAGCTTAGCAAGGGTTAGGGTGGAGCTGGGGGCTAGATAGCCAAGAATAATAAAGGCCAAAGTTGGGTGATGAACCCTAAGCAATTAACATAAATATCCAGAAAAAATAAATATAAAAGTGTACTTTATGCGGACGGCTTATCTTACGATGAGGGAATCACATGATTGCGTCCTATCTCGTTGAATGTTGAATTTTTTTAAGGGCACGGTCCCGCATCTTTTTTGGAGTCGGCAACATCTAGGAGCATTGCAGGTACTCGTCTTGCATGACAACTATTGAGTTCATCTAGCTGGTTTCTAGCAACTTCTTATGTCGCATTATCACGGAGCCTGCTTGCACATGTTAAATATTTTACCTTTTTTTACAAATTACTTTTCATATTCCTCTTAATTGTTTATTCTTTACTAAGTTGTTAAAAGAAGTCAAAGGGTCGAGACTCATCAGGCTCAGATGTCTACGCCTTAGCACGCCGTTTCTGCACATTTGTAGTATAAAAGGAGCGTCTAAGTGAGATTTTTGTTGTAAATTATTTTTCATACTAAAAAAGAAAGGAAAATTGTGATGGTTCAACACCTTTTGCATTTAGTGTTTGTGAAATATAATTGAGTGTTAAGGCTTCAATATGATGCAAGTGACCGCATTGATCTCATTTCTTAGGAGATAATATAGATGATGGTAATGAATGGTTGATGAGTAGAATAGATACATAATTTGAGTAAAAAGATGAATTGACATTTGATGATGATTATTTAAAATGGGATGTGGTTGCGACTTACCCTCGTCAAGTGCACACCTGCGCCTTGAGCCTTGCGCCTAAGCTCCAGGGGCCCCTTTGCACCTTGATGCACCTTGAGCTTTTAACAACTATGATTCTTTATAAGAAAGCCTCATTATGCTTAATAGTGTTGTGAATAAGAAAAAGAAATTTCCAATTTTGAACCTAACCCTAAAGCTTTTGCTTGTGTTTCTTTTGCTCCGTGAGTGTCATCTAAATCATCCAAACTGGTCTGTCTATTGGCTCTCTAGTCTCCAGTTAACCGACATTTCTGAAATGCAACAGGTGGTATCTTAGCTTACAATATGTTTGAGGCACGATGGATTCTAGCAACAGTGTCAACCAACAACATTGTGACATATATTAAGGCATTGAACATATCCCTGCATTAATTAGTTGCTTAAAGGCCTCTCTGAGGGGCATAAACCTTCGTGTGCGACATTTGGTATCAGTAACAGTACTTAAAGAGAAAGCTAGACAGAAAGCTAGAGGCATCTTTGGAAGAGGGGCCACACTTGGCCAGTGAGAAAGCTGTGGGATGAGCAATGAAAAAGTAAAGATGCTCAGAAGGAGATAGATGAGTAGGAGGGACCAACCAGAATGTGCACAAGTAAAATGTTAGAAATTTGAAATAAGTACATGAAAAAAAAACTTTACCCCCACAAGAAAAACTAGGTGCTCCGGGCCATTTGGTTGCTTAGTTCAGCAGTTTGTACCCACTGTCTTAATAATCGATTTACTTCCTCTGGACACTCATCATGAGGACAATGACCTGAAAGAACAAATACATCAATGCTAGAATGCAATAAAAATAAGTACTTAAGAAAATAAATCAAGCCACAGACACTATACACCAGCAAGTCCAGTGTTATTTTCTGCTTCATACCTCATAGCCCGTAGCACCCAAAGAAAGAAATGGCTAGAAGAAAACAATAATAAGTAAATAATAAAATCGGGTGAATTGATGACCAGCACGCCTAAGGCTATTCCAAGACCCTGAAATCGAGCCATGTGTAAAAGTAGTTCGTGCCCTCTCAGAAACAGGACGAAAATCGGTGCAAAGACAACCCTGAAGGTCTCGACTAGTTTCTTCTAGTTAGAAAGAAGATGAGGGTGGTGGCTTTTCTTGGCAGGGTTGAAGTGAGGATTGCCACTATGCCTGATTACGATCAGCACAGGTTTGACAATCGTGGTCAATATGAAGACCAAGGAAGACGGCATCCATGGTGTGAAGAATCAAACATGGCAGCAAGACGAAAAGTTCAAAATGAAGCAAACAATTTGATCTTTTATCAAGACGTTGGTATTGAAGACTTCATGGGCTGGCTCTCCAAAGTTAATTACTTTTTCGATTAAATGAAGTTCTCTGGCAACACGAGTGTGAACATGGTATCATGCCAACTAAAATCGGAAGCAGCAACCTGGTGGGACTGTCAGCTAGAAGAAATTCAACAAAGCATAAAAAGATGGATCGCTACTTGGGAAATGATGCAGCAAAAATTGAAGCCATGTTTCATTCCCTACGACTATGAATAACACCCCTTCCACCAATATCAAAGATAAGCTCATGATACAACATTGACGAAAACAAAATCAGGTTCATATGCGCGGTCAAGCACAACCATCTCAGTGAGACAATCCCAACAAACCTCGCATTTATAGGATGGTCTGGAGCCACAATCTAAGATCGGATAGAAATGTACTGCATCTTTAGTATCAAGTAGGTTAGGAATCACATGATGTCAGTCAAGCGACTGCTACAGGAGCGGAGGCAGACGCAAAAAAAACACTAGCCGAAAAGGTGGCCAACGACAATCTAGAGGGAGATTGTTTAAACGAATATCCAACCTAAAGATCTCCAACAAAGGTAGTACAGTGGTCAACAACAAGAAGTCAAAAGAAGTACACAGGTGACCTGAGAACCCTGACATAAGACACCCAGTCGGCAAGTGCTTCAAGCGCCACCAGCCTGGTCAGTGTTCAAGTCATTGCCCATGATGAAGACATGTGGCTATGTTACGATTATGCATCCGCCAACGCACACCAGCTCGCAGAAGTCAAGGGAGCGCAGGTGGAAACCGCCTTAGTTAATTAGTGTAATTAATTGGCATTAATTAATTAATTCATATTAATTAATTAATATTAATTAAGTATATTTTTTATTGTCTATTGTCATGTGAGCCCCCTCCTCCCTATATAAGGAGGAGGTATGGGAGTGTTTTAGGGATCTTTGGATCATTAGGGTTGGCTCTTATTTTGAGAGAGGGGTCTCAGGAGGAACCAGCCTCCTACATCTTGGCCGGCGTCCGCGTCGGATTGTATCCGTTTTTCCCGTTTAATGCAAGCATGCCTCTTGATTTGTTCGATGCTCCATCAATGGTCCGACCTACCGACCTCCGCCCGCTGCCCTTGCAACCGTCGGGCACCAGCAGCTCCATCCACGCCCACTTTGATCGAACTGCCTCCCAGCTCCACGACATCCTCGGCCTACTTCACAACCTCCTGGCCACTCGAGCAACACCAGCGGTTTCCCCACTGGTGGCTCCGCCTTCCACGGCAAACGACGCCAAGCCCGACGCCTTAGATGTCAGCCGCACGACGAACGTCTTCGAGGCTCCTCACCAACGTCGACGCCTTCAGCTTTGCTGCAGTCGCACCGATCCAAGTCCCAGCCTCCCAGCGCTTCCTCTGTCGGACGCCGCACACCATGGACTCGTGCGTCTGTGTCGTCGACTTCCCCTCGTCGTCGACCTGCAGTCTTCCCCGCTCACGAAGCCCCCATCTGGCACCGCCCCAGACCGACACCTCCCAATGTACAAGCTAACCTAACTTTTTTCCCTCGAGCCCCCCATGCGCCTGGCGCTCTTGTCGATTTCTGCAGGGCCACAACACTCTTGTCGGGTTCCCTCCTTCTCCACAACCGAGAAACTTCTCTCGGCCAGCCATTTTATCCCCCACTCTTCCTCCTTTTTTCCATTTACCGTACACTCACCATTACACCCACTATAAAGCCCATCCCTCTCAGCCCTTACTTTTATCATCCATATTCCTCCAATCCACCGTCATTCTTTTCGACTATCCCCGCTGCCGCAATTTTTAAAGACCCCGACAAATTTTCTAATCTTGACCTTGGGGACAAGGTCAATTTTCAAGCACGGCCTATTGTTACGATTATGCATCCGCCAACACACACCAGCTCGCAGAAGTCAAGGGAGCGCATGTGGAAACCGCCTTAGTTAATTAGTGTAATTAATTGGTATTAATTAATTAATTCATATTAATTAATTAATATTAATTAAGTATATTTTTTATTGTCTATTGTCATGTGAGCCCCCTCCTCCCTATATAAGGAGGTATGGGAGTGTTTTAGGGATCTTTGGATCATTAGGGTTGGCTCTCATTTTGAGAGAGGGGTCTTAGGAGGAACCAGCCTCCTAGATCTTGGCCGGCGTCCGCGCCGGATTGTATCCGTTTTTTTCCCGTTTAATGCAAGCATGCCTCTTGATTTGTTCGATGCTCCATCAGGCTATCATGAAGGAAACCTCCAGGGGGAGGAATAGAGTGATGAAACTTCTAGTTCTGTAAACCCTGAGGGAGGCATCTTCCACACTGTTATCTGGAAGATCCTACCACCATCCAGGTTCGGGATCCCTCTCAGAGAAACCACCTCTTCCAGATGCGTTGCAAAGTCAACAGTCAATGGTTCGATGTTATTGACAAGGGTGGTAAAAGTAAGGTTTTTGAAACGTAGACAGAAGAAGTTCCACATATTTGACAGAGTTTAATTGTGATGACGTATTAAATATTAACTTATTTCTTCTAAATAAAAAATATAATATTTTAAAAACAATGCTGATAAAAAAACCATAAAATTAAGGCTTCGTTTGGTTTAGCGGTTGCGGTTGTAAAAGGAGTTGTTGTAAAGGGAGGTTTGTAAATGGAGCTGGTGGAAACTGGTTACTGGAAACGGAGATCTGTTTGGGTAGTCAGTGTTTGCAGAGCTGTTCAGAACTGAGATCCGTTTGGAAAAACTCCGGTGGCGTTTTATAAATTTTTTTAATTATTAAATATTATTACAATAAATTTCAGAAAGTAAATTTTTTATATTTATTACATTTTTTTATTACAATATGTATATTATTACATTTTTATTATATATATAAAAATTTCAGAAAGTAGCATTCATAAAAATGTTTACCGGCAACGCCAAACGAAATGTTACAATATGTTGACCGGCAACGCCAAACGAATAATAAATAATATTACAATATGTATATTATTACATTTTTATTATATATATAAAAATTTCAGAAAGTATATAAAACCCAAATGTTGACCGGCAACGCCAAACGAAAAATAAATATTTCATTTTTTATATTTTGCCGCGCCAAACGCTGCAAACTGGAGGTCCCGCCGCCGGTGCAAAGCTGCAAAATTAACGAATGACGGAAACGCCGGCGGGTGGAAACGAGCGCGGAAAAACAAATGGAAGAGTGGAGCGGCGGTTGCGTTTCATCAAAACGCGCGGCTCGAAAATTCAAACCAAATGAGGTATAAATTATTATTTGCATGAAAATATTATATTCAATGTTGTCTCACTATTGTAATTAATTTTTAGCAAAGCAAATAACAAATTAGCAAGATTATGTGGGGAAAATAATTTTAAATTGGCTCAACAATCAGAGATTTTTCGAAAAATTGGATCAAACATTGGATTGAATTAAGTTTTAAATAGAACCAAATATGCTCGAAAATGAAACAGTATTTGTCATTATACATCTTTAACTACTATATACAAGAAGTTGCATTTGGTGCAACATTCAAAATTGTCAAATATAGCCTCGTTCTTTTACTCCAATGACTTAACATATATTATGAAAAATGGAAATTCATAAAATATAATGGCTATTTGTGTAATTACACGATATCCCTATAATAAAAATAATGATGGAAATTCATAAAATCCAAAAGCTTTTTAGTAGACCTCCTACACTCACTATGGTAGGTAATCATTAGACCTCCTAGACCTACTTTAAAATGAATTTTTGTTAAAATATAAATGTTTTTAAAAAACAAATTATAAAATATTAATTAAAATTTTTGTGCTGTCATTTTGAGTACTCATATGTATATGTTGTGGGCCCGCCGGCTTCCCGTGTGTGCCCGTGTGCCCGTGTGTGCCCGTGTGCCCGTGTGTGTGCCTGTGCCCGCCCGTGTGCCCGTGTGCCCGTGTGCCCGTGCCCGTGCCCGTGCCCGTGCACGTGCCCGTTGCCCGCTGCCCGCACCCGCCCCCGCCCCCGCCCGCCCCCGTGCGCGTGCGCATGCGCGTGTGTGTGTGTGATACTAAAAGTTCAAGAGTAAATGTAAGCCATCTAGTCCACTATATTTCTCAACACATTACATAATTTACCGTTATTTCGATAAATGCATTTACATACCCTAATACTAAAAGTTCAAGTAAATGTAAGCCGTCTAGTCCACTATATTTCTCAACCCATTACATAATTTACCGTTATTTCGATAAATGCATTTACATGCCCCAAGTTTCATTAAAATGAAACTCTCTTCTCACTCTCAATTCCCCACACCCCTCTCGCAGCGTCATTAGAGGGGAAAATGGCTTGAGAGTGCCATGCACCCGCAGTTAGTAAGAAAGTGGAAAAGATCCCGTGCACAATATCTGGTTGGTATTCTGACTATCACCGGTGTTCTCAGTGCATAGTATACGGCGGCGAGAGTACCTTTTGTTAAAAATAATATGTTTCAAGCTAAGTACGACCCAATGCAATTGACCATCATTGGAGTTTCGTCTTATTTTAGGCACATATTTACCTTTATATTTTTTCAAAGATGTGAGGATCCAATAACTGTTACCACGCAGAAATTACTTGCAATAAAACTTAAAGAAACTAGATACACTCACGAGGGATACTCGTGCCTAACCCCAGGAGGCCGGTTCCTCCTTGAAGTTCTTCTCTCCAAGAGAGATCTCAAACCCTTAAACATCAGAGATAACTAAAAATCTCAAGCCACCTCCTTATATAAGGTGGGGGCTCACATACATTTTACCCTAATGCCCTACAAATTAAAGATGCAAAATACAAATAAGATGTTGTGCACGCACGCATAACAATATATCCTGCCAGAAAATCGACCTTGTCCCCAAGGTTGAGGTGTCTACCGCCGTCTAGTAGTGATATGCCAGCGGGTTGGCTGTCGTCGAGGTGTCAGGGGATCCGTCCGGGGGTACCTCTGTGATCGCAAGGGCGTCAAAGTCAGCTACGCCGATCTCCTCCCAGTCATCATCGATGAGGACGCAGAACTCCTTGACAGGACAATCATGAGTAGGAGAGTATGGTAGTTTGCAACGAAAGAACAATCCCTTACTCCAGAAGTCATGATACTCTTGGTTGGAAAGGCGGTGAGTAGAGATAGGACGGTTGTTGCGTGAGAGCATAATGGTTGGAAGAGGTAAAGGAGGTGGTAGAGGTTTAGACGGGCGGGGGGGGGGGGGGGGGGGGGGGGGGGGGCGCAAAGTATGGTTGGTTGGTAGGGAGGTTTGGAAGGAGGCGATGTAGAAAGAGAGTTCCCATACGTCGCCAGGAATTCAGCCTCCGCGAGTAGGGAGGTCCATGGCTTGGTTGACAGATGGAGGGTGTGGAGGCGAGCGCGGATATGAGGTTGTAATCCATGCATGAAATAGCTCAAGTAATGGTCGGGTGAGAAACCCGGAACATGGGTGACAAACTCAATAAATTCATCCACGCTGTCCGATGGAGAGCCCACAAAGGGGCTCGATCACGCTGTCTGAATAGTTTGATCATACCGTTGAATGAGTACCTCAGTGAGAGCTGTCAAGGTGAGGCCGGGCGAGGACTGGCGGAGCCAGCGGACCCTTCCATGCCGATAAGAGCTGTGGAGACCTTTTGCGCTTGATGAGTCTGGTGAATGTCAAAATAGTGCTCGGCGCGGGCAATCCAACCCAGGGGTCAGTCCTGTTGAATTTGGGAATGTCGAGGTGGGGGATGCCAAGACAGAAGCGGTGTTAGGCCCAGAGTGCTGGCTGGGTTGCAGGTTATGGAGCAGGCTCATAATTGAGGCAAACTGCTCGGCTTGGACCTTGATGCGAGATTTGATGGTGGTGAGGGGGTGTTCGAGGGCCTCCACACGGGAATCCATCGAGTGAAGGGCCTTTGGCATAAGAAGGAGAGGGGATGGGCGGCGGCGGAGAAGAAGGGCGTGGACAAGGCGCTACCGGTGGGAAAGACGGCCGACGGAAGTAGGAGATGTCCAGTGAGAAGGCGCGAGAAGAAGGGGAGGCTGTATCCTCCTTGAAGTTCCTCTCTCTAAGAGAGATCTCAAACCCTAAAACATCAAAGATAACTAAAATTCCCAAGCCACCACCTTATATAGGGAGGGGGCTCACATACATTTTACCATAATGCCCTACAAAAATACAAATAAGATGTTGCGCGCGCATGCGTAACAATAACCCTAAAGAAATTTATGAGAAAAAGAAAGGAGTAGCGATCTTCGGTGAATTCCAAAGCTTCTCAATCCTTCATTCTCAAATTTACATCTTCTACGTGGTATCAAAGCAGTTTCCAAGGACCTTTCGTGATTTATCGTCACATACTTAATTTCTTCGCTCAGTCTTCCATCTCCCGCTCTAATCGAGCTTCTCTTGTTATCTATCATTGACTATCCTAGTAGTGGATTGCTTTCAGTCGATGATCCTTGTTGTGGACATAGATTGTTGCTCCCACTTCATGGATTGCTACATCATCGGCTTCCTCTTTCATGTGTGGATTGCTTGAAATCGTACCAACAGAGATTTGCTTCTTCGTGTTCCCTGTCAGCTCTTCCTTCCTAGCTCTCCTAGCTCTACTGTCGGCTTTCTACAGTAGAGCTAGGAGAGCTAGGAAGGAAGAGCTGACAGGGAACACGAAGAAGCAAATCTCTGTTGGTACGATGGCTCCGCGAGTAGGGAGGTCCATGGCTTGGTTGACAGATGGAGGGTGTGGAGGCGAGCGCGGATATGAGGTTGTAATCCATGCATGAAATAGCTCAAGTAATGGTCGGGTGAGAAACCCGGAACATGGGTGACAAACTCAATAAATTCATCCACGCTGTCCGATGGAGCCCACAAAGGGGCTCGATCACGCTGTCTGAATAGTTTGATCATACCGTTGAATGAGTACCTCAGTGAGAGCTGTCAAGGTGAGGCCGGGCGAGGACTGGCGGAGCCAGCGGACCCTTCCATGCCGATAAGAGCTGTGGAGACCTTTTGCGCTTGATGAGTCTGGTGAATGTCAAAATAGTGCTCGGCACGGGCAATCCAACCCAGGGGTCAGTCCTGTTGAATTTGGGAATGTCGAGGTGGGGGATGCCAAGACAGAAGCGGTGTTAGGCCCAGAGTGCTGGCTGGGTTGCAGGTTATGGAGCAGGCTCATAATTGAGGCAAACTGCTCGGCTTGGACCTTGATGCGAGATTTGATGGTGGTGAGGGGGTGTTCGAGGGCCTCCACACGGGAATCCATCGAGTGAAGGGCCTTTGGCATAAGAAGGAGAGGGGATGGGCGGCGGCGGAGAAGAAGGGCGTGGACAAGGCGCTACCGGTGGGAAAGACGGCCGACGGAAGTAGGAGATGTCCAGTGAGAAGGCGCGAGAAGAAGGGGAGGCTGTATCCTCCTTGAAGTTCCTCTCTCTAAGAGAGATCTCAAACCCTAAAACATCAAAGATAACTAAAATTCCCAAGCCACCACCTTATATAGGGAGGGGGCTCACATACATTTTACCATAATGCCCTACAAAAATACAAATAAGATGTTGCGCGCGCATGCGTAACAATAACCCTAAAGAAATTTATGAGAAAAAGAAAGGAGTAGCGATCTTCGGTGAATTCCAAAGCTTCTCAATCCTTCATTCTCAAATTTACATCTTCTACGTGGTATCAAAGCAGTTTCCAAGGACCTTTCGTGATTTATCGTCACATACTTAATTTCTTCGCTCAGTCTTCCATCTCCCGCTCTAATCGAGCTTCTCTTGTTATCTATCATTGACTATCCTAGTAGTGGATTGCTTTCAGTCGATGATCCTTGTTGTGGACATAGATTGTTGCTCCCACTTCATGGATTGCTACATCATCGGCTTCCTCTTTCATGTGTGGATTGCTTGAAATCGTACCAACAGAGATTTGCTTCTTCGTGTTCCCTGTCAGCTCTTCCTTCCTAGCTCTCCTAGCTCTACTGTCGGCTTTCTACAGTAACAATTGTCTGATATTACTTTCCCGCTGCTTAAGAGATTTTTCATGAACAATTTGTGTTGTGCAGTAATTGTTCCTTCATGTTCGGTTGTTGGAGTCAAAAACATCTTCTTTCTTGCGTGCTCTATTTCCTTTTTTTGGACAGTGGGTGGATTCAAATCCTCCTACAGAGAAGGCTAAAACTAACCATGTTGCTTTTGTTCCTATTAGTGACTATCAAATGGTTGTTATGAATGTGAAATAAAATGGAAAAAGTTATTTACCACGGGCTCCGTCTATGAAGTTGTTTATTGTTAGCAAAGGAAACTAAGGTATATAACTGGAATTAAAATTCTTCCTCCATTAATTGATGCAACCTGCATCGCATCATTTTGATTCTGTTAGCACATTTATATTTTATTTCGTAGCATATGTTTCTGCACATGTTTGTTTCTTTTATTCTCCAGTTGTGCATTTTATTGTGCATCTCACCCGCGACGGCTTATTGGAGTTATCGTCTAGTAAGTCTAAGAATAAAAAAAAATCAGTCAAATTAGGTATGAAGTTAATTAAGGCAAGCACTCAAAACGATCTATCAAAATTAAGCATATATAAATTTAGGTAATGTTGAAATTAAAATTAAGTTCTATTTTCAAAATTAATATATGATGGAAACACTTTCAAATCCCTATATTTGATCCTTGAAATCTCCTACTATAAAAATCATTTCCTTTTATTAAACTACCTAAATTATATTACATATTAAAAGGCTCGATCCCCCTCCGTCTCGTTTCCTCCAGCACGCCCCCTTCACGCGCCGTCCACTGCTCTTATTCCAAACGCCTGTCAGACCTCTTCCAACGCCCGACACTAAAGCCTACTGCTTTGACGAGCCCACGTACTCCCTTCGCTACCTTCCACAGTGTATGCCTCCTATCCATCGACGAGTTCGAGTGTTATCTCTATTGATCGAGTCGACAACCACAACTGCCACCTTTGTCATCGAGGGTCGTGCCTACTGTGTCGATTGACCTCCAGAACTACACCTCCTCCCTCTCCGACCAGCTCTGATTCCCTTCCTGTTTTTCCCAACACTCGACTGCTGCCAGCACCTCGTCCTTCACTATGTCAATCCACATTTTTATTCCTGCAACCAACAGGGGATTGGATCGAAGTTGTGCTTGAGTCTATGGTATACCTCTCCCTCTTTCCTGTTCCTACTTTGTTACGTCAAATTAAATGCTTATGTTTTAATGATCAACTAATTAAGAACTTGCATGCCCTAATTCTCACTATTTCTTATTTGCCATCAATTTGAAAAACTCTATTGTTCATCTTTTATTTGCGTGCTTGTGGATGAGTTATTTCAAGTTGTCAATTATGTACGATTGCTAGATCGTTACATGAGTCTTACGAACCCTAAATTGAATACCACTTTTTATTATTTGACGATTCTAATGTGTGCCGCTCAAGTTAAAATCAATCGCAAAAATATCTTACTATCGAAGCCCTAATGTAGGTTTACATCAGTAACAGAGGCACATGTAAGGTGTGACAAAGAGATAACCTTACCATGATGACATGACACATTTACTCAATGGAAACTGGAGTTTCCAAACACTTCCTGATTTTTTGTCTAAATGTCAAATATTTGTGGAACCTAGTTGAAAAGAACTACTCAGAAGAAATGGAATCTTATCTGGATCTATCAATTGAACATTGATTACATGTGTATGGAAAGTGGAACCCGGTTTGGAGATTACTATGGGAGATTTAATAGATCAAAATTCTGATGTTGAATTGTTTTCCTGCATGCATTGTTGTGAAGGGAGCAAAGAGAGCTATGTCAAAGGAGAATGCTTAAATAACTTGTTGGTTTACCTTTCGTGCTTTGAGTTTCAACGGGTCGTCGAGTGCAGCCGAGCACTAAAGCTTTAGTCGTCGACTGTAGCCAAGCACTTGAGTCGGGTTCATCGATGTAGACAAAAGCCTTAGCTTGTATGTATTACTTGATGAATAAATACAAAGAGAGAGACATATATATAGGAGGGAGAAAGAGATAAGAAATCCTATACAAGATGTGGGACTAAAGAAGAGAAGCCAAAATGGGCCCAAACACGGGCCCTTTACATGGGCTTTTCCAACACCCCCCCCCCCCGCAAGCTGGAGCGTACAAGTCGTAGGAACCAAGCTTGGACAGGCATTGATAGAAGAGAGTACTGGATATGGCCTTTGTGAGGACATCCGCCACTTGTTCGGTACCCGGAACATGCTTTAACTCTAGCTTTTTCATTTGAACTTTCTCCCGGATGAAATGACAATCTACTTCAATGTGCTTTGTTCTTTCGTGGAAGACCGGGTTCTTGGCAATGTGTATAGCAGCTTGACTATCGCACAAGAGGAGAGCTGGTGAAGGAATTTTTACACCAAGGTCAGTCAGGAGGCTCTCAAGCCATGTGAGTTCAGAGACCACAGATGTCATTGCCCGGTATTCTGCTTCAGCTGAGGATCGCGCAACAACAGCTTGTTTCTTACTCCGCCAGGTAATCAGGTGTCCTCCAAAGTATGTGCAAAAACCACTGGTTGATCGTCGATCGTCCAGGGACCCAGCATAATCAGCATCAGAGTAAGCCACCAATTTTGGAGTTGAAGATGATGTTTTATAAACCAGTCCCTGACCAGGAGCTGTTTTGAGATATCTAAGAATCCTTTCGACGGCCTGAAGGTGAGATTTTCGAGGGGAGTGCATGTATCTGCTAACCATACCCACGGCGAAAGATATATCAGGTCTTGTTACCATTATGTAGATTAATTTTCCAACAAGACGGTGATAGTATTCTGGGTTTTGAAGTTGCAGATCTGAGTCGGAGGCCTGAGCACATAGTTTGTGATTAACATCCATTGGAGTGTTAGTTGGTTTGCAGCCTGAGTATCCCGCATCATGAAGGAGATCGAGACAATACTTTCGCTGAGAGAGGACAATGCCATCTGGTCTTCTGGCGACTTCCAGACCCAGGAAGTAGTGAAGGTGACCCAGATCTTTTGTCTGAAAGACAGAGCTAAGATGTTGTTTGACAGTCTGTATTCCTTTTGCGTCGCCTCCAGTAATTATGATGTCATCCACATAAACCAAAAGAATAACTGTTCATGTTGCCTGTTGGCGAGTGAACAAGGAAAAATCTGTCGAGCTCCGAGTAAAGCCAGCCTCCCGAAGAGCCTTGCTGAATTTGTCGAACCAGTTTCAAGGTGATTGTTTGAGACCATAAAGAGACTGCAATAGAAGACAGACCAGAGACAACCCCGTGGTCTCAAACCCGGGAGGTTGCTCCATGTAAACAGTTTCATGGAGATCGCCATTAAGAAACGCATTCTTAATATTCAGCTGAAATAAGGGTCACCGACGATGTACAGTGACGGAGATAAGCATACGAACAGTGTTGAGTTTAGCCATCGGAGAGAAGGTCTCTTCATAGTCGATACCCTGTTGTTGAGTGTATCCACGAGCAACTAAGCGAGCTTTCAGCCGGTCAATTTTTCCATCAGGAGCATGCTTGATAACAAAAACTCATTTGCACCCAACTGGTTTCTGTCCTTGAGGACGGGGTACCAGAGTTCATGTCCTGTTAGCCCAAAGAGCAGCCATTTCTTCCTCCATGGCGGCGCGCCAGTCAGGATGTTGCAGAGCTTCCTGCACAGAATTAGGAATAGCAATTGTGGACAAAGAGGTAGCAAGTGTCTGTAGTTGGGGAGAGAGTCGATGTAGGGAAACATAGTTCGACATAGGATGAGCGGTTGATTCTGTTATCGGATCAGACAGACGCTGAGTACCCGAGGTCGAGGCCGACTGCGTAGGGGCAACGGGAGTAGCAGTGCGGCGAGAGTAGACACGGATAAGAGGTGGCTTGTATGGGGCAGGAGCAGGAGTTGGGGAAGGAAGAGCCGGTGTGTGAACGGGAATAATAGGTTGTAGGACAGGCTGTGGGAGAGGTACTGGTGGAAATGTGGGTACTGGAGCAGAGAAGAATGGTTGATCCTCTCGGAAGGTGACATCAGGCGACACAGAGACCTTGCGGGTGGTAGGGGAATAGCAAACATAGCCCTTCTGTGTACGTGAATAGCCAACGAAAATTTGCTTGGCCGCCTGGGATCCAGTTTGTCCGTAGACGGTCCCAGGATATGAACGTAGCGCGTACATCCGAAGATTCAAGGTGTGAGGGGAAAGGCCGGAGTGGAAGGAAAGAGGAGGCTGAAAGGAGTGGCATGGTTGAGGACGGAGGATGGAAGACGGTTAATAAGAAAGCAGGTCGTGGAGACCGCAAAGTTCCAATATACTTTGGGAACGTTCATGTGAAGCATGAGAGAGCGGGCGACATCAAGCAAGTGTCGGTTCTTCCGTTCAGCAACACCATTTTGCTGTGGGGTGTAGGACATGAAGTGTGGTGAATAATCTCGAACTCAGAACATAAATTTGCAAACTCGTTGCTTGTGTATTCGCGAGCATTATCGGTACGTAGAGTTTTGATGGTGGTGGAGAATTGTGTGCGGGTTTCAAGGACAAATGTCCGAAAAACACGAGGGAGCTCAGAGCGATCGCGAAGTAAGTATAACCAAGTGACCCGAGAATAGTCATCAATAAACGTGAGAAAATATCGAAATCCAGAAATACTAGTAATTTTATAAGGTCCCCATACAACAGAATGTAAGAGATCAAAAGGAGCAGAGCTCCGAGTACAATGTGCGGGAAAGGAAGAACGCGGTTGTTTGCCCAAAATACAAGAATCACACTTAAAAGCTGGAAAAGATACATCAGGAAGTGCTTTCTGGAGGACTGGGAGGGGAGCATGTCCAAGACGTTGATGCCACTCAGCCGAGGAAACAGATGAAAGGATGGTGGGAGAGTCGTCGAGAAGGTAGAGCCCGTTACGCAGTTGCCCCTTACCAATGGTAGTCCGCGTCCGCCGATCCTGTATCAGAAAAGAAGAGGATGTAAATGTTAGGGAGCAGTCTAGGTCAGTAGTAAGACGGCTAACAGAAAGCAAGTTGAACGGGGATCCCGGAACATGACGAGCCGAGCAGAGAGAGATGGAGGGGCTAAGAGAGAGGTCTGCCGAGCCGGAGACCTGAACAGTCTCCCCATTGGCCACGGTGATACACTTCGGATGAGGAGCATTTAAATACTTTGGTGGTCGTAGCGCGGTGATATGATGAGTAGCACCAGAGTCCACTATCCAGCGTGGACTCGATGAAAGACAGGTTATACCTGGATCGGAGATGGAGGCGACAGAGGCAGGTGGGGACATCATCCCTTGAAGCTGCTGGAGCTGGAGGCGGAGAGCGTCAAGATCGGCGCGGGAGGCCGAGGGGCTGTCATCAGCAACAGCAGCAATTGGACGAGGAGGATTACCAGGCTTCCGATAGCAGGTCGTCTCAAAGTGGCCATCTCGCCCACAGAATGAACATTTTGGTCGAGAACGACCACCACGTCCCCTTCCCAGAGAGGCCGAACGCCCACCACGAGCCGGTGGAGGCAAAGAAAGTAAGGGAGCAGGAGTGTTCTGAAGAAGTGTCGGTGAGGAAAGAGCCGGAGTTGCCAGAGGTGCTGAGGTTTTGAGGAGCATGGAACACACATCGGAGAGGGAAGGAGTAATGGCCGAGACCAGAACCTGATTGCGGATGCTTTGCAGGTGTGGAGAAACACAAGCCATGATCATAGCTATGATGACAGCTTCCTTCTGAGCACGTTGAGCAGCATGATCATTGGTGGAGGGTTGATGCTGGATCCATGCTTCGGCCAGAGTCTTGGTGCGAGCAACGAAGGAGATCATGTTAGCAGCCCCGGCCGTATCTAACGCCTGGAGATCTGTGATGATGTCGTAGAGATGTTGAAGGTTGTCCTTGCCCGAGTATAGAGAATGAAGCTCATCCCACATAGCTTTAGCAGTCTCGTGGTACATCACCATTTGGTATGACTCTCCATCCATAGAGTTGAGAAGTCAAGTCTGAACTCGACCGTCATTCCTGAGCCAGTCCTCCGTAGGGGGGGATGGAGGTGCTTGAGTGAGATGACCTAGTAGTCCCTTAGACTGGAGAACTCGCCGGACCGAGTGTACCCATTGCACGAAGTTTATTTTCCCTGAGAGGGAGATTATGGTTATCCGCAACTCATCACGAAGTTCCGGAGGCGGACCTAGGAGGTCTGGCTGAGTAGGGCCATGCACCGTGGTGGAGTCCACAGATGATCCCATTGAAGAAAGAACAGGAAGAGCGGGCTGCAGCAGACCAAGACGGCAGCAGGAGCAGTCACCCTCGGCCTGCGTGTAGAAGGATCAGTCCGCTGGGAGGGAAACTGGCGAGCAGGGAGCAGCGAAGGCACGGGCCGCTGAAGAGAGACCAGGCCGCTGGAGAACTTGCTGGAGGGAGACCGCACGACCTGGAGGGAGAGCTCGCAGCGAGAGACAGCGAGTAGACAACAGCGGATAAGGAGGGAAGCCGCAGCGGTCTGAGAGATCGGCAGAGGGTGCGGCGGACTGCGAGTCCGACAGAGAGCGCGGGTAGAGCTGCGATTAGGCAGAGGGATAGCGCGGGCGGTCTGCGACTTGGCAGAGGGAGGGTGCGGCGGTCTGTGTCTTGGCAGAGGGAGGGCGCGGCGGTCTGCGATTTGGCAGAGGGAGGGTGCGGCGGTCTGGGAGTCTGGCAGAGGGCGCAACTTGGCAGAGGGAGGTCGCAGCGGTCTGAGAGATCGGCAGCGGGCGCGGCTAGAGCTGCGACAAGGCAGAGGGATGCGGGCAGAAGAGAGCTCGGTAGAAAAAGAAAAATGCGGGCGGTCTGCGAGTTCGGGCGGTCTGCGAATTCGGCAGAGGGAGAGGCCGCAGGTGGAGGGGCCCACTGGACAGGCTGAGAACTTATAAAAGCGCTGAGGAGCAGACGCTGGAGAGGAGGCCTCACAGGAGGGCGGGCTGCGGGCTGAAAAAAAAAGAAACCGCACGGAACAGCGGGAAGACTTGCGGTCAGGTATAGGAGACGGGCTGCGGTCTGAAAAAGAAATTTGCGGTCAGGTACAGGAGAGAGAACCTGGCTCTGATACCATGTAGACAAAAGCCTTAACTTGTATGTATTACTTGATGAATAAATACAAAGAGAGAGACATATATATAGGAGGGAGAAAGAGAGAAGAAATCCTATACAAGATGTGGGACTAAAGAAGAGAAGCCAAAATGGGCCCAAATACGGGCCCCTTACATGGGCTTTTCCAAAAATCGAGAACAACAATCACAAGGACGATAGCAGTGGGAGGCATGACGAACCATGGAGGATGTTGATAGGTCACATCAAGAAGAATGGAGGCAACGCAAGTCGACGAGGAGTGGATGTGAATGACAGTCGGGAAGTGGAGTGTCATTAGCATCAATGGATGATATCCAAAGGATGACAGATTGAGGTTGGTAGGGTTCATGCAAAGATTCAAGAAAGGAAAGAGGGAAAATCATAATGCATCAATGCATTTAGTGGAACGAATATAGTTACACTACTCTCGCATGTGTACTTCCAATGAAGCGACGGGGGCGGGCATCGCCTATTCTGCGAGAGGTACGTTGATGAGCGAGTTGGGTTGGCGCGTCCCCATAGGATTGATCCTTTGGTGGTTCGGGCACTCCTTCTCGCCATTTAGTTACGAGTATTGTTGCGATGCGAATACTGTCTTCAGAGAGTCTTTGCAGAGTTTTGGGAACACCTTTTGTAACGGCCCAAAACAAAAGAAAAGTAAAATAAAATTCCCGATGATGAAAGAATAATAAAAATCAGTGTCGAGACGACGTCGCACTTTAAGTTTGAAGTTTTGACTTTTTCGATGATTTTGCGACGTTCGTTCCAAGTTTCTTTTTATTTATTTCGTTTTGATTGGTACGAGTCGTTTTTGTATATGGGTTTGATGGTGGAATGCTGGAAATGGAGTTATTAAAAGCTAATATAGGATGGAGCTATTTTGGGCTACTAATAGAAAATTTTGATATTGAGTTTGGGCTGGCTGAATTATTATGCTGCTGCTTTACTTGGGCTGCTGATAGCTTCTTGATGTTGATTTGCAAATGGTGGCTGAAATGGGATCGGCATATATGGATTCTTATAGCTGGCCGGTTATTATACTATCTAAGTATGATTATTATATATTATATTATAAGCTAAGCTGGATTATTATATGAAGAGTGGTGGATTAAGTGAGGTGGTGGATTTCTCCTTCTTAAGATACCTGGCTGCGTATTTTTCCCCGTCTTCCGTCCCTTCCGTCTCCTGGAGAGCCGATAGAGCTAGGGTTGGATGCGCCTCTTCTTGCTGCTCTTTCTCCTTCTCTGTGTCGTCGATTTCTGTGCCGCTGCCGTCGATTTGTTGGGCTATTACTGTTGTTGCTAGCTCTTACTGCTCTTACAGCTTGGATTACCTCTCAACTCTGTGAGCTCTCCTTCTTTTCCCCCTCTTCCTCTAGTAGTTCTGGAATTAATTTGGGGCTGAATTGTGAGTTATGCTGTGCTCTTCCTTCACTGGATTTGGGTATTTTGTTTGGCCGGTTAGGGTTCCTACTTTTGGTTTGGTTCCTACTTTTGGTTGCTGGTTTTGGCTGCTACTTGTGTTGGCCTGTCGTGCTAATATTGAATGGTTCAAATATACTATTTATTGTGGGGCTGTTGCTTTTGTTGTGGGTTGCTGTTGGACTTCCTGTATGGTGTTAATTGAGGTCCTAATTGTGATGTTTAGATGGGGGCAAAAGTAATTGACTTTCTTCATATTGGTTTTTCTTCATAGTGGTCGGCTATGCTGTGTTCTTTGGATTTCTTGCCTGCGAGGCTCCTAGTATAGTAACTGTGATTTGAAATGGATTTCCTTGACTACTGGTAGCAGCCCTTTGAGCTGCAATTAGCAAACGCAGCCTTTGGTGCTGCTAGTAGTAGCCTTGTTGATAATCTATTGTTGGGCCTTTTGATTGGTAACTATTGCCCTAGTTTTTGGCTGTCTTTTTGGGCTGCCAGGAGAGGTTCTTGTTGGCTGCCCTCTTTGTTATGTCTTGTCATATTCTTCTTAAGTTGGAGTAAGAGTTTATTTTGGAGTACGAGTTTGCATTTTTCACGATCTTTGCCACCGTAGACAACTCCTATCGAGTCGTAGTAGTAAATGATTTCACTGATACTGCAGAGGATGGTGTCTGGAGATAGACACGATGAAAATCCTGGTACGATTAAAGGCAAAGGAAACGTGGTGAGTACTTATTTCTTTAATTATGCATAGTTTTGAATTATTTTGAAGATATACACATTATTAGATTTCTCTACAGAAAGTATTTTAGTGATTGTACATTGATATGAAATTGAAATTGTTCGAATTTTGAATCACTGATCAATCCAAGAATCGCTGGAAAATGTTGAATTGGCAATGCATAAGCGATAAATAAATTCTGAGGGAAATATATTAAATAAAACGACTCCATAATCGAATAAGAAAATTGCATCGATGCATAAGAAAATTTGAAATGATAAGGGTTAACCCAGTAGCCGTAGTGGGGGTGTGAATACGCTACGGCGGATTGTGTTTTTGAACTTATTTGAGGCCGTTGAAGGCCAGAGGCCGTTGAAGGCCAGAGGCCGTTGAAGGCCAGAGGCCGTTGAAGGCCAGAGGCCGTTGAAGGCCAGAGGCCGTTGAAGGCCAAGAGGTCGTTGAAGACCAAGAAGGGATGAATCTACAGCAACCCTTATGATTTCCGAATTAAAGTAAACTAAAGATAAAATGAGAATTCAAATTAAATGAACTATGATCCGAAAGAATATGACATCTGAATTTGAAAGTGAAACTGAAATGCTGAAATGTTTGAGATGAATGAATGAAATAACTGCTAATGAATGAGATCGAATAACAGTAATTGAAACAGAAATCAGTATAGTACGAACACTGTAGTTACTGCTATTGATTGTTATTGCGTATACATTAGAATTGAATACCTGCTAGAATTGAATACCGTACTGATAATTAGTATACACTGCAATTGAATATTTATGCATATTGCTACTGACGTTTGTTGCTTGTATGTACAGCAGTTAAAGAGGTATGTTACTCGCTTAGTCATATTCTTTATGACTAAACCCGTCGTGGTTTATCTTTTTAGGTAGCGGATGCGACTCCGAGTGCTAAGAGGAAAGCTAGAATGACTCGAACTGAAGAACGAGCAAAGGTATGACTTTTGTTTATGTATATTTTTCATGTACTCATAAATTACTATGCTGCGATAAATTCTATCAAAGAGACTCAGATACAGAATTTCTGTGAGGTCTGGCTCGGGGCCTCACACCTTTCCCACAGACGGCGCCAAACTGTTGTGGGTCGCTCGACGCTCTGGTAGACCGGTCGAGTTGAACCGTCTCAGCTTTAGAGCAAGCCGAGTGCGCAATCAGTCAAAGTAAATGAGACAGCTGGCAAGAAGACTTTTTACGTGGAAATCCCTGAAAGGGTAAAAAACCACGGGGTCGGATTGGTGCCGACCAAATTCCACTATATTGATCCCTTGGTGTTACAAGTTGTAGAATGCAAGAGGGTGACAGGCCACCGCTCGTTGTCGGGGATGTAGAGAAGGTTGAGAAAGAGGAAAATCTCTAAAGACGAAGGAGATCTTCAAAAAACCTAAGGGAGATCTTCAAGTCTCTTTCGAAGGAGACCTTCGAAGGGGAAGGAGATCTTAGAAGGCTGAAGGAGATCTTCGAACGTCGAAGGAGAACTTTGAAGGATCCTCGAAGGAGCTCTCTCAGGCATTGAAGGCAAGGTCTCTTCAAATGAGGGCTCTGGGCTCCTGTTATAGCTTTAGACATGGGTAGTCCTGTAATTTCGTCGTGGTAACCACCGTAACCACCTGACGGGTGAATCACGTCTGTCGATCTGGAGCACACGGATCACAGTTTTCGGATATGACCGTCTTGCCCCCGGGCAGTTTGGGCAGTTCAGGCAGTTTCGTTGACGGAGAAGACATCAACGAACAAAAACTGCAATCTAGGAAGTTAAGAAAGTTAACTGTCGCGTGCGCTACGAAAAGGGAGACGTTTAGCGCGCGCTGTGCGGGTAGAGGTGCTCTGAGCGCGCTGCGAACTTGGAGATGTTTGGCGCACGTCGTGAACTTGAGATGCTCGACGCGCATCGTAAACTTGGAGATGATCGATGCGCGTCGTGAACATGGAGATGTTCGGCACACGTCGCGAATTTGGATATGTTCGGCGCGCGTCGTGAAATTCGAGGTGTTCGGCACGCGTCGTGCACTTGGGGCGTTCAGCGCGCGCCATGATTGTGGACTTAGGAGGTGGATGCGCCGGCCGAGATAGCACAATAGAGGGCGCGTGCGAGGTGGTGCGGCCAGATAAGAATGGCCGCAGCCGTGCGGTGGCCGTGCATCAAACTTGCGCGGCCAGAAAGGCGAGGCTGCACTGCGCAATGGGTGTCGGACGGCGGGGGAGGTGCGGCCTAGGCCGCACCTGGGAGGTGCAGCCATGGCCGCGCCTCCTGCCATGCAGCCATGGCCGCACCTCCTGCCTTGTGGCCATGGCAGCACCTGGTATGTGCGGTCATGGTCGCACCTCTGGCAGCACCTGGGAGGTCCGGTCATGGCCGCCCCTGGGAGGTGCGGCCATGGCCGCACCGTGCAGCAGGGGAGGCCGGCTCCAGGCTCCAAGCGAGGTGCGCGGCAATGTTGGCGGCGGTGAGGTGAGAGAGAGAGGTTGTTGCATGGAAGAGAGAGAAATCATTCATTGAGGAGAGTTGCCCTGACCCCCATGATGGGGGTGCGGTTACCCCCATGATGGGGTACATTTACCCCCATAATGGGGGGGGGAGGTTAGCGGGTTTGAACCCCCCCCCCCCCAATTTTCGGAGGACGTTTTATGTAGAAAATGAGCCCGAAAAATTTTCTAATGTATACTTTCGAATGCGCAGATTTGTTTGGGCGAATTGCCGCAACTTGCGGGGCTGTGAGCTGGCCGTTCCGCTTATGCGTCGGGAGTCGTTGCTTGGTGTTCATGCCGGAGGATCGTCGCGTGCTTGCCACTAATTGTTAGCGTCGGAGGCCATGGAGAGCTTACTGCTTGGCGTTAGCGTTGAACACTATTGCGAGCTCAGCGCTTGGCATCAGAGATGGTTGCGAGCTTAACACTTGGCATTGGGGCCTGAGTTGCACGGTAGTGGGAAGCTTGTCGTACCGTGGTAGGGACATTTCATTCCGACTAACTGTGAGCGCGGACTTGGGCGCGGAACTACTATGACGGTGAAGAGATTTCTCGTTTGAACCGATAACTGCGGTCGGATAGCGGGCCTACTATGACGGTGAAGAGCGAATGCATTCGAAGTGATAGTTGCAGTCAGGGGCAGACTCTGTATGGCGTTGAAGAGCGTATGCGTTCGAACCAATGGTGACCGTGAGGGGGGAAGGCCCTGGCGGTGTCGCGACCTACTATGCCGTCGAAGAGCGGATGTGTTTGAAACGATAGTGCGCGGTCAGGGGACGGACCCCGAATTGCGGTGAAGATCGAATGTGTTCGAACTGTTGGCGACCGCGAGGGGGCAGGACCTGACGGTGATGTGACCTATTACGACGGCGAATAGCGGATGCATTCGAGCCGGTAGTGTGCGGTCAGGGAGACTGGCCCCATAAAACCGGTAAAGGGCGGACGCTTCGAACCGTTGACAACCGTGAGGGGGGCAGACCCTGACAGTGTCATGACCTACTACAATGGCGAAGGGCGAACGCTACGAGCCAGTAGTGCGCGGTCAGGGGTACAGGCCCCGGAAAACCGGTGAAGGGCGGACGCTTCGAACCATTGGAGAACGCGAGGGGGGCAGTCCTTGACGGTTTCATAACCTACTACAATGGCGAAGGGCGGACGCTTCGAGCCGGTAGTGCGCGGTCAGGGGGGCTGTCCCCGAAAAATCGGTGAAGGGCGGACGCTTCAAACCGTTGGCGACCGTGAGGGGGCAGGTCTTGGTGATGTCGTGACCGACTACAAGGAGAAGAAAGGATGCTTCGACCTGGTAGTGCGCGGTCAGGGGGACTTTCCCCAGAAAACCGGTGAAGGGCGGACGCTTCGAACCGTTGGCGACCGTGAGGGGGGCAGGCCCTGGCGGTGTCGTGACCTACTACGACGACGAAGAGCGGATGCTTCGAGCCGGTAATGCGTGGTCGGTGACATGAGTATTCCTGCAATGGGATAAAGTTAGAAGCAATCACAACATAATTAATTAAAATAAAACGTACGTGCGCAGGTGCGACCTTGCGTCTTAATGTCTGAGGATAGTTTTCAACAAACAAAACAAAAGCAAAGCGTAGATAACATAGGGCACTCCTTCCCGGTTCTTGGTTCTCATGGGTAACGTTTGCACGGGTTCTCTCGATCATCCAACATGATGTGCGGCGGCGGTGCCCCTGGTACTAGTCGAGCCGAATGCCGGAGTCGCACCTTGCCCTGGTTGGGTCTGCTGCAGATAGCAGGAGCGGGCTGCCTCCTGGTTGCCACGGACGACCCCGACTCCTCCTGGGGTGATGAACTTCATCGTGAGGTGCGGGATGTAGGGAATGGCAATGAACGTCGCTTGGAGGGAGCGGACGAAGATGGCGTTGCACGGGGAGTTTGATTCCACGACCACGACATGAATATGACGTTAACGGAGCTCCCGTTATCGATCAGTATCCTCTTAACACGAAAGCTTGAGTCGCCAATCTCCGCACTGATGACAAGCGGGTCCTGGTGAGGTAGGAGCGGTCCTTTCAGATCATCGTCTCCGAAACTGATAGTTGCGGTGTGCTGCGTGCACTGATCTTCTCGCTCTCTGTGTTGGGTGGAGTTGATGGAGCTGGAGGCGAAGGGGGAGACAGCTATGGCCTCCACCACTCCTACCATTTGTCTGCCCCCTTGCGCGTCCTAGAGTGTAGGTGGATGTTCTCTTCTAGGCTATGCTGGCTGGTTGTGGGTTTGATCTTGCAAAAACCTACCGAGGATGCCTCGATGAACAAGGCGTTCAATCTCGTCTTTGAGCTTAATAAACTCCTCTAGTCCTCTGTGGTGTGTCCTGCTCCTCGATGGAATTCGCAACACTTCGATCGGTCTCCCTCAGTATTTGGGGGTTGTTCTCGTGGCCTCTAGAGCGTCGGGTTGTCTTGGATCGTGTAGAGTACATTCGCGTGGGAGGTGTTGAGAGGAGTGTAATCTGGAGCACACGGATCGCCACTTTTCGGATATGACCATCTTACCCCCCGAGCAGTTTGGGCAGTTCGGGCAGCTTCATTGACGGTGATGACAGCAACGAACGAAACCTGTAATCTGAGAATTTAAGAAAGCTAACTGTCGCACGCGCTACGAACACGGAGACGTTCAGCGCACGCTGTGCAGGTAGAGGTGCTCTGAGCGCACCGCGAACTTGGAGATGTTCGGCGCGCGTCGTGAACTTGGAGATACTTGGCGCGCGTCGTGAACTTGGAGATGATCGGCGCGCGTCGTGAACTTGGAGATGTTCGGCGTGCGCTGTGAACTTGGAAATGTTCGGCGTGCGTCATGAACTTTGAGATGTTCGGCATGCGTCGTGCACTTGGGGGCGTTCCGCGCGCGCCGTGAATGTGAACTTAGGAGGTGGACGCGCCGACCGAGATAGCCCAATAGAGGGCGCGTGCGAGGTGGTGCGGCCTGATCCGAATGGTCGAGGTCGTGCGGTGGTCGTGCATCAAGTCTTGCGCGGCCAAGGAGGCGCGGCCTGCACTGCGTGACGGGTGTCCGACGGCGATTGTCGCGCCGCGGCGGTATGTTGCGACACACCAAGGTGGTGCGGCCTGGCTGACCTGGGAAGTGCGGCAATGGACGCACATGGAAGGTGCGTCATTGGCCGAACCTGGGAGGTGCGGCCATGGCCGCACTTCCTGCCGTGCCTGGGAGGTGCGGCCATGGCCGCACCTCTGGCAGCACCTGGGAGGTGCGTCCTTGGCCACACCGTGCGGCAGGGGAGGACGGCGCCGGGGTCCGAGCGAGGTGCGCGGCGAGGCCAGCGGCGAGGTTGGCGGCGGTGAAGAGAGAGAAATCATGCATGGAGGAGAGAAAAGCATGCATGGAGGAGAGAGAAAGCATGCATGGAGGAGAGAGAGAATGCATGGAGGAGAGTTTCCCGGACCCCCATGATGGGGGTGTGGTTACCCCCATGATGGGGTGCATTTACCTACATAATGGGGGGTGCAGTTAGCGTGTGCGCGCACGTTCCAGTGTCCATTTGGAGGTCCAAAGGGACTCGGAATTACGCGATAATGGGCCCGCTGGAATCGTACCGGCGAGCCGGTCAAGGTCGCGGCAGTAAATCACGGGTTTGACCGGATCTATTTTGGGGAATCCCATCAATGCTTATGATTATGATGTAAATTATGGCAATCGATTTCATCAAACAAAACATGATCTACTTCACATCAAGATCAAATACATCAAGATGACTATATGTATATTTTGATCCCCCCTAAAATTGAATGCTATTCTACGGAACTTAAAGTCGCTGATCAGGAAATGGCGTATGTTTATACTTTATACCTAGTGTGTTGATGGGACTTCCTGAACCCAAGCAATTAAACATCATATTCAGTTTACACCAATTCTAGAAATGATTGAATTCCTACCTCCATCTCCAATATCACGTTCTGAGAAGGTATTCTCTCAAATATATATCTGAAAAGCCGTGCCTTCTATATTCATGTCACTTCTTCTGCAATCAGTGCCTTTCTTCGTGCTCATTAACACTACTACTGAAGTCAACCTCAATGATGTGAATAAGAATGTTTCATCCTCTCAACCACCTTACCCGTCCTCTCTACTCTTCAGGAGAAGACTTCATTTGTGGCCAGGAGAAATCCATTGCTTTCCCGGGTATGAGAGAGATCATGCCCTCAATAATCTATAAAGTAATGCACCTTATGCACAAGGTAAGCATTAATAGACAACTAATTTTCTTGATAGTTTGATTATGAGAAATCAAGTATTTATATTAAGCAATAGTATAACTTACTGAAGATGTGCCGCCAACAAGAGTAGATAGAATTAATATTCATGATTTAGGAAAGAAAAAAGTAGACCAACAATGTGTTATGGACTCATTATGGGGGCACAAATTTAGCAGGAAGCGGGCCGCAGTGCGGAACATGGAGCCAGATCAGGACATTTGGGACTCATGCCTTTATAATTTTATGGTGTTCTGACGTTGTATTTAATTTCGAATTTATTTTGGACCATTTGTTGTATTTGAACAACGGGTATAAATACCCACGTAGAATAATGAAGGCATGCAAGAATTTACTCTAATCTATTCCCCCTCTCCTATAGTCGCCGGACCCCGCTCGGCCGCTCCCAAAGAAGACGGTCCCTCCCTCTTCCACCTACAATTTCTCTTCTATCCTGTATTTGGGTTTCCAACATAGTCCGCCTACAAGATCATCAAGGAAGAAGGGGAAAGGAGCGTACTTTCGACTGCAATCCGATCCTCCACTATTCTGTGATGAGATCCATTTCAAGAGCTTCAAACAAAATATGGATAGAAATTGTACTAAAGCATGGTGCAAATTTTAGTTTAAATCTTATGTAGCACTGAACAAGAGAAAATTGCAAAAGAAGAATCTCAAGGCCAACCCCCAAAAGTAGGGATAATGCAAACGATAATGATGGTAACGAGAAATAATAGAGAAGAAGTTGCACAATAATAAAATTTACATAAAGTTAAAACCAATATACCTGCATCAAGTTCTTTAATTGTGGCCAAGCTACAATACTCCCGAATCATGGACAGACGTTCCTTCGATTTGGAGAGTGGGTCTCGAACCCCCTTTTAATGAATGTCATAAGATATGTATTATAGTTCCATCAACGTTTAATAATTATACATAGTCTTAAATAAAGTTGGCATACCTGTATAAACAAAACCTTTCCTCCAAACCACTCCAGTAGATAATTGAGAGGAACCGGCAGCTTGAAGTTGAACACACTCTCAAGAACAACATTAACTCCAGGATCATACGACTACAATGCATGTAAAGGAGAACTGCCATACTTAAAGAATATAAAAGAGAAATTGCAATTGGAACATTCATTGAACTCACTTTCTATAATTATCACAAATAGATTGTAACGACACAATCAACAATATCTGAGATATTATCTACTTTTGGTTCAGTACATCCCAAACTAGGTTGAGCCTAATGGTTTTATCATTTTCCACAGTTGGCCTACGAGTACTTCTCAAGAGGTCACCCATCCAGAATTATTTTCACCAAAGAACGCTTAACTATAGAGTTCCTAACAGAATTTCAACACTTGCTCTGAAAATGCGTCTCTGATCATAAAACCATGCAGTTCGGATTAGTGTGGGATGGATTTAACCAAAGAGAACAATATTATTAATATTACAGGTTGGGTCATTACATAGATAATCAAAGCTCGAGTTCATGAAATCGTAGCAGGCAAGTTGGTTTTTAGTTATAATGTGAATCAATTTTGCTCCTTTTTGTATGAAAGTTAAGGGCTTAGCTGTTTTCTGTTCCATCACATGTAGATATGTTATTTTAGGTATATCATTCAAAAGGTTTTGGTCAACTTAGCAATCTGCAGAAGTGTGTCTAAATCTATCAGTATGATCAAGACTTGCATAAAATGGGTTATAAACAAAGATTAAGGTTCTATTTCGCACCATTGTGGCAGTCACAAACGCAGCCTTTGGTAAACTGTAGTTTGTGAATGCATCAGTGGTAAACTGTAGTTCATGAACGTAGCCATAAAAATGATACATTTATGATCTTTAGAAATGTAAAATCGTACAATTAAAGTAAGATGGTATTTTATTTGAAGGAAACATCAAATTCTTTCTAGCAGAGCAGAGAAATATTTATATATACAATAACATAAGCATCATAAATCTCATTCATAATCTATGAAGAATGGCTATAGGTAAACAGAAGCATTTAAGAAATCACCATTCAAAACCTAATTATAGTTCCATCAGTGTGGATGTTGAAGCGGTATGCTAGCTTTTGAGAGGATAATCTAAATTCACAAAGGCGAAATGATGGAAAAGGTGGAGTGAGGAGTTGGATGAAGTTAAAGAGACTCATAAGGAGTTGATTTGAACCAACCAGCAATAGGCAAGACTTGTACGTGAAGTTATAGACTTATAGGGTTTAAGGCAGGAAATTCTCACGTGGAGGACTATATGCAAGGGTTTGAGATTACAGGGTTTGAAATAGGATTCTGTAACTCCCTTGTCTAGCGAAATTCAGGTTGCTAAAATTTTCTTCTTCGCTCGCATACATTACAAGCAGTGTTTTAAAAAACAGTAAATCAAATATATTTATGCTGAAATTTTTATGGTGTGTTGTTATCAATATGATAAGACCTCATAAAATTTATAGATCATTTCAATTGAATTTGGTTTAGAAAAAAAATCATAGGTGTCATAAGATGTAAATCGCATGGGAAATAACCGAGAGTCTCCTCCTTTATATATAGAAAAGACAAAGAGCTACAAAAGAAGGGAAACAAACATAAACCTAATTACAGGACATTCAACACTCCCCCTCAGGTTGGGCTTGTGATGTCTGTCAAACCCAACTTGGACATAATGCTTTCAAAAGCGCTCTAAAACTCAACCCCTTGGTGAGGACGTCTGTCAGTTGTTGATCTGATGGGACAAATGGAGTACTCACAGCTCCACTCACTATGTTCTCCTTGATGAAATGACGATCGACTTCAACATGTTTAGTGCGATCATGCTGAACTGGATTGTGCGCAATACTAATGGCCGTCTTGTTATCATAGTAGAGTCGGATGGTACCCTCGCCTTGAATCCCAAGATTAGACATAAGGCACCGAATCCACATTCCTTCACATATTCCATGAGTCATAGCTCTGAATTCGGCTTCAGTACTGGACCTGGCAACCACCTATTGTTTTTTACTTCTCCAGGTTACCAAATTTCCCCCAACTAGAGTACAATATCCAGAAGTAGATCTACGGTCATCAACTGACCCCGCTCAGTCAGCATCTGTGAAGACTTCAATGGTTAGATCTTTGTTGGGAGTAAACAAGGTGCCACGCCCAGGAGAGGTTTTAAGATACCAAAGAACTCGGTGGGCAGCATCCAAATGGTGGGATTTAGGTGAATGCATGTATTGACTAATAACTCCAATAGTAAAAGAGATATCAGGGCGAGTATGGGATAGGTAGATGAGCCTCCCTACAAGGCGTTGAAACCCATTGATATCAGCAACGACTTCTCCACCATCCCTCCCCAATCTGTGGTTAACTTCAATAAGGGTGTCTGCAGGCCTACACCCACTCATTCATGTTGTTTGCAGCAAGTCAAGGATGTACTTCCTCTTGGAGATAAAGATGTCATGCCTGGATCTAGCAACTTCAATGCCAAGGAAGTACTTGAGGTTCCCGAGATCTTTTACCTCAAATTCACTAGTTAATCTTGTCTTCAGGTTTCTGATCTCGTCCGTGTCATCCCCAGTTATGACAATGTCATCCACATAAACGATCAACGCAGTCACTTTTCCTTGTCTGTGTTTTACAAACAAAATATGATCAGCATTACTCTGAGTATACCCAAATGTCATCATGGCTCTTTGGAACCTTCCAAACCAAGCCTTGTAACGGTCCACAAGGCCTTGAGAGTTTTGTTTTACTGAAAAAATCCTTTACATCCAACCACGGTCTTGCCTTGAGGAAGAAAAACAAAGTCCCATGTGCAATTCTTCTCGAGAGTCATCATCTCTTCCAGCATAGCTTCTTTCCACTTTGGATGCCCTAAAGCTTCCTGCCACGAGGTAGGGATGGATATGGAATACAAAGAAGTAACAAAGGCTCTATGCAAGGATGACAAAGAGTCATAAGTCACAAAATGAGACAATGGATGACAAGTGGAGGCACAGTTACCTTGGAGACCAGTGGGCGGGTCAGGCGGTAACTCTGGTATAATGTGCGAGACCGGATTGTTTGTACACCTTCGTCAACGAGTATACACCTGCAGAGGAGTAGGGTGAGGGGGCAATGCCTGAGGCAGAACACCAGAAGGAAGAACAGGCGGATAGGGAGGAGAAATAGGTAGAGGAATAGAGGGAGAGCTCACTTCCATGGTACTAGACTCACCCTGAAGTGAGCTCCCATAATAAGACGTGGATTCATGGAACGTGACATCCATGGAGACAAAAGTCTTACGTGTCACAGGATGAAAACACTTATACCCTTTTTGAGTAGGAGAGTAGCCTAATGAAAACACACTGAAGTGCCCGGGGATCAAGCTTGGATGTGTGGTGCATGTGGACATAACGCACACACCCAAAGATACGCGGAGGGATCTCAGTAGACGTAATTTGGAGAGCTTCCAACAGAGTTTTATGGTGAAGGATACGGGTTGGCAAGCGATTAATAAGATGCAATGTCGTAAGAACAGCATCTCCCCAATAATATTTGGGAAGGTGCATCCTAAGTAAGAGGCATCGAGCAACCTCAAGAAGGTGCCGATTTTTACGCTCAGCGACCCCATTCTGGGCAGGAGTGTAGACACAGGACATTTGGTGGATGATACCCAAGTCAGAAAGGTATCGCTCAAAGTGAGAGTCCATGTACTCTCGTCCATTATCGTTGCGCAACACTTTAACAGTGGCATGGAACTGAGTAACGATCATTTGATGAAAGCGTTGAAACAGAGAAAAACCTCAAATTTGGATTTCATGAGATACACCCAAGTGCAACGAGAATAACAATCTATAAACGTGACAAACCATTTACAACCAGAAATAGAAGCATGCGGGGAAGGTCCCCAAACATCAGAATAAATAACCGCAAAATGAGTATCACTAGGAGGAGAGAACTGAGGAAGAGGCTTGTTTGTGCTTACTTAGTTCACACACATCACAAGTAAAAACATTAAACACAGAGTTCGACATAGTTGGAAATAAAAGTTTCATAACAGAGGGAGAGGGATGTCCTAGGCAACAGCGCTAGGAATCCAAATCAGGAGAGGAAGCCACATGAAGAGCACGAGGAGGAGCCGACCTGGAGGGGTCAAACAGGTATAGTCTGTCACACAGGCTACCATAGCCAATCACCTTCCCCGTCTTCAGGTCCTGAAAAATACATAAAGAGGGAAAAAAGTCACTGAACAATTCATAGAATGAGTCAGGTGACTAATAAACAGAAGGTTTCGAGTAAACTTAGGAGCACGGACGAGAGAGTGAGAAAGGAGCGGGGAATGATTCCCTTCCGGGCGATTGAGGAAAAGGAACCATCAGCGACACTCACTTTATCGCGACCAGACAAGGGAGAGTAAGAGACAAAACCTGAAGAAGAGTCGGTCATATTCGGTGGATCTGTTGTCGATGATCCACTTAGTGGGGAAATGGCTGGTGGCAAAATGAGCACCTGGGGGCACCTGGTGGGCAAAAGAGGAGGACGAAGTAGAGGGATCGGAAGGTTGGCCGTGCATCATACATCGGAAGGCCAGAATCTCATTCGAAGAGAGAGCAAAGGTAGCAGCAGGAGGAATATCTTCTGAATCTTCTGAGAGATGAGCAGAGCGTGGCAGAGGAGGACGGCCAGAAGAGCGACCATTGCCACGACCACCACGAGAAGCAGGACCCCCCCCCCCCAAAGGAGGAAAGCCATGGAGCTTGAAGCAGGTGTCCTTGGTATGACAGGCCTTCCCGCAATAATCACACATCAGATGATCCTTCTCACCAGAGCGGGGCTTGTAATCACGAGAGGGACGGCCACTAGGACCAAAGTGAGCCTCAAGAGCAGAGCCCTCCGCGGCGGAGTCGGGATGTCGAGTCTGACGGCGATCAAATTCCTGCTGAACAAGGCTGAAAACTTCTGGAAGAGAGGGAAGAGGAGACCTCCCAAGAATCTGGACACTAATAGGATCAAAATCACGATGCAGACCATGGAGAAACTCAAAGATCCGGTTGCGTTCTTCCCAAGACAGAACAAGAACTTCATCTTCAGGGAATACCAGAGTGAGAGCATCAAAGTGATCATACTCTTGGTAGAGTTGAGAAAACTTCAGGTAATAGGAGGAAGGAGAACGGTCACCCTGCCGCAAGAGGAAAATCCGTCGGCGAAGCTGAAAAATCTGAGCAACATTGTCATGACACGAATAAGTAACCTCAGCGCGCTTTCAAATATCTGCTGCAGTGTCCAGAAAGAGGTAATTCTGAGCAATGCATTCCTGCATGGAGTTGAGAAGTCAGGACATCACCAGGGAGTTTTCCGACTCCCATTGAGACCACATAGGAGAAGCCTGAGCAGGAGCCTTCGTAGTGCCGGTAACATATCCAAACATACGGCGACTCTTCAGGGCAAGAGTAATTGAACGAGCCCACGGGAGATGGTTCGCACCATCAAGCTTCATGGTAGTAATTTGAGGAGATCCATGGTCATGGAGAGCACGGTCGGAGCCCAAGGTCGACATCAGGGAGGACTTAACACGTCCACCGGAGGACATATTCGGAAGTCAACACTCCCTTCCATAGCAACCCGAGGATAGAAACCACGGAAAAAATAAACAGCAGCTCTAAAAATTTCTCATAGGAAGAGAAGAGCTCAAACGAACCCGGCGGAGAAGTCGAGCCAGGTGCACAGGAGAGGAGATCCGCACTGTCGTGAGGGCATCACCGCAAGAAAAGAAGACACCGGACGCAAGGAAGAGGGCCGTTACTGTTGCATACCTCCTGCGTCCGGAAACGAAACAGCGGACGGAAACGAAAACTACGACGGAAGAAGAGAACCTGCGACGGGAAGCTTCAACGAGAGAAGAGAAGGCGGAACCTGCGACGGGAGAAGAGATGGCTCGGGAAGCTTCGACGGGAGCTGGCGGAACCTGCGACGGGACCTGGTGGACGCGGAAGACTGGCGGAAGCTGCGGCGGGAGACAAGCGGAAGCGGAGCGGCGAGAGGAAGTGACGAGAGCGATTAGGGCTCGCACGCCTCTGATACCATGTCGTAAGATGTAAATCGCATGGGAAATAACCGAGAGTCTCCTCCTTTATATATAGGAGAGACAAAGAGCTACAAGAGAAGGGAAACAAACATAAACCTAATTACAGGACATTCAACAATAGGCATTCATCTTTCAACTATGTAATTTCTAGTGCAATCAATTTCTATGTTTCGCATCAAGTATGCATCACTCATCCAAAAGTTGAAGGGTCTTCGACCCAAACGATCGGTAGAGCATGTGATACAATTGGTCACCAAGGCTCCGCTGCACAACATTGGTATGTATCGAATAAATTAATCAAGAAGTAGTGACAATGGATTTATTAAACCAAATAGTTCTCCTTGTCTATTGTCATGCTTCCAAAAAAGGACAAGAGTAAGTGCATCGGTTGATTCCATTGCTCTCAACAAGTTAAAAGTGAAGAACAAATTTCATCTTCTCCTCTCAGATGATTCTTTGAATCAACTTAAGACGCTAGCATTTTAATTTAATTGGATCTCAAATTGGGATACCAAATTAGGGTCTATACGGAAGAGTTGCATAGGAGCGCACTAAATAAAAGAGAAGGCAACGATTCTACGAATGGCCAGTCATGACATTACAGTTTGCAACTATGCAATGCACCAGCTATGTTCATGTGCCTCATGAATGATGTTATGAAGTCATAAAGAAGGATTTTATAATCATCTACCTAGACAATATATTGATCTATAGTGGAAACTGGGAGCATTTTGTTCATGCGAAGAAAGTACTTGATCTCCTCTGGCAACGATCGTGCCTGAATTACAAGAAGTGTGTATTTTGCAAGAAAATTGTATTGGATTTATGGCTCGCCGCTCGCGTATATCAATATTGACCCCCAAAAGGTGAAGGCAACCAAGTAGTATCACCGAGGTAAGAAGCTTCATGGGAGCTTACCAGTATGAACGAAGGTTGACAAAAAAACAGACATTCACACAACACTAACCTAGCTCTAGCCTTAGTTAAAACAACAATAACAAGCAATAATCACATTAATCGCTGCTTCTTGAGCAGAATAGAAGGCGCAAAAGTACCATCGTGTAAGTAATTGAGCTTCAATATTTGGTAATGACAAATAGCAAGTGCAATAGAAACGTTTATTATTCTGCATATGAATGTAGATACAGCTCTTAGTATTTCGTTGATAAGCCAATCATCAACCCGTTCAGGATTCTGTATAAATATAATGCCAATGTGATTTGTTAGTAAGCTTATAATGCAAAGAAAATTAAATCGAAGGGAATAAACTAAATACTGTTTAAGGCCTACATACAGTTGGATAGCACTTCTTGAGAATATCTGAAGCCCTTAACCTCAAATAAATTAGTAGAAGACGACTCCCAATCCATGCAAATCCAGATGATAGTCTTGGCTGGAAAATAAGCAAGGAGAACATTTTAGATAATTTACCTCTTGATTGGAAATTCCCTTCTGAATAGTACCCCAAAAGTAAAAGAGTGGGAAACATGAACCCATCATAATAATAAGTGTTAGCAAAATCCATGTAAAAAGGCCCTTGAACAGGCCCATTTAGTTCTTCTCTTTAGTCCCACACCGTGTATAGGCTTTTTTTGTCTCTCTCTCTCTCTCCTATATATTTGTATTCTTCCCTTGTATTTACACATAAGAAATATATATACAAGTTTTTGGGACTTTACAACATGGTATCAAAGCGAGGTTCCGCTTGTCTCTGACCGCGGTCCCCTTATATTTTTTTTCAGACCGCAATTCCTGCGGCCTTTTCCCTTCAGACCAAAGCTCTCCTGCGGTCTATCCTCTTTCAGACCACTTCCTGCGTGGTCTCTTCTTCTCCTGCGTCGTGGCTTCCTGCGTGGTCTCCCCTCCTAGCTTTTATAAGTCTCTTTCCTGACAAGTGGGCCCTCTGTTCTCTCCTCCGCTTCTCGCAGCTCCCGTTCCGCAGACCGCAGCTCGCAATCCGCTTCTCGCAGCTCGCCGGCAGACCGCTTCCCGTTTCGCAGACCGCAGCTCGCAGACCGCAGCTCGCAGGCAGACCGCAGCTCCCGGCAGACCATTCTTCTCGCAGCTCGCCAGCGATCGTTCCTGACCACTGCGCCATTCTTCTCGCAGCTCGCCAGCGATCAATCCAGACCGCTGCGCCGTTCCTCTCCTGCTCGCCTGCGATCTTTCCTGACTGCTGCTCTGCCTTCAGCCGCTCTGCTCGCCTGCGATCTCTCCTGACTGCTGCTCTGCCTTCAGCCGCTCTGCCCGCAGCCTCTCCAGACCGCTGTCGCTGCTTCCTCACAGACCGCTGCTTCCTAGACCACTGCCGCACCAGTTTGCTGCCGCTGCTTCCTAGACCGCAGCAGCTCCGTTCACGGTTCGGTCTCATGGGTTCCTCGGTCGACTCCACTGAGGTGCCTACTGCTAGTGTACCTCCTCCTCCCGAACTCCGCGATGAGTTGCGGATCACCACGATTTCCTTGTCCGGCAAGAAAAACTCTGTGCCTTGGGTGCACTCCGTTCGCCGGGTCCTTCAGGCCAAAGGGCTTTTGCCTCATCTCACGCAACCACCTCCCTCCCCTTCTACCGATGATTGGATGCGGAATGACGGTAGAGTTCAGACGTGGCTTCTCAACTCTATGGATGGCGAATCATACCAAATGGCCATATATCACGAGACAGCCAAGGGCATGTGGGATGAGCTTCATTCCTTGTACTCGGGCAAGGATAGCCTCCAGCACCTCTATGACATTATTACTGATCTTCAGGCCCTGGATACGGGCGGGGCTGCGGACATGACCTCTTTTGTTGCTCGTGCTAAGGGTCTTACTGAAGCATGGATCCAGCATCAACCATCTACCACTGATCTCGCGACTCAACGGACTCAGAAGGAAGCCGTTTGTATTACTATGATGATGGCCCGTGTTCCTCCGCATCTGCACAGTGTTCGAGCACAGATACTATCTTCCACTACAACACCCTCTCTCCATGATGTTTGCTCCATGTTACTAAGGGTAACTCCTCCCTCTGAGACTCCTACAGTCTTTTCTCCAGTTCTCCTTCAGCAACCTCTCCTGCCAACTCCTCCTCCTGGTCGTGGCCCTTCCACCAGGGGAGGACGTCACCCGTCTCGGGGACGAGGACGTGGTGTCCGTTCTTCTCTGAAGTGTACCTACTCTTCTCGTGAGGGTCATCTAGAAGCTACATGCTACCGTAAACATGGCCTACCTCCGCATCTGGCCGCTTCCGCTACTCCAGTTCCTTCTGATGCCCCTGGCGCTTCCAACCTTGGAACTCCTACTCGCCAGGAATATGAAGACCTTCGCACACAGTTCCAGCAGCTCCAAGGCAGTATTGATAGGCCATCTGGCTCGGTTGCCTCTTTCTCTACTCAAGGTATATCCTGTCTTTCTTACAGCTCTCACTGGATCGTTGACTCTGGAGCAACTCATCAAATAACATCTCAGAAACCGCCTCGGTACTCGACAACCTCTCACCCGCCATCTATTATTGTTGCTAATGGCGACACTACCCCGGCCTCTGGTGTTGTTGATCTCCGCCTCACTCCTACCTTGCTACTCTCCGCAGTTCTTCATGTTTCAGGCTCCCCGTTTAACTTGTTTTCTGTTAGCCAGTTAACACGGGATCTTGATTGTTGCATAACTTTCTCTCCTTCATCTTTTGTTTTGCAGGATCGCCGTACACGGAGTATCATTGGTAGCGGTCGGCTGACGAATGGGCTATATCTCTGGGATCTCCCACCTATCAGTCTTTCTTCCATCTCCACTTCTGACTGGCACTGTCGCCTTGGGCATGCTCCCCTTCCGGTTCTCAAGAAAGCTCTTCCTGGTGTTTTACTCCAAGAGTTCACTTGTGAATCATGTATCTACGGCAAACAACATCGTGTTTCTTTCTCTCCTTCTTGTACCCGGAGTGATACTCCGTTATCCTTAGTTCATTCTGATGTATGGGGTCCATATAGGATCCCCAGTGTATTTGGCCATCGCTACTTTATCACTTTTATTGATGACTATTCGCGTGTTACTTGGCTTTATTTTCTTCATGACCGCACTGAGATAACTTCTGTGTTTCGCGCTTTTCTATCTGAAACACGTACGCAGTTCTCGACGCCTCTTAAAATTCTTCGCACCGATAATGCCCGCGAGTACACAAGTCGGTCCTTCTCCGCTCTGTGCTCTGAGTTTGGTATTATTCACCATACCTCCTGTGCCTACACACCTCAACAAAATGGCATGGCCGAACGAAAAAATCGTCATCTTCTCGATACCGCTCGGTCCCTCATGTTCCAAATGCAGGTCCCCACAGAATTTTGGCACTTTGCTATTTCAACTGCGTGTCACCTCATCAATCGCATGCCCTCATCCGTTCTCAACTTTGCCACTTCACTAAGCCTTCTTCTTCCATCCACTCCTCCTTTCCCCATCACACCCCGAGTTTTTGGGTGTGTTTGTTATGTTCACAACCTCGGTCCGCCAGTAGACAAACTTGCGGCTCGTGCTACCAGACAGATGTTTGTTGGCTACTCTCGAACTAAGAAGGGCTATGTGTGCTACTCTCCTACAACGGGAAAAGTGACTGTCTCGGCCGATGTCACTTTTTGTGAAGATCAACCGTTCCACCTATCCTCCTCTCCCCAATCCATACCTTCTACTATTACTCGTCCTATCGTTCCAGTCACGCCTTCTTCTCCACCGTCGCCTCCATCCCCGCCTTTGATTCGTCCGCCCATTCGCTACGTCTATTCTCGCCGTAAATCCAAGGATATTTCCCTACCGGAGCCGTCTGCTACAAATGACACACCGCCCGCGGTTGATCCAGCATCTTCCTCTACGGCTCATCCAATGGCTAGCTATGTGTCTCTACACCGGCTCTCTCCACCCCTCCACCAGTTTGCTGCTTCTCTTTCCTCCATCTCTATTCCTAACTCTGTGCAGGAGGCGCTTCAGCATCCGGGGTGGCGGGCAGCTATGGAAGAGGAGATGAATGCCCTCTGGGCTAATCACACCTGGGAATTGGTTCCCCTTCCTCCAGGCCAACATTGTGTTAGTTGCAAATGGGTCTTTGCGGTCAAACAGAATGCGGATGGGACTGTTGATCGTTTAAAAGCCCGTCTCGTGGCCCGGGGCTTCACTCAGCAACAAGGCTTAGATTATGAGGAAACTTTTTCTCCGGTTGCAAAACTCAACACTGTTCGTGTTCTTATCTCCGTGGTTGTGCACCGACGTTGGCCCCTACTTCAGCTCGATGTTAAGAATGCATTCCTTAACGGCGATCTACAGGAAACTGTGTTTATGTGCCAACCTCCCGGGTTTGAGACCACGGGGGAGTCTCGTACAGTTCGCGTTTGCCGCCTTCTAAAGGCTCTTTATGGTCTCAAACAGTCACCACGAGCTTGGTTTGATAAGTTCTGCAAGGTTCTCTTAGCACTTGGGTTTACTCGGAGCTCTGCCGACTTCTCTCTATTCACCAAGCATGGACCAACTGGCACTGTAATCCTTCTTGTCTACGTTGATGATATCCTGATTACTGGCGATGACCTCTCTGGAATACAACAGCTCAAAGAACATCTGAACTCGGCCTTCCAGACCAAGGATCTTGGAAATCTTAGATACTTCCTTGGGATTGAAGTCGCCCGACGACCCGATGGGTTGGTTATGTCCCAACGAAAGTACTGCATCGACTTACTTCATGAAGCAGGATACTCCGGGTGCAAACCTGTGGATACTCCTATGGATGCTAATCAAAAATTGTGTGCTGCTGGGTCTGATTCTGACCAACTTCTTGAGAATCCAGAATACTACCGAAGATTGGTTGGAAAACTGATCTACCTAACGGTTACTCGACCGGATATCTCGTTTGCTGTTGGTGTTGTGAGTCGCTTCATGCATACTCCGCGCACCTCTCACCTTCAAGCTGTTGAGCGGATTCTCAGGTATCTAAAGACCGCTCCGGGACAAGGCCTTGTCTACAAACCATCCAACTCACCATCTCTTCTTGCGTACTCGGATGCTGACTATGCCGGGTCCCCTGATGATAGGCGTTCCACGACTGGTTTTTGCACGTACCTTGGTGGACACCTCATAACATGGCGAAGCAAGAAACAGAATGTGGTCGCCCGCTCCTCGGTTGAGTCTGAATACAGGGCTATGGCTGCTGTTGTGTCAGAATTAACATGGCTTGAGAGCCTTCTTGATGACTTAGGTGTCACTCTTCCTTCTCCGACAATACTTCGGTGCGACAGTCAGACTGCAATTCATATAGCCAACAATCCAGTGTTCCATGAGCGAACAAAGCATATTGAGGTTGACTGTCACTTCATCAGAGAAAAGGTTCAAGCAAAGAAGGTAGAATTGGAGCATGTTCCTGCTGCAAAACAAATTGTTGACATCCTAACAAAAGCTCTTCCTCGGCCACTATATCTCCAGTTCTTATCCAAGCTTGGTGCCTACGATTTGTACGCTCCAGCTTGCGGGGGAGTGTTAGCAAAATCCATGTAAAATGGCCCATGAACAGGCCCATTTAGTTCTTCTTCTCTTTAGTCCCATACCGTGTATAGGCTTTTTCTGTCTCTCTCTCTCTCCTATATATTTGTATTCTTCCCTTGTATTTACACATAAGAAAAATATATACAAGTTTTTGGGACTTTACAACAATAAGAAATGTAAAAATCAATAATCATGATAAAGAACATGAATACTGAACCAAACAAACTAAGTAAATCATTATTTATATTTTGAAGGAAAATGTGATCCTACGCCAAAATGTGTAGTCAATCTTTACTCCACCTTTAAAACTCTTGTTGTGACATCTACACCGTATAAAAGGCAAAACATAATTTTGATGTGGCATCATCAAACTCATCAGAACTGTCAGATTACTTTGTATTTGAGTTTCTATATTCATGCGCAGAGAGATACCATGGACCTCCCGCATGTACCAAGTAATAAAGTTAGATGTTATGGGCTTCAGGCCAAGTTATATTATTATGCACAAGTCAATCGAGTCTTGTTGAATGTCGTGTCTTTTCACTATTTGCGTTATTATATTTCGAGTAAGTTACTATATTTCGTGTATGTTTAGAGTCGATCCAAGTATAGAGACCTTAGTCTAAAGTGTCAACTTGTACTCTCTTATTTAAAGACATCTTGTGTAACACCTGTAATTTAATGCGGCACCGAATATAATTTCAGGGTTCGATCGCGTTTAGCCTTGATGACCGCACGATCTTCAGATTGAGGTATGTTTATCTTTCGTAGTCTTAGCTTTGAATTAAACCACCTACTAGTTGGTACAAACTTTAGTGATTGCGAAGCGTTAATATATTTTATATTTTATTCTTGTTTGACAAGGATTAACACAAAGATGGAAAGGTGTTTAATTAGGGGCAAACTTGTAAAATCGACGAAAAACCTTTCCCACGGTTCAGGTAACCGCCCCTTATGCGCGTATCGCTCACGTCCTTCTCTTAAAACCCTCCCGTGTGGCGTTTGAGAAGAAACCGTCGATCATCTTTTCCTTCCCCTGGTTCCGAGCGAGAGAACGCTTAGGGTTTCACGTTTCCGTTCCCCGTGATCGTCGGCAAAGAGGGCTCCAGCGACTAGTGAACGCGCTCTTCCCCCCCCCCCCCCCCCCCCCCCCTCGTCGACGTCTTTAAGCGCACCTCCCGTCGGCAGAAGGCCCAGATCTCGGTTTTTACTGCGCTCTCTTCATTGTCAGCGTGCTCTCCCTGCTCGGGGCGGCTGGTCGAAGCCTCTTCTGATTCGCTGTTGAGCCCTGACATCTTCTCCTTTGGCTTTTGATCCTCGACTGACCCCTCTCCCCTCCGTCTTCTTCAGGTAAATCACAGGAAAGCATTTCTCTAACGCTTGTATGAACTTGTCTCTCACGTGTTTCAATTTCGGACATTAGGACTCACGATTTTTCCTTTTCTTAGTCAGAAGTCGAAGTTAGTCTCACCTCCGTTTCAGATTTTGTAACCCTCCTTTGTCAGTTAGGTGGTAAGTTTCCTCATCTCCGTGTCATGAATTTCATTCTAGAAATTGTAGAAGGTTCCATTTATATGCTTAACTATTAACCCTGTAGGGTCAGTAAGGTGATTTAGGGAAGAGAGCCTCGTAGTACATCAGAGGAGATTTCTACGCGCTTTTCAAAGTAATCTAAAAAGAAACCATGCCGCCACGTCTTGTATACGAACGTCGCACTTCTGCTGTAAGAAAATCTATTTCTTTTGGCTAGACTTATCATAGTAGCACATAAATATTTTGGACGAGAAATTGATTAGTAATATATTCTCGTGTTTTGTACTAATAATTGATAATATGTATTATAGTACTTTTTAGACATTCAAATTATTCAGTAGAGTACGGATATGATGTTTCTCTTAAAGGTTAGAGTTCTCGAGAAACGATGAATCTACGCAGAACAGCTAGTAGAACTTTTGATTAAAATCCAAATAATAACAGAAACGTTTAGGAGGCACGAATGATGTTATTGCTCGTGATAAGATTGAGGCGCACAATCTTTCTCCTAGGGCATAGTAGCCCCTAGGAGCCTCAACCTTTGGGGGGAAAAGACACCCTCTTATAGTTTAGTAGATACGAGTCCAAGTCTGTGAGACTTAGAACATGATGTGCTCGTTAGCTAGGACTCGGATCGTTAGATTGCGCATAAGATACAACACCAAGATATAAGTGTTTGTCACGGTTTAGAAACCCCTTATAGTTATTGTGATTTTTAAATAGAAATACACGATTAATTTACAGCAGAATAGTCAATTATGTTTGTGGCACTTTGTTAGAAAAACATGCGTAATAATAAAGTATGATTATTTAATTAGTACAAAATAATTATATTTTTTTTATTTGCCACGCATTCATGTTTCTTCAATTATTAACATGTTTTTTTTAGTGTCACTAGGGGAAATGGTTTTCTTACTCTTCAGTTGGGCTGACCCATTTTTGGGCTTCTCATTACAGGAGTCACAGGTGGGGTGTTGCGCCTAGGATGAGCTTACATGCAGTTCGTCCTTCTGTTAGTTCGTTTTTCATGATGTAGTTGTTCCTTCAGTTCTGTTATGTGTTTTGGACATATATCGGGATTTCTCCAGTGGTCCTTACATCAGACTATGTTTAAGATTACAGTTTATATGCATTCTGACTCTTTCAGTTTTTAGTGGCTCTGTGAATTTAAAGATTGAGGTACATTTTAACCCTTAGCTTCTTTTACTATTTCCGTTGTAAGTACTCTTTAGCATTTTTTTTTATTTATCTATACCAGCTATGTACCAATTTTTATTACCATTTCTTGGTTTGCTTCTTATCACGGGGCCCGGCCGGACTGCTGATTTGTGGTAAAACTAAGGTGGGGTATTATATCTTGGGTAAGTGGAATGGTATGCATGAAATGAAGTCTCTTCTTGTCTTGTTAAGAGATCGTGGTAGTTCAACTTGAAGTCTCTCTCCAAGCACAACTTGATTAGGCACCCGCAATTCTGCCTCTGTAGTATCCCATCATATCCACCTCCGACCACCCTTCGGTGAAGTGGCAGATGTTCTACAAGTTGATCCGTAACAAATTGGTATCAGAACTTCCTCGACTTCTCTGCCACCACCACAACATTCATATCTCGAAGCCAGAACTCCTCCTTTTTCCAGACCATCGAGACAAAGGGGGCAGTTCCTCAGCAACTTCTCTCCTCCTAGCATTGGTCCTCTTCCTCGAGCTCGTCCAACCAGAAAATCCCCTTGAGTTCATCCAACTAGAATAGCCGCACCAAATGCTCCAGTCGACGTCGAGTTTCGTCAGGCTTCTAGTCGACGTCGAGCTTCGCCGGGCTTCCAGTCACGTCATTCCACTCCTAGTCGGCCTCATCGATCGAAGGACTCTTGCTCCAGCGCTCGGAGACACAGGGAAGCGTCGAGATCACGCGGAACTTCGAGCACGCTATCCAAATTCATTCCCGGGGACTCAAGCCGGCTCGTAACCCGCTCCTTTTCTCGTTCCACTCGTAGCATGGGGAAATCCACATACCAAATGAAATAGCTTATTGTCTTAATGCAGACATTGTCGCGACTCAAATCAACGATAAAAAATGACATCAAGAAGTCTTGTCTCCATTCAGACCAGGCTCGACAGTCACACACCAGTCGTCTAATCCATTACCATTTCAGCACAGGACCAAGCCCATCGCAGTCAGGGACCTCCACCACCCCTCCTACGCACTAAGCCCCCAATTTTTGTACGACGGGAAGTTAATATCGCTCCTCGTTATACAAAGTTGGACTTTCGAACCTACGATGGGAAAACTGATCTGTTAGGATGGCTCACTTAGTGTGAGCAATTTTTTGACCATCAACAAACGCCGACAGTGGAATGGATCAGTCTGTCGTCTTTCCACCTTCTTGATTCAGCTCAACTATGATTTGTCCATTTGCAAGTCGAAAATCAAAGATGTCGTGGTCCTTAGGCAATCTAGGCCTGGCCCGGACCTACCCGAGCCCAGGCCAACGAGACTTTTGCCAGGCCGAGCCCAAGCGGGCTTTCCAGGCCCGGTCCTTTTGCTCGCCTCTAGTATCACCTATAATGTTAAGGAAGTCATACATCCCGATTAGATAGCTGCAATGATAAGGAAATGCAGACCCTTTCACATAATAATACCTATAAGGTGATTCGTCTCCACCTAGTTGTAAAGCAATGGAGATAGGTGGGGTTTAATCAGTGTTGTGGACATTGCCCGACATGGCTGACATAAAGGTTTCAGGGACAAAACGACAAGTTTTCGATTTTTTTTCAAAAAATCCTTTTGAAATATATCGGTCGATATATCCACTATCTGCCGATATATCCCGACAGTATATTGACTGACTTTTTCAATTTATTTATTTATTTAGTTTCTGTGGTTCAAAAGACAACAAAACGAAATCGTTTCGTTGTCTGGGTTGTTTTGTGCCCTAGCTCTCTACTATCTTAATGCTCCCACTGGCTAAGTGTTAAATTGTTAATATATTTGTTAGATTTGTGGTGTTTAATATTTTAAGCATAGTTTAATAGTTATGTATTTACTATTGTACCCATTGTAGCCTCTCATATATATAAAGGAGATCACCCCTTATTCCAAAGATATGATTTTACCTTTCATCATGGTATCAGAGCCCTAATCGGGCATGATCCTCTCCCGCCGCTCGCCTCAATCCCGCTCCCGTCGCTCGTCCGATCCCTCTCGTAGTTGCTGCCGGCTACTTCTCTATGTCCCTTTGCAACCCACTGTGACGCCGGATCTCGGCTCTAGCTTGTCCGGCGTCTCTTCTCCTTTTTTCGGTGGGATGTTTTGCGTAACACCATGAGTTTTTTACTTCGTTGTTTGTTTCTCCTCTTTCTATGAGTGAGATCTCCTTTTTCTAATTGTTCTGTGCATTCCTCTCCCGCTTTCTATGTCGGGTAGTACGGGATCTCCGAATGTTTCTTCCGGTGGGACTGCCCCCTCGGATTCTTCTCCTCTGACTGGCCTTTTTCGATCCACTCATGATCACGGGACTCCTCAGATCACTACCATTAAGTTGGACGGCACAAATTACCTTCCGTGGGCTCGATCTATTACTCTGGCACTCAAGAGCCATCGCTTATTTGGCTATGTGAGTGGTGATAGCAAGGCTCCTGATTCTTCTTCTCCTGAGTGGCCTCAATGGGAATCGGAGAACGCATTGGTGATGTCTTGGCTCCTCAACTCTATGCTGGAATCGATTTTCTGCAACTACTTATTCTTGGATACCGCGGTCGACATATGGAAACGGGCGGAAGTTACTTACTCCTGTCGAGGAAATGCTGCTCAGGTCTTCCAGTTGTGTCATCGGATATTTCTCCTGCGGCAAGGAGACCGAACACCCGCATCTTACTACTTGGAGTTCACCCAGCTGTATCAAGAGTATGATCACTTTGATCCTCTCACTTTTGAGTCTTCGGTGGATGAAGCTATGGTCCGTGCCCGGGAGGAATGCAACAGGATTTTTGAGTTCCTTCATGGTCTTCACCGTGACTTTGATCATATTAGTGTTCAGCTTCTAGGACGCTCTCCCCTTCCTAGTTTGCCTGAGGTGTACAGTCTTGTTCAACACGAGTATGATCGTCGTCTGACTCTCTTACCTGACACTACTATTGAAGGATCTGCTTTGGCTGCTCGGTTCAGCTCTGGGGGTCGTCGTGATTCTCGACCCAAGGCAATGGACAAGGACCATCTAGTTTGTGACTACTGTGGCAAGACAGCCACACTCGGGATAACTGCTTCAAGCTTTATGGTTTTCCTCCTCCCTGAGGCGGCCCTGGCCCGCGTGGTGGTAGGGGATTTGGTCGTACTTCAGCTCGCCCTCCTTCCTCTCGCTCTGCTTACCTCTCCGATACTGTGGATGACCTTGCTCCTCTTAGCGGTCCTGCTTTGTTTGATTCCTCGCCTTCTCTCTCTGCTGATGAGATCCATGCTTTCTGTCGGTTTATGCTGGGACACTCATTGGAGCCTTCTAGCTCCGCTTCCTCCTCTTATGCTTACCAGGGACCTCCCGGCGCTCACTATGTTGTTGCTAGCACACTCACTCAGTGGATTATTGATTCTAGAACCACTGACCATATGACAGGTTCCGCTACAGGTTTCGTGTCCTACTCTCTCTTGTCGGGTAGAGAAAGTGTGCATTGTGGATGGATCCTTCTCCTCTATTGCTGGGAAAGGATCTGTCGCATGCTCCTCTCTCACCCTCTCCTCTGTTCTTCACGTTCTTAAATTTACTCGCAATTTACTTTCTATCAGTCACATAACTAATTCCTTAAAACTGTTTTGTAACCTTTTTTTCTTCCTTTTGCACCTTTCAGGACCTGAAGACGGGGATGGTGATTGGATCTGGTAAGCTGTGCGATGGTCTCTACCTGCTCGATTCCTCCAGCTCTTCTTCACCAGCACGCGCCCTCCATGCTAATCGGTCATCTACCTTGGACTCCTGACACTGTCGCCTAGGACATCCCTCTCCATCTACTATGCGTGTTTTATTTCCTACTATGTCTGTTGTATCTTTTAATTTGTTTACTTGTGATGTATGGACTCTTAGTAAACAACATCGTGTTTCTTTTAACCATTTTCCCCTCCTAGTGATACTCCTTTTTCTGTGATTCATACTGATGTTTGGGGCCCATGCTCTGTTGCCTCTATTTGGCTCTCACTGGTTTGTCACCTTTATTGATTGTTTCTCTCGCTGCACTTGGGTCTACTTGATGAAACGTAAAAATGAGGTTTTCTCTCTCTTTCAACATTTTCATAATATGATTACCACCCAATTTAATGCTTCCATTAAGGTCTTGCGTGGCGACAATGGCCGTGAATATATTGACTCTGACTTTGAACGTTTCATCAGTGATCGGGGTATCATACATCACACTTCATGTGCTTATACTCCTCAAAATGGGGTTGCTGAACGCAAGAATCGTCACCTCCTTGAGGTTGCTTGGTGCCTCCTCCAGCGGCACCTTCCCAAGTTCTATTGGGGAGATGTTGTCCTGACTGCAGCCTAGCTTATTAACCGCCTACCTACTCATGTCCTCGGGGGTAAATCCCCCCTCGATGCTCTCTACCTTTCTCCCTCTCACCTTCCTCCTCGGATCTTTGGGTATGCCTGTTTTGTCTACGTGCATCCGAAATCCAAGCTTGATTCTCGGTCTCTCAAATGCGTCTTTATTGGGTACTCGTCTACCCAGAAAGGGTATAAATGTTTTCATCCTCCTTCCAAACGGACATTTGTCACTATGGATGTCATCTTTCGGGAGTCTGACTCATACTATGAGTCCTCTCTTCAGGGGGAGTCTCCAATGGAAGAGAGTTATCTTAGTTCTACTCTCCCATTACCTATTCCTCCTTCCTCACCTATACCCTCACCATCTGTCATTCCCGATACTATTATTCCTCTGTTACCTCTACCTTCACCATCTGTCAGGACAGATACTATTACCCCACCGTTACCTCTACCTTCACCACCTACCATTACTGCCTCCTCTTCGATTCCGCCTCCTTCTCCGCGTCTCCAGGTGTACACTCGACGGAACAGGGGATCAGCCCCCGTACTTAGCTTACCGGCTCCTTCACCTGATACGTTTACAGGGACTCAAGGTAATCATACTTCCACCCAACATCCGATGTCTAATTTTGTTTCATATGCTTCGCTAACCCCCTTACACAGAAGCTTTGTTTCCTCTATATCCTCCATCTCGATTCCCTCCACCTGGCAGGAAGCCATTGACATCCCAAGTGGCAAGAGGCCATGCATGAAGAGATGTTAGCCCTCGAGAAGAACCACACTTGGGACCTTTCGTCTCTCCCTCCAGGAAAGACTGTTGTTGGGTGTAAGTGGCTGTTTTCGGCCAAGCAAAACCCCCAAGAGTTAGTTGAGCGGTACAAGACTCGATTAGTTGCTAGAGGTTATACTCAAACTATGGGCATTGATTATCAGGAAACCTTTGCGCCTGTGGCAAAGATGAACTCTATACATGTGCTTCTCTCATGTGCGGTCTGCAGAGGGTGGACCCTGTCCCAGTTGGGTGTAAAGAATGTATTTCTGCATGGGGAGTTGAAGGAAGAAGTGTATATGTCTTTACCACCAGGGTTTACCCCAAGAGGTTCTGAAGGTAAAGTGTGCAGGCTTAAAAAGGCTTTGTATGACCTGAAGCAGTCTCCCCGGGCATGCTTTGGACGATTTCATAAGGCTATGGTGAGTTTTGGATACTCCCAAAGCCACGTTGATCACACCCAGTTCGTAAAGCACATGCAGGGTAGAGTCACTGCCCTCATCGTCTATGTTGATGATATTGTTATAACAGGTGATGACACTATAGAGATTGCAAAGCTCAAACAGAGGCTGACGGAGGAATTCGATGTAAAGGACCTTGGAGATCTCTGATACTTCTTTGGGATTGAAGTTGCTCGTTCTAAGCATGGAATATTCATCTCCCAAAGGAAATACACCTTGGATTTACTTCAGTCATCTAAAATGAGTGGGTGTCGTCCTGCTGACACCCCTATTGAAGCCAACCATGGGCTAGGAAAGGATGATGGTGTTCCGGTGGAGGATATTGCTGGTTTTCAACGACTGGTTGGGCGTCTCATTTATTTGGCTCATACTCGTCCTGATATCACGTATGTTGTTGGTGTCATAAGCCGTTTATGCATTCACCCAAAACCAGGCACTTGGAAGTTGCTCACAGGATTCTTCGCTATCTCAAATCCTCTCCAGGGAAGGGTATCCCGTTTTCTCCGAACAAAGAATTAAATGTTAAAGTGTACACTGATGCCGACTGGGCAGGATCGGCTGATGACCGGAGGTCTACATCTGGATATTGTTCATTTGTTGGAGGGAACTTGGTTACCTGGCGAAGTAAGAAACAACACGTGGTGGCCAGATCAACCGCTGAGGCAGAATTTCGATCGATGGCACATGGAATCTGCGAAGGTCTTTGGATCCGATCTCTCCTGAATGATCTTGGAATGAAACATAATGATCTTATGAGACTCTACTGTGACAGTAAAGCAGCTATCAGTATTGCTCACAACCCAGTCCAACACGATGGCACGAAACATGTCGAGATTGATCGTCACTTCATCAAAGAGAATATTGAAAGAGGTGTTGTGAGCACACTATTTGTCTCGTCTGGTCAACAGCTTGCGGATGTTCTCACCAAAGGATTAGGCTCTCGAGCCTTTGATGGGCTTATATGCAAGTTGGGCATGAAAGACATCACACGCCCAACTTGAGGGGGAGTGTTAGATTTGTGGTGTTTAATATTTTAAGCATAGTTTAATATTTCTGTATTTACTATTGTACCCATTGTAGCTTCTCCTATATATAAGGGAGATCACCCCTTATTCCAAAGATATGATTTTACCTTTCAACAATATTAATATATTAAAAATGATTACATTTATATATAATAGTTACGTATATATAAAATTAAATATTAAAACCAAATATACGAAATATTCATAATCCCGGACATAAAAAACCTAAACCGATAAGCCATCAACATCTGACATCAGCAATCTTGATTTTAATGTTAAGAAAATCCATATAGAACAGTTAAACACCCGAAGGATTGTCTCCTCGCCAAAGAATACACTCAGTAGTATAATTGATTTTGCTAATAAGGTTTCCCATGTGGATAAACTAGCATATAAACTATTTGTACCTCTAGCTTCTACTAAATCTTTGCCGTTATATCACTTATGTAAAAAAAAGTGTCTTCTTACATGATTTAAGGAAGATGATTTTTATGCAGCAAATTTATAGGTGTGAGCAAGAGGGGGAGAATTTGTTATGTTTGCTCAAAAAGTCTCTTTACAAGACTTGGTTGAAGTTTGATAAGAAGGCTCTCCTTTGGCTCTCACGAAGCAAAACAAAGCATTTCATGTTCATTAAGAAAGGATCGTTATCCTTCTTGTTTATGTTGACGATATTATCTTCATTGGAAATAATTCCCGAAAATATAACAACCTTTCTCACAAGCATTTAAGGCAAAAGATCTTGGACATTTTCGCTACTTCTTAGGGATTTAGAAAGCCCACAAATAACAAAATTTTCCTATCACAACAAATGTATGTCCTTGACATTCTCTCGAAAACAAAACTACTGGGATTTTGACCCAGGGGCATCTCATGGGTTCAACTGTCAAATTGACTTTTAATTCTAATGAACTGTAACATCTGACATTAACGAATCGTCTCTTTTAAATTCAGGATCCAATCACGAGTAATTTTGATCGGCGACAACATCGAATCGAGGTACCTATGAATTTACGGATAATTTTATATGTTAAATGTAAATTAAATAATGTTTGTTAGTGAGAAATTTTATGAGATTTCATTAGACACGATTCAAGGGTTCGCGAGGGCGTTTCTTATTCGAAACAATAAGGCTTTAATGTGGGATGGCATAGTTGTAATAAAAGGGATTTTAACTAATAATTTCCTCCCCCTCCATAAAATTTTGAGAGCCACAGTATTTCCCCCGTTATTTGAAACCGAGAGCCACACCTTTTGCATTCCAAACCGTAACCGCGGCTATCGCATGTGACTCTCTCGTCGTCTGGAGAAAGAAGCGCTCAGAGTGGGAAATCGACCACGGCTAGGGCTCAACGAACCGATCTCCCCTTCGATCATTCTCCCTGGACGACACCATCTTCGATTCGCCGAAGGCCGACGCTATCGGTTGTCGTGCTTTGGAAGCGGAACAGTGAGGCTCGAAATAGAGAAACTGGCATCCGGTCGTTTCCTCCTCTCGATCCATCTTCTTCTACTGTGACAGCCGGTCATTTTCACTTCTTGGATTCACTCTGAGGAAGAGAGTAAGCCGTTTTTTTCCTCCTTCCTTCCTCTCATAAGTTTTAGATTGATGTTATGAGGTTCCCCTTTACTTTTCCTCTCTTCCATCACCACTCGTTTGTTTCCTTCTTCGTAGAAAATGTTGATGAAATTTCTGGATTCCTCTAATTCCAACGAGTCGTTTATTATAGGTTTGGAGAAACCTTAGCAGTAGAAAAGAGAGCGTAGGAGGAAGATTACTTAGTTCCAATTCAACCTTGTCGTAGGTTAACTGTGCGCGATGAGGGTATGTGGTAGTCTTTTATGAATTTTATTTCATTGTTGTATATCTTACCCTTCATCTAAATGATATTATTGGAATTCCAGAGTAAACCTAGAAGAGAAGAAGGATTCTCTTGAGTGGAGTTCATTATTGTTGGAGAAACATATTTTATGTTATTTTATGTATTTTATTATGTGTGTGGGTTTAGTCTCACACCGTGAGTCTAGTGTTAGGTGTCTATGTATTCACCTATATAAAGCCCCCTATGTGGATGAATGAAACAACTCCCTTTTTCTTTTCTCTCCTAATTAGTTTCAACATGGTATTAGAGCCTTAGGGTTCTCGAGTCTCCCGATCCCGTTTCCGCTCCCGCATCCCGCTCGGTTTTCGCTCCCGCATGTGATACCTCTCCCGCTTCCCGCTCGCTAGTCGATCCCGTCCCAACTGCATCTCGCGTCTCCCGTTATGCGCTTCTCTCCATCCAGCAGTAGCAGCGAAGGCGGCGCGCTGGTCTCTTCCCAGCGGCGGTCCCAGCAGCGCACCTCTCCTAGCAGCAGCGCCTCTCCCAGCAGCGCGCGTCAAGCAGCAGCAGCGCGCGGGTCTCATTCGTCAAGCAACAGCAGCAGCAGCGCCTCTCCCAGCAACAGCGCGCCTCTCCCAGCAGTGCGTCTCCCCAGCAGCGGTCTCTCGTCCGCTAGGGGCGCCGGTCTCATGGGTTTTTGATTCCCTCATTTCCGTCGTTCCCTATCCGGTTATTGTTATTCTTCCTTCCATTTCTATTGGACATGTGGGTTCTTTCCCTCTTTCTATGAGGAATGCCCTTATCTTCTGACACCTATTGTGATCCTTCGTGTGTGCCCTCGATTTTTATTTGGTCCTTGTTATGGAGGGGAGTGACTCCACTACAAATATGTCTTCCGGCGGACCTACTCCTCCTTCGCCTCCGGCCTCCATTGGTTCGGGCCGTGTAAATCCTGAACATGGCACCCCTCAAATCACTACTATGAAATTGGATGGTTCCTACTACCTTCCTTGGGCACGCTCTATTATTCATGCCCTCAAAAGTCATCGGTTGTTTGGCTATGTCAGCGGCACGACGAAGGCTCCATCTCCTGCTTCTTCAAAGTGGCCTCAGTGGGAGTCTGAGAACTCTCTTGTGATGTCCTGGTTGCTTAACTCTATGATGAAGCCCATCGCTCAGAATTATCTCTTCTTGGATACGGCTATAGATATCTGGAAGCGCGTAGAGACCACTTACTCATGCCGAGGAAATGCGGCTCGGATTTACCAACTTCGACGCCGAATATTCCTCTTGCGTCAGGATGATCGACCACCATCAGCCTACTACTCGGAGTTCACCCAACTCTATCAGGAGTATGATCACTTTGAGTCTCTGACCCTCGTGTCTCCTGAAGATGAGGTGCTGGTGAGAGCAAGGGAAGAACGGAATCGCATCTTCGAATTTCTTCACGGCTTACATCGGGATTTTGACCCGATTAGCATTCAGATTCTGGGACGCTCACCTCTTCCCTCTTTACCTGAAGTATACAGCCTCGTTCAGCAGGAATTTGACCGCCGACAGACTCTCCTTCCCGACTCTGCCACCGAGGGCTCTGGCCTTGTCACTCTCCCTCACCTTGGGGTTCGTTCAGCTCGTGACACCAGATCAAAGTTTATGGCGAAAGATCACCTCGTGTGTGATTATTGCGGGAAGCCTCACCATATCAGAGATACTTGCTTCAAGCTCCATGGTTTTCCTTCTCCCAGGGGTGGTTTTGCTCCTCGTGGTGGTCGAGGCTCCGGTCGCTCCCAGAATCGATCAACCATGTCCCGATCTGCTCACTTGTCTGATGTTGTGAAGGATACCTCTGTTCCTCTCCCTCTAGATTTCAACACGACACCTCCCGCTCTGTCCTCACAGTGGATCATTGATATGACCCGATTTGCTAACAGCTCGAACTCAGTGCGGTATTCCATGACGGTTCCCTTTTGCTTGAGCTTCTGCAAGGTCGCCTCCACATCCTCATACTCCAGGGGCCCGAAACGGGCCGTGAACCCTTCCACAAAATAATCCCATGGGGCGTAGCCCTGGTTGCGGACAAACCACTGCGCCCACTGGTATGCATCGTCCTCCAAGTGAAACGAGGCCAGCTGCACCCATTGATCTTTGGGAATCTCCTGGTAGGTAAAGAAAAGCTCGGCCTTTTGCACCCACTCCAAGGCGTCGCCGCCCCGGAATTTCGGAAAATTCATCTGAGTCCTCTTCGGTTGCATGTACGCCCGTTGATTATCCCCTCCATTCCTCCCGAGATTCGGTTCGTGTCCTCCATGCCGGAATGGTTCCGCCATAAGATTGGGTCGCCCATAGTAATCGTGTTGTTGTCTCATTGGAGGGACATCCTCCTCATATACATGTCTTGGAGGGTTTTCCCGCCATGGCTCTCCTTGCCCCATCCGCATCGGGGCCCCAAGGGGTGGTGGCATGGGTAAAAGTCCGTTTCCAACTCCAATCGGACCTCCCATAGGTGGCGGCGGCCGGAAATTCTGCTCCGGGGCTCCAAATTGACGTCCGGCAGCCCCTCCGGCGATCCCACCACCGGCGGCCACCCCTCCAGGGCTGGACCACCCTCCGGCGACCTGCTGGTGGGGGGTGGAGGCCGGTCCGACCGGCGGTCTGGCGGCAGCAGCGCCCGCCCAGGCGCTGGCGGAAACATGGCCGTCGGCCCTAGCGGGCTCGGGATGGCCGCTGGCGCCCCGTGGCCGCTCGACCGTCCTGGCTCCGGCCCGGGATGGGTATAGGGCATCACGCCCGACCCCCCCATGCTTCCTCCGGTGATTGTCGGCGCTGGATTTGAGGTTTCTCCCGTGTATTCGTTGTTTCCGTTCGATTTTTCTTGGAGGGATTGCGTTAACAACGCTTTGAGTTCATCCAAGCGTCCTTCCATCCGTTCTTCCAGATTTTTGGTGGTGGTCTTGACTTGTTCCTCGATGCCGGCCACCGAATCCGCCAAGGCGACGTAGTTCTTCTCGATGGTGGTGAGGCGAGCGATTTCGGCTTTGGTGCGTGTGGTAACCATGGCCGTAGGAGCGGTGCTCTGATACTAATTGATATGAACTTGCTAGGGTTTGATAGAAGAGAAGGAGATCTAAGGGAAATTAAGAGGGAGAAAGGCGGCTAGGGTTTGAGAAGAGAAAGAGAGAGAGGATACCTGAGAGTAATATTGCATGTCCTCAAAAGAGGGTCCCCGGGCCTATTAATACCCGGGGACAAGGGGGCTGGCCGCCCCCCCCCCCCCCCAGTAGGGGCTGAACCGGTGTGGTTCAGCCCCTATTCTTTCTTTATTGCTGAGAGGGGGCTGAACCGGATGGTTCAGCCCCGTTGTCTTGTATTTCCTTGCGCCGTCTTGAATATTGTTGGCCTGCGAACTGTAACGGATGCGGAGGCATAACAATCATTGACTTCGGCGTCACTGACCACATGATTGGGTCAGCCACAGGTTTTGTGTCCTACACCCCTCTGTCCGACAGAGATAAATTGAGCATTGATGATGGCTCTGTATCTCCCATTGCTGGGAAAGGATCCATTCCATGCTCCTCTCTGACGCTCTCCTCTGTTCTTCATGTTCCTGCTTTCACTCGAAATCTTCTATCTATTAGTCATTTGACTAATTCTATGGACTGCTCAGTGACTTTTTTTCCTACCTTTTGTGTTTTTCAGGACCTGAATACGGGGACGGTGATTGGCTCTGGTAGGGTGTGCAACGGTCTCTATGTGTTCTACCCCTCTTCCTCCACTTCCTCCAGCCTCACTCCGCCTCCAAAATCTCTTCATATGCAGATCGAGCTTCTGATTTGGATTCATGACATTGTCGCCTTGGACATCCCCCTATCTCTACTATGAAGCTTCTTCTTCATGTTATTTCTCCAACTTTGTTTAGTGTTTTTCATTGTGATGTATGTGAACTTGCTAAAACACCATCGTAGTTCTCTCCCTCTTATGTCTCCATGCAACTCAGTTCCGTTTGCCCTTATTCATACTGATGTTTGGGGCCCCAGTCCTACTGCGTCTATTTCTGGTTGCTCTTGGTTTGTTTCTTTTATTGATTGTTACTCTCGTTGTACTTGGGTATATTTGATGAAACATAAAAGCGACGTGTTTTCTCTCTTTCAACGCTTCCACAACATGGTCACCACTCAGTTTGGTGCTGCCATTAAGATCTTGTGCAGTGACAATGGCCGGGAGTATATTGACTACCGCTTGGAAAAATATCTGAGTGATCTCGGCATCATACATCAAACCTCTTGTGTTTACACACCAGCTCAGAATGGGGTTGCTGAGCGCAAGAACCGGCACCTCCTTGAGGTTGCCCAATGTCTCCTTCTCCGCATGAACCTCCCCAAATATTATTGGGGTGATGCAGTTCTCACCGCTGCCTATCTCATCAATCGTCTCCCTACTCGTGTCCTTGGATTCCTTTCCCCCTGACCACTCTGGGTGTTCGCCCCTCGTCTCTCTCACCTCGTATCTTTGGATGTGTGTGTTTTGTGCACATCCATCCCAAGACCAAACTCGATCCATGTGCGCTGAAGTGTGTCTTCATTGGATATTCTCTTACCCAGAAAGGTTATAAGTGCCTCCATCTCATTACTAAGCGGGCATTTGTTACGATGGATGTCACCTTCCGGAAATCTGAAGCCTATTATAGGACCTCTCTTCATGGGGAGACAAGTACTACGGAAGTGAGTTCCGCTCCTTCTGTTCCTTTGCCTATTTCTCCGTCATTACCTCATGTTCCTAGTGATCTGGATGTTCATTTGCCTATTTCTCCGTCATTACCTCCTGACCCTAGTGATCCGGCTGTCCCTCCTATCCCTGTGAACCAAGTGTTGCCTCCTCCATTGCAGGTTTACACTCGTCGTAAAAGGGACACGAACACACAGGCCTTGCCCACTCTACTTGGGTTACCACTTGATCCATCTTCAGGTATTGACAGAGGTAATTCTACCATGCATCCTCTTTCTCACTTTGTGACCTATGACTCTTTGTCTCCGTCACATAAAGCATTTGTCACCTCCTAGTCTTCCACATCTATTTCTAGTTTATGGCAGGAAGCTCTTGAGCACAGTGAATGGAAGGCAGCCATGTTGGAGGAAATGGTGGCCCTTGACAAGAATCATACTTGGGATCTTGTCCATCTACCTAAAGAGAAAACTGCAGTGGTGGGTCTTCTCCGTGAAGCAAAACTGCCAAGGCCTTGTTACGCAAGCTACCGTTATTGATTATCAAGAGACATTTGCTCCGGTTGCTAAAATGAATTCAATCTGGATCTTGTTTTCATGTGTCGTGTGTAAAGGATAGAGCATCAGTCAGTTGGATGTGAAGAACGCATTTCTTCACGGTGATCTTGAGGAAGAAGCATACATGTCCCTGCCTCCTGGTGTTCTTCCAAAAGGGTCAGTAGGAAAAGTTTGCAAGTTGAAGAAAGCCCTGTATGGCTTGAAGCAATCTTCACGTGCTTGGTTTGGGAGACCGGGCAATGATGTCATTCGAATACAAACAGATCAATGCCGATCACACATTGTTTGTGAAACACAGGGATGGATAGTTGGCTGCTCTTATTGTCTATGTAGATGATATAGTGATAACTGGTGATGACACGGAGGAGATTGAACACCTAAAATCTAGGTTGGCTAAGGAATTTGAAGTGAAGGACCTTGGACCTCTCAAGTACTTTCTTAGCATAGAGGTGGCCAGATCCAGACATGGGACCTTTATATCGCAGAGAAAGTACATCCTAGATTTGCTTGAGACGATGGAATGATTGGATACGGACCCGCTGGCACCCCAATTGAGGCCAATCACAAGCTTGGTATAGATGGTGGAGAAGTGGTGGATGACATACCAGGTTTCCAACGACTAGTGGGGAGACTTATCTATCTATCTCATACCCGTCTGGACATCTCGTATGCAGTGGGTGTCCTTAGCCAGTACATGCACTCACCAAGATCACATCACCTCGAGGTTGCATACAGAGTTCTGAGGTATCTCAAATCCACTATTGGCAAGGGCATTCTGTTCTCACCCAACGAGGCATTAACAGTAGAAGTCTATACTGATGTGGACTGGGCAGGTTCTATTGATGACCGAAGATCTACTTCAGGATATTGCTCTCTTGTTTGGAGTAATTTGGTGACCTGGAGACGTGGTCGCTAGATCCAGTGCTGAGGCCGAGTTCCGGGCAATGGCACAGGGGTGTGAAGGGTTGTGGATTCAGACTATTATGAGGGACCTGGGTATGGAATGTGCTGGTCCATTCAGGATCTATTGTGATAATAAAGTTGTTATCAGTATTGCCCACAATCCAGTTCAACATGATCGTACTAAACACGTGGAGATTGACAGACACTTCATTAAGAAAACGTAGTTAGGGGGATTGTAAGTACTCACTTTGTTCCATCGAACCAACAGCTCGCAGATGTGCTTACTAAGGGCTTGAGTCGGTGCTCCTTTGACAAGATATTAGGCAAGTTGGGCATGACAGACATTACATGCTCAACTTGAGGGTTAGGTGTCTATGTATTCACCTATATAAAGCCCCCTATGTGGATGAATGAAACAACTCCTTTTTTTCTCTCCTAATTAGTTTCAACAATTATAATCCGGAGAACTCATGACGCCACGCCGCGTCTATGAACGTCGCAACATTGAGGTAAGAAATTCAATTTCTTTTGGTTAGACATACCACGTAGTTTAATGTGTTTTCCCTTATAGTTATGAAGGGGTATGGAAAGAATAGGAAATCATGTTTATTGAACTTTGATTATATATGAGAATTTTAAATCATAAATTAATCGTTCCATCACAATAATATGAACAAGATATGCTAGCACGTAAGAAATGTTTTTTTTAGTCAAACACATTATGAATCTTGTAAACTAGTAAATTATATGTGATCATGTACCTCCTTATAGATGTATGAACGATATGAAAGCACGGGTATATGTATATGAAGTGTATAATTATCATGAGATACAACTTAAAATGCAAGGATAATGAAGTATGCAATCCAAAAATTTAAAGTGGCGTAAGACAGATGTTCCCTTAAAATTAATCATGTCATCACTAGTATAAAGGTAAACGATTAATGAAACACTTAATTTGTAACATCCAAAATTTACGCGACGTCTCTCGTAATTGCAGGATCCGATCTCGAGTGTTGATGAACGGCGTCAGCAACAAATCGAGGTAATCTTTCACATTAGTATCAATTTGTTCGCATCATTTGTCATCTTGATTAAAATCCATAATAAGAAATTTATTATTTATTACTATTATTTTCGTCGCGATTATTTGCGGAAGCACGAGATTGGATTACGCTTAGATGGTAAGTGTTGTAGTGCAATGTCATATTTAGTAGTTAAGGGAAATTATAGTCATAACCATTTTCCCCCATACTAAATTAGTAAACCATGAATTACTCCCTTAAGTGCCTCTCACTCACGTAACCGAGGCCACGTTTAGCCTTCACACGCTCTTATTCCCCACCCCCACCCCGACAGAAACTAAAACCCTATCTTCCATCTCCCAGCCGAATGCTCGACGAAAGAAACCGCCGACAATCCTCTCGTAGAAGCTCCCAGCGTGTTGTCTCCCGTTCGACTCCAAGGCTTTCGACGCCTTCTTCCCCTTCGTTCGAGCACGCAGACCCTCCCCTGTAGAAATCGGCAGCAGCTGGCCGCAGAGGGCTCTTTCTCCCGTGCTTTAGGTGCTCGACTAAACCCTCCCAGGCATTGCTCGACTTCTCATTCGGTTGAATAAGTATGCAATCCAACATCTAATGGAAAATAATTAGGAGGCACGATCGAGACTTTCTCTCGTGATAGATAGTGGCGCACTATCTTACTCATAAGGCGTAGCAGACCGTATGAGCCTCAAGTTTGGGGAGACAACACTCCATTTAGAAGATTAGTATATGTGAGTCTGTCTGTGAGACACTAGAACACCTGCGTTCGTTAGTAGGGACTCGGATCGTTAGATTGCACATAAGAAGCTACTTAACCTAGAATATGAAGAAAAACAGTCTTAAAACGCCTAGAATTCAAGTGTATGCCGAAATCTAGAAATCTCTATAGTTTAACGATTTCGAAACTTGAATGAAAATGCATATTATGGCCCCACTATAATTGACATTTATGTTTAAAGTATTTTTGATAGAAAACATGCGTAGAATAGTAGTACATGTTTCCCTCAGTATAAAATATAGTTTTTAAAAGCATGCACACATGTTCTTTCAAATTATTTTGAGTCTCACTAGGAGGAATGATTTTTCTTACTCTCTAGTGGGCTGACCAAATTGTTTAAGAAATGCCCGAAAACGGGTGGGGAGTTATGCCTAGGATAAGCGTTCACGGTTCTCCTTATTTGTTCACTTTTCATTCAGTTGTATTACCTTCCCAGTTATTGTACTATTTTTTTATGGACTCAGTGTAACCAAATTGTTTAAGATTTTCTATGTATCAGACAATATTTAGTAATTCAGTATTTCATATGTGTAGTTTGTTTCAAATCTAGTTGGCTCTATGAATTCAGAAATTTGAGGCACCCTTTTACCCTAAGCATCATTTACTATTTCCGTTGTAAGTTTTCAGTTATTTCATTCATTTATGTCTGATATGTACCAATATTATTACTATTACTTAGTTTATTTTTATCACGGGTTCCGGCCGGACTGTTGATTGTTGTTAAACTAGATAAGGGTATTACATAATTTAAGATTAGTGACTTTAAGCGGGTTTTTTTTTTGTTCATGTTGACCGCTATAAGAAGATAAATAAGAGTCATGATTGAGGGCTACTCTCGTGATTGATAGAGGCACACTATCATACTCATAGGGCATAGCAGACCGTATGAGCCTCAATTGGGGCAGTCGACGTCACTTAAAAGATTATTTAGATGCAAGCCCATGTCCGTGACCGAGACACACTAGGGCACCTATATTCGCCATTTGGGACTCAAATCTCTAGAATGTGCATAAAATTTATTTCACTTAGAATAAGAAGTAAGAGGATATGAGACATCTCAATTCCAAAGACAAGACAGAACCTAGAATCCCTATACTTTAAAGATTTCGAAATTGGAGAAAAATTATAAGATCAAGTAATAGAAAAGACATTTAAGTTCAAAAGTACTTTAATAGAAAAGCATGCATAGAACTATAGTATACTTTTCTTTAACATAAAATGTTATTTTAAGAGCAGCACGCATATTTTCTTTAAGTTATTTTAGTGTCACTAAGAGGGATAGTTTTTCTTACTCACAGTTGGGCTAATCCCGTCTTCAGATATTTCTTTTCAGGGGTCACGGATCAGGAGATTCGCTTAGGATAAGCTTCCGAGGATTTCTACTTTTAGCTTGTTTTTCCTTTCTATTGTTGTATCAATTATTTATGAACTCAAAAATATCAGGCTCTTTTAAGTTTCAGTATTTCAGACTATTTGCTCTTTCCATTTCTAGTTGACTCTGTGAATCAGAATTTGAGGTATTTCTTTAGCTTTAACTCCAGTTTTTAAAAAAAAACATTGTGTACTCTAGTTATTTCTACCATGTACCAATTATTTATTGTTGCTTAGTTTGCTTCATATCACAAATGTTAGCGGGCATTTGAATTGATGATAAACAAGATAAGGGTGTTACAATTGGTATCAGAGATATGTTTAGGATTTTTTGAACCCAAGAAATTCTCAGAGCCTTAAGATTTCATCTGAATCACTCATTCGACGATGGATTCATTATGTTTAATCTTGTCCTTAGATTTTACAAATGGACGATATATATTTTCCATTTTTATTTTCTTACGTCATGAAATTTTCGGTAATGAAGTTTTTTCTTTACATATTAAAGGCACCTTGTAGTAGTGACATGAGCGAACCACCGCGGCAAAATGGAACGCCTTAGATTATCATGGAAGAGGTGTATTCCTGAATTCTATCAGGGATAGGGTTATTGCCCTGGCAATCTCATCTGCAATTCCCAGGTCCCAGCTCCTTCACCTATTGTCGTGGAGATTGGAATGGATCATTACCAGAGGAATTTTATAGATCTCCGACCCTCAAACTTCAGTGGAGAAGAAAACCCTATGAAGACTAAAGATTGGTTGATTAAGACCAGGGACTTGTTGAATGTGATATAGTACCCGGAGAATAAGAAGGTGCCTCTAGCGGCCTTCCTTCTTAAAGGCGAAGCCAATCAATGGTGGAGTATACACCTAGCTGATGACCCGGCAGGTAAGAATTTAAGTTTAAATTCCCTCCCTTTAAATACAATTCCTTTTCTGATGTTATGATAATGTGATCTCTCCTTATATCAGGTCGTTGTGTGGATATGTTGACAAGAGACAAATTTTCCACAGCACTTTCAAACTAGTTTGTGTCTCCTTCAGAGCGATGTATCCTTCAGGAAAAGTACTTCACTTATACATGGAGACAAGACTGGCCCGGCCTATGAGCGAGAGTTTACGCATCTGTCTCGTTGTGCGGGCTTGCTACTAGAAACTGAGGAAGATAAGTGCCACCTCTTCAAGGAAGACGCGCGTGACTCCCTGAGACAGCCTTTGCTTACTATGGACACAGCTGATTATAGAAGGCTGATGGATACTGTATAACACCTCCCCTGCAATAACCATATAGTATGGGTCCAGTCGGGACCCCACAGCATAGAGCCACCACAGATCCAGTATTATAAAAAGATATAAGAAGCAACTCAAGCAAAATATCAAGTAAACACAGCGGAAATACTAAGCCAAACACCCAGAGGTTGTCTAAACCCTAATAAGGAGAGATCCGACATTATATCCTTACAAAGCATGAGTCCAAATCATCATACATCACATCAAATCAAATATAGCAAAACTCCTAAGCTATCTCGGCATGCAAGCCGGAACAATGCTAAAGAAAGCAATAAAGATGGAGGGGAAACACTTCATCAGACTTAGGCCTTTTTGGCCGGCGAGCTAGCTCCAGCTTGCGATCCTTGCCCTGCAACCAACACAAAAGAAGTGGTGCACAAGGATCAGACAGGGCTGACCACAACTACGTAACAACACCCCTCCTCCCGACCGTCCTAACGGACCTCGGGAAACTACATCAAACGGACCCCGGGAAACTACATCACCCTGCATGTCAGCACTTCGTATGCAACATGAAAACAAACATATAAACAAGTATAAAAAGCTCTAATCTATATGTCACAAGCTTCAAACATGTTTTTATGTTGAGCATGAAGTAAAGGGGGTCAATCAATGCATCATGTATGCAACCTGGGTTTCACCCAAGGCCCCCTATCGCGTGTATGAGATTAGCACATCATCATTACGCAAACACATCACCATCGGGGTACTCACACCCCTAAAGACACACCAACCGATTCTAAGAACTCCCGCATGGACCCCACCCACACATGGTCACTCTCACCATCGGGCTTGTCACAAGGCATGACCGCTCTTGTTAGTTTCACCAATTCTACAACAACTAATTCTAATAACTCCCGCATGGACCCCACCCACACATGGTCACTCTCACCATCGGGCTTGTCACAAGGCATGGTCGTTCTCGTCAGTTTCTCATAAAGGGACTCATCTCGTCGGGACATCTATCACACATGAATGATCCCTTCGCGGGGCTTGTCAACCGATCACAAAGATGGAACCACGCCTTGGCATACAAGTGAACATCACAATCCACACTAGGACTCTACACGCGCATTTCTAGCCCTAAACTCAACATCCGCTAATCTAACGGAATTTGGGCATTACAACGGCGTCTTCGCCGCAATCGCACGTCTAGCAAAATCTCTAAATGCACGTCAAACAATCATCACTAAATCGGGCCACCGGCCCCGAGTTCAGCTTCACCCACCATGCCTAATCCGTTAACGAACACGAATCTCTAATGCAATCATGTCGGGGACAGACTCAATCGACCCGGAGGTTCTTAATGAACCAAGGTTGCCTCAACCCCTCTCATTTGAGGAGTCTAATGCCAAAATGCAAGAAATAAAGCATGGAAAAACAAGATGTCAAGCACGCATCCTAAGATCGGGAGGAGAAATGTCATTACCCTATGAGATTTCCTTTTTTCCATGGAAAGCTTGAAATGCACGGATAAACACGAGCGCCTTCGAACCCTCTCCTCGTTGTCGGTCTCGGGTCGTCAATCGGAGCTCTAAAGCTCCTCTGATGGCGGGGAAAAGCTCCTCCTCTTCAACTCCTCTAACCAAAGAGAGAGGAAGGGAGAAAACAAATGAGCTCAAACCCAGCCCCAAACCGACCTAAAGCCCTTCAGGATGAATGCCCACCGTCGGATCTTCAAAGATCGGATAAGATGGCTCAGAAAACAGGCTTGAAAACTGATCACGGCCCCGTACACGACTTTGTACACGGCCTTGTACCTGGTCGTGTCATTTCACTTAGAACACCTGGAGCTGGACACGGCTTGACACACGGCTGTGTTCAAAGTCGTGTTGGTAAACACGGCTACCAACCAAACCTGTGTCCCAAGTCGTGACACTCTCTGTCTAAAAACTGCCCGGAAAATCCTGGACATGGCTTGTGACACGTCGGTGTCCCAAGCCGTGTAAAACACCACCTTGGCCAAAATGACTCCAAAGGCCACCCAAACAGCCCCAAAACCCTATGGGACTCCCCTAATGGTCTTAGAGACCTCAAGACCTTCGTGTATTGAGTTTTTGGGGTGTTACATACTACTAGGAAGATGGATTTGCTGACTTAAGGACGAGGGAGGCTGCTGCCTTGAATTTAGAGGACTGCTGTCTTGAGAATTTTTTTTATTTGTTGTCTGGTTTCTTTGGGAATTCTATCCTAAATTTAGGGCATTCTAGAGGTTTCCTAAGACTATTGAACTCTAAACTCATACACTATTAATTTTCTGGATTTCTGAATTTTTGGATTTATGGATTTCGGTTGGGCTGTGTGTGATTTTAAAGGCTGTGTGTGGTTTGAAGGCTGTGAGTGTGTTTAAAAGTTGTATATGTGTGATTTTAAAAGTTATGTATGTGTGGTTGTAAAGGTTGTGTGTATGGATGAAATGTTATGTACTTCCAGTGGGCTTTCCTAAATTAAAATACATTTGAAATACATCATTTTGGGAGCTGTTTTATTGGCCATAACTTGAAGGGCTGTTATCCCATTCTTTGGCTCCCATCGTACTCATTTACTAGGGGATTATTAAGGCACTCATTTTGAATTCCTAAAACATCATTACCTAAGTTATTAGGGTCCTTTCGGGTAGAGTACAATCGTTTACTCTCATGTCACACCTCGCGTAAGATTTTAGTATTCCTCAGAAAAATAATATGAAATGTTGTCTTAAAGAGCCTCGCTCAAAAATCTACTGTGCTTGAGATGGTCTTGAGGGAAGGAATGAATATCAACCAGAGGAAGAATAATGGTAAAGAAAAAGTAAATGTGAGTTCTTATTTCTTTAACTTACGTCATATTTCAAATGTTTATTTTCTTAATTACAACAGATACAGATTTGAAAATGATAAATTATTCTTTCGTGCATGATTCACATATATGTTTAAGAATATTTCTCCGATATCGCACTCGACGTGTTTTAAAGTTTTCATATTTCAGTTTATGTGGATGAAGCTTTGATTTAGTGTTTTCTATTGTTCCGACTTTTATTTACGGATTTTCAGTGTCGATTTTCGATGTATTTTATTCAATTGATTTCTCTTATGGAATGAAATATGAATGATTGGAAACAGATACTAAAGATACAATGAAGCTATCTTTACTGTCTGGTTAAGAATTTAATTGTAGGCAGCATTGATATAAAAAGGTAAATCTGAAGGTAGTTAAATAAAAATTCCATGTCTCCAAATATAATAAGAAATGCACACAAAATAAAAGTTAGACATGTATGCAATATGATGAAGGTAAGGGTAAACCCTAGGAGGAGCCAATCACCTACCAACAAATATGAGATGGGAGTTCCTTGAGGACACAAGATGATAATGGTCATGCAATAGAAGCACGGAGGTTGGCAACAGCCCTAGCAAGATATTTCGTATGAGCCGAGCCCAATAAGAAAAGAAAAAAAGTAATCTACCCTTAACTTTATCGTCTAAATAAGAAAATGTAAGCGGATAAGTAATTAAGCTTGAATAAATAAATAAAGGAAACAAAGAATTGAATTTAAGTGAAGTTAAGAAGCAAATTAAAAAGGAATTATGTTTCAACATAATCATTTTAGCCTTTCCTGTACTACTCTGTGATTATTACAGTTAACAGTTCTTCTATTATGTCTTATGCACTTTAATTCGGTTAAATATGCACTTTTGTTACTAATCTCCTTGATTTGCATGTAAGCGTTAAAGAGGTAAGAATTCACTGAGTCTATGAGACTGACAGGTTTTAACCCTTATCATTTTAGGTCAAGGAGGGAAAGGTTACTACTAGATTATCAAAGGAGGGAAAAAGAATGATGCGGGAAGAGATGTAAAAGTTGTGGTTTAAAATTATTACAGATATGGCCGAAGCGATAGATCAACATAGGAGTACATGTCAGGATGAGAGTTGTCAGCGCGGTGATATTATTGTTTGTCCTAGGATAGTTGGAATAGTTAGGAGTTGGGTCTTTTGGGGCAGGATGCTGGAGTCTATGCTTAGATCTTGTGGTTTGGAGGTCGCTACACATAGCTATATACTGTCGAGATGTATGAGTATTTTGTGTTGTATATGTTTGTTGTTGGGTTGATGTAAACGTTTTCATGTACATTATACATATGTGTGTGTGTGCGCGCGCGGGCGGGCGGGCGGGCGGGCGGGCGCGCGGGCGTGTGTGTGTTTATTTATTTTTACTGGAGGTTGTCCTACATATTGAAAAGCTTTTTATATTCTGCACATTAGCGCTTTGCAGGGTTCTGCTGTGATGCAAAAAAATGATGATATAAGAAAGTTCTGCCTCTGATATTAAGAAAAGTAGTTAAATTGTGGCAATCTAGCGAGTCGTAACAAATAAAGAGTCGTGCTCATGCTTTGATGTCATGTAAGAAAAGCAGTGATACCAAGTTATAATTGGTTTACTCCATGTACGAAGAAATATAAGTATTGTACATGTACACATAATTTATATGTTGGTCTTTGCATTGGGCTTTATATACCAATTTTCCTCTATAAGATGAATGGGTGAAGAAAGTTATTTCATTTACTCATGTACGGTCATCTTCATAGTATATTGATATTTTCATCAAGACTTTACCTCCAAACATATGTCACGTCATCATGGGCAAGTTTGACTTTAACAACATCTATGTCTAGCTTGAGTGGTGAGTGTTAGGATATCTTCTATACGTCTCTATATATAGTCATCTTAGACTTTATTCTATATGAAGCCAATATGAAATATCAATAAGAGATACTCATAATTTCCTAAACCGATAAAAGAATAAATGGCATGGCCTCGCTGCAGTTAATTGAGCAATGAAGGAAACATCCAGGTGAAGAAGACCAACAGACCTTACCTCCTGTAATGGCATAGCTACATAGTTAGAACCCACTGAACCAGCTGTGTTAACAAGAACCAAAGATTTAGCCAAGGAAGGCCAAAAAGCAGCAGCAGAAGCCACAAAATAGCCTGAAATTGAACAGTAATACTTTTGAAATATGTAAGTTTGGTAAACAACAAGATTACTTTGAGAAAAGAGTTATTTTGAATTGAAATTTGGCAGCATACCCCCAATTGAGTTTCCAACAAGATGAGCAGGTTCCCTCACCACATCAACAATAAAGTCCCTCAGTAATTCTGCCCACATGCGTTCGCTATACAAAACATTTGGCTTCTCGGACCTCCCAAATCCTAAAAGTGTGATTCCCCAAACTCGGTATCCACTTTCAGCCATAGCAGAGATATTTTCACGGAAATGCTCCATAAATGCCCCAAAACCATGGGCAAAAAGTACCGCAGGACCCTCATGACCCACTACTGTATACTGAAAAGAAAATATCAAGTCACAGTCATAAATTTCTTAGGTTAAAGACATTAACCAGAAATCTGCATACTCCTACTATAACCGGCATAACAAAAAGCAGAAATTGCTATTGAATAAGTTCTTCTATGTGTCTGAAGAACCAATACCACTTTTAAATTTTATATTTGGGGCCTCAAAGAATTTCCTAGTATCAAAGAATCAATAGTTTGGTCGCATATTGTAATGAGCTTCCTTGTAGTGTGTCAGTAACTTGTAACGAGCTTCCTTGTAGTGTGTAAGACAGGAGCTATTAAAAGAAAACACTGGTTCGAGATTTTTCATAAATCCTAAATCTAAAAGCGAATTTTTGCTACAAAATTAAAGAAACCTTCAATCATCCAATGAAATGTTTCTGATCAAAAGTTACATTTGTGTTAGAATTTTTATCATCCATAATTATTACATAGAGTCTTCATGTTGTTTAGTGTTTGGGCTCTACATCATTTGATGAGAAAAACACAACTATTTGAAGGAAGCCCAAATATTTGAAGGGAAATTCTTTCATGAAATGATGAACTTTTTTTAGCCTCACATTGTTAAACTCTTTTAATTTATACAAGTATATAAATCATTTCTCTCATCCTTATTATGTTGAAAGAAACATAAGAAGAATCTATGGACTACACGCGGGCGCGCTCACTCGAACGCACTGGATCGGACTTAGACTTGGATTTGAGAAATAATTGAACTGAATTGTTTATTTTGGTAAAAATAGTTTTATGTTTTTCATACTTCTCCATAGGTCGAATTGCAATCGGCATTCACCAAGCGCGCTCTTATTGTCTTTCGCCGTGCGCAAAACAGCATTCGACTATCGACATGTGTCGATATGAAATCGACGATCGTTGATTGCTTCTCCGGATTCATTATCGACATTCAGCTATCGACGATCGGCAATTTCTTTCATGGTTTTATTCGTCGATTTCTATTTGACGTTCGGTGATCTCTATTCGACGTTCCGCGATCTCTATTCAACGATCGTGCGTGTTTTTATATACATTTTTGGGCACAGTCTTTGCTAATTGCCATTAATGTTATATCTGTTGGGACTACGATTTATGGTTATTTCCAATTAACATTTAAACGTTGGAAATATTTGTTTTTGTATACGATGATTTTATTATTATAATTGTTGCAAATTAATTACGTGATTCATACTTGCGATTTTACAAAATTCTGAGCATGAATACTCATAGGGCCTGTTCGTTTGGGCGGAATTTGGGCGGAATTCAATTGCCAATTCCAATTCTGCTGTTCGGCAGCCCAAAAATGTCATGGGAAATGGAATTCAATTCAATTCCTATAGGAATTCATTATAGAGGAAAGAGGCCAACCCCAATTCCAACCTCGCGAGGTCAGTTTTCCCGATTCCGTGCTCTACCCATCGCGACCCTGATGCCCCTGCCCCCGCGAACGAAAACGATGCAGTTTCTTCTTCGGCGACGACGGCGTCGTCTTCTCCTCCATCATCGGCGACGGCGGCGTCTTCTTATTCGACGACGACGGCGGCGTCTTCTTATTCGACGACGACGACGATCCCATGCGTCTTCTTCTTCGGCGATGGCGGCGATCTCAAACCACTTCTTCTTCCCTCGTCGGAACAGTGGCGTCTTCTTCTTCTCGGGCTGCAAACTCAAGCGTCTTTTTCTTCTCCCATCAGAACAGCGGTGTCTTCTTCTCAAGGCTGCAATCCCAGACGTCTTCTTCTTCCGCCATCGGAACAACGTTGAGGTAAAGATCCCCTTCTTCTTGTTCTATTGTTTGCTGAGAACATTAGAACAAGTGTCTTCTTCTTCTCATGGCTTGAATGTGTTGTTACAACGACCTAATCTTGAGCTCTATTTTTTCCTATATTGGAGCATTCAAAATATGGCAAAACTCATGGTGTATGTGTATGTGGTGTATGTGTGCATGTGTGTAAGTGTGTATTTGTGTGTCTATGAGTTTGTTTGTGTATGTATGTGTGTGGTTATGTGTTTAAGTGTGTGTATGTGTGTGGTTTGGTGCGTATGTGTGTGTGTGTGGTTTTATGTGGATGAAAATGTGGCTGTGTGTGTACAAAATTGTACGCGTGTATGAAATTGTGTATGAAATTGTATGTGTGTGTATGAAATTGTATGTTTGTGTCTATGAAATTGTAATTGTGTGTGTATGAAATTGTATGTGTGTGTATGAAATTGTATGTGTGTGTATGAAATTGTATGTGTGTGTGAAATTGTATGTGTAAGTGTATGTGTATGAAATTGTAATTGTGTGTGTATGAAATTGTAAGTGTGTGTGTGTGTATATGAAATTGTATGTGTGTGTGAAATTGTATGTGTGTGTATGAAATTGTAAGTGTGTGTGTGTGTGTGTGTGAAATTGTATGTGTGTGTATGAAATTGTAAGTGTGTGTGTGTGTGTGTGCGTGTGTGTGAAATTGTATGTGTGTGTATAAAATTGTAATTGTGTGTATAAAATTGTAATTGTGTGTGTATGAAATTGTAAGTGTGTGTGTGTGTGTGTGTGTGTGTGAAATTGTGTGTAGGAAATCGAATGTGTGTGTGAAATTGTATGTGTGTGTGAAATTGTATGTGTGAAATTATGTGTGAAATTATGTGTGAAATTATGTGTGAAATTGCGTGGTTGTATGTGTGTATGTGTGTGTATGAAATTGTATGTGTGTATGCGTGGTTGTATGTGTGTATGTGTGTGTATGAAATTGTATGTGTGTGAAATTGTATGTGTGTGTATGAAATTGTAATTGCGTGTGTATGAAATTGTAAGTGTGTGTATATGAAACTGTATGTGTGTGTGTGAAATTGTATGTGTGTGTGCGTGTGTGAAATTGTATGTGTGCGTGCGTGTGTGAAATTGTATGTGTGCGTGCGTGTGTGAAATTGTATGTGTGCGTGCGTGTGTGAAATTGTATGTGCGTGCGTGTGTGAAATTGTATGTGTGTGCGAAATTGTATGTGTGTGTGTGATTATGTGCGTCCTGATATTTCAATTCTGGCACTGTTTTTATTTTAAATTTTAATTGCATCAACTAAAAATAACATGCAGCCGAACATCGGAATTACTAATTCCAATTTCTGTGATAGAATTCATGCATTCAGTCGAACAGCAGAAGTAGAATTGCGCAGGAATTGGAATTAGGCCAATTCCAATTCCTGCATTCCATTTCCTGCCAAGCGAACGGAGCCATAGAGTTTTTCGGTCTTTCTCCATTCCTTGCAATTTTGCTCTGCTCTTTACGTTTTCTTCATAGTGTAGAAGTTCGGGTGTTCTGCGCTTCTTTGGTGTTCGTGCACATCGGAGTTTTCGGGATCTAGTCGGGTGTTGTACCTTGGAGAAGTGAGCATCGATCGAAAGTTCTGCCAAAGGGTGGTGCAACTTCTTTTGGGCAATGAGAACTCATCTTACCCAGGCTCGATTTCTTACTACACTACATCTTTTGATTTCTTCTTACAGATATTGTTAGCTTTAAAACGGAAAATCATATTGTTTCTTGTGAATATATTATAAATATTTCAACAATCTATTGCTACTAGAACCTATGTTTGACATTTATCTATGAGAGATTCGGCCAAAATCAGATTCTCAGTGTTTTATCCAATAGTCTTTACGATATCTTTTTTCAATATCGTACGGCTAAGGATTTATGGTATGCACTTGAAGCGCGATATAACCTCGACAATGCAGGCATAGAACGCTACAATGTTCCTAACCTCCACAAATTTAAGATCGATACCTCCAAACCTATAAACCCCAACTCCATTAACTTGATGGGATGTTGGTCAAAATTCGAGTTGATGGTTTAATCTTATCTGAGAACTATTTAGTAGTTTGCCTTATAGATTATTTTCTCGTTTCATGGTCTGATTATAACATTAGGTTTAGACATGATCAAATTAATCTCGTCAATGTTCAAGTCCAAAATGTTATCAGCATAGAGGAAGAGCATAGAAATTTACTCTAAAGTTTTCAAAGATCATGCTCCTAAAGTTAACCTCACTGAATCTCATGGTAACTTCTTCTCTCATCCCCACTTCAAACCCAAGGATAAGTACTATAATAAGTCTTTCCGCCCAAGTTCCCGCCATCAAAAACTCAACTATCATAAACCTGATTACTCCAACTAAAACTCAAGAAAAGAGAAATGTTGTTTTATCTATGGTTGTACAAATCATTTGTCTACTAACAACTTCTACAAAAAGATAGAACACGTGACCGACAAACCTCATTCAGTCAAACCTCAGGACAATATGATCCAAGCACTGGATCAATATATCTTCAAGTTAGATTACACTCATATCCTTCTTCTTACTTGTTCTTTCAATTGATTGTTTGATTCTAATGTCCATACTTGTTTTGATTGTTCTTATTTGGCCACCTTTCAAGACATCAGTGGAGTAAGTGTGATTCTAGATGATGCTTCTTCTGCACAAATCCTTAAATGGGGGCAAGTGGATCTTAGGATGGCATCCGGGAGGACATAGCCTTACATGATGTTTTTTTGTGCCGAGAGTTAGGAATAATTTAGTGAGTAGATTTTTGTTGGTGAAGAGGGACGAAAAAAAATATTATAGTTGAATAAAGTTTTATTGACTCTAAATAATATTTTTATTGGAAAAGATTTTGTATCGGATGGATTATTTAAATTAAATTTTGTTGATATGAAAGTTAATCAAATTTCTTCATTTGTGATTTTTGTAGTTCTACTGATTTTGGAATGATAGACAAGGACATGTAAATTCTGATTGTATGAAAAGGATGACATCATTAAATCACATTCCTAAGATAAATATTTCTTTAAGCTATATGTGAGACTTGTGTACATTCTAAATTCTTTAAAAAGCATTTCAAATCGGCAGAAAGAACATCAAAGTTTTTAGAGTTGGTTTTGTGACGCCGGCGACGAGGTATGAATATTTATTAATAATGTTCTATTATGTTATGTACGAAATGTGTGCATCGAAGCGACGAGAATAAAAAATAAATATGCGACATACGTATTGTGTTGTACTTATTAAGTAATTGAATATGTTAAGTAATGTGAATAAGACATAATAAAGAGTAAGAGAAAACAAACAAAAATGAATAAGAGTTTGAGGGTTGCAGTTAGCAAAAACAGGAGTGGCTGATCGAAATAAGCGTGACTCGTGCTCTTTAATAGTGTGCGTGTCACAAGGGGGATAGTCGGGAATCGCATAAGGTGATAAATCAAAACCGCTACGCTTATTCTTCTCCCAGCCTTCCGCGAGACCGACGACAGACGGACGACAGGCGCTCGGCGTCGAAGTCTCCAGGCAGCCCAAATCTCCTCCGATTTCTTTGATTTCTCCTTCTATAGAGAGGTAATCTCTTCCTCTCTACTCCTCTTCAGTTTTATGTGAAGTTTTGCAAGGATTGGAAGAGCCAAAATTTTAGGGTTAGGTTATTTTTGAGTTTCTTTCATGTCTTTCATTCTTAGCAGTTTCGAAAATGAAATCTCGTGATCTAATCCCTGATTTCAAGTGATATTAGTGAAACCCTAATTGTTATTATGTGATTTCAGAAATTCTAAGTATTCCTAATATTGGAAAAATGCTCCTATTATGCTCTACTCCTCATTTAGAGCAAAACCCCTTCCCGGTAAAGTAGGGCAGCAAAAGTTTAGTTGGGATTTGATGTCTTTTTCTCCAATTATATTACAATTAGGCTTGAGGGTATTGTTTTCTCACTAAATTAGTGAAAACCCTTTGTTTACCATTTAGGGCAGCCACCATAAACGATTTATTTGACCTAATTAGGTCAAATGGAACCCACCTAGAATGCAAATTAATTTAGATGACTACTCTTATAGGTGATGGCATCCCAAGGAGGCGGGAAACGCAATGACGATTCCGGGAGGGATCCAAGGAAAGGGAAAGCCGCGGTGAGTTCTTATTTCCCTAATTCCAGTTGCTTAGTTCTATATTATTATTGTTCTTTTACAATTATGCAACTCTTAAATGAACATGAATTAAATTTGGAAGCAAGTAATACGAAAAATGAAATGAACAATACATCAATGCAGAAATGTAATGGGTTATGTTAAGGATGTACCCAACTAGTGGAGGTGGGGTGAATGTCCTCCCAACATGAAATGAAATGAAAAATAAACCTGCATATGTACTACAGTTTTGTGATAAGCCCTTCTTTTTGTATGTATAATGTTGGGTTATCTTTGTACTATATCAGTTTTTAATGAAATGAAATGTTTTAATTATCCTGCAATTTCCTTTTTGTACTCTAGCATGGTATTTTAACCGCTGAATGTTTCTATCTGGCGCATCTGATGATTAAATGATAAAAGATAATGAATATGTAAATTGTAGCGGTAGCCGAATAATGGGGCCGTTACAGATTCACTCGGATGTGTATAACTTAAACCGTCAACCCACGGAAGGTGAAAATAAATATTTTTGTAATTTCCACAGTATATTTATTAAAGACAAAAATTAAAGTATTTATGTACTTTAATATTTTCAAAACTGAAGTAGAAAACTAATTAGGATCCTCCATTAAGATCCTTTGATCCGATCAAGGTGGAGAATATAAATCAAATGAATTAATCTAATTTTGCCAAGAACATAAGAATATGCATCAAGTAACTGCTCTTTATTCACCTCAATTGAATGGTGTGGCAGATCGTAAGAAGTGGAACTTCCATATGAATATTATTAAAATCATAAACCAACGAATAATCTAAATAGTAAAAAGTGGAACTTCCATATGAACATTATTAAAATCATAAACCAACGAATAATCTAATTAGTAAAAAGTGGAACTTCCATATGAATTAATCTAATTTTGCAAAGAGAAATGTTGTTTTATCCTTAATAGGATTCCAGCAAATAATTGTGAGAAAACCCTTTTTGAATTATTCAAATTAAGGCAGTCTAATAACCATATTTTCCGAGTATGGGGTGTTTAGCTAAGATAGTTATTCCTGAGTCTAAGAGAAAGAAGATAGGACCTAAAATCATAAACTCTATTTTTATTGGATATGCATATGATAGTAGTGTCAATAGATTTCTAATTTCTAACTCTCAGATTAGTGAGATCTCAAATACTATCTTAGAAAATAGATATGCAGCTTATTTTGAAAATAAATTTTCATATAAATTAAATAACTCATCTCAGCCTTCTAGTAGTTTTACTCATCCTTCTTCTTATGTAGACTCATTAGAAGTTGATGAACCTAAAAGAGGTAAAGGAGTTAGAACCGAAAGGACTTTTGGAGAGGATTACTTCACATACTTATTGAAGGAGAACCCAACACATACGAAGAAGTCATGACCTCATCTGATTCTCCCTTTTGAAAGAAAGTAATATTTCTTTAAGCTTTATATATATGAGACTTGTGTGCATTCTAAATTCTCTAAAAAAACATTTTAAATCGGTAGAAATGTTGAGTCCGAAATCGCACCTCCGAGGGAAATCGGAGGTTGTGGGTTGTCGGTTACTTTTTAGTTGGGGAAAACGAGACCGCTGGCAGCGGTCAAGGCCAGACTTCGCCCGTCACGACGAATGTCACTCCTGTGACGGGCTTTCCTTTGATTAAGAAGAAGCGGTTACAGCGGGTTACAGATGCAGGAAAGCAGAAGTCGGCCGGTCAGACAGGTCGCAAGACAGGAAACTCGAGACCGCAGCTCAGACAAGCGAGCTCCTGGATTCGAGTGTGCGTGCCTTGAGAACGTCGCCACCCCTATTTATAGGCTTGGAGGCCTGCCCGAACGGGCAGGGATAAGATAACCGCCTGCCCGGGTACAGGAGAAACGGGCAGGCGGTGACGGGATACAGAAAGGAAAAAAGAAAGAAGTCGCGCGGCTGGGCGGCTTGCGCTTCCGATCTGTCTTGACCAGGGGCTGAAGATGCTGCGATCAAGGCGATGATGCAACCTGGGCGGTCTCCGACTTGAGACCGCGGCTTGCCTTTTGGACTTGAGCCTTGATAGTCTTCATGGCACAACCCGGGCGGTCTCCAACTTGAGACCGCAGCTTGCCTTTTGGACTTGGGTTTTAACAGTCTTCAATCTTTGGAGGCGATCTGAATTCTATAAGACCGCCCGGCTTGTGCTGGCTGGTGCTGATGGACCCTGTTGAATCTGAACCAGGCGACTTTCATATTCCAACGGCCCGGTCTGCGAGTTGCGCTATTCGAAAGCGGTCTTCTGGATAAACATAATCCCCGCATATTTTCAAACTCCGAAGAGATTTCGAAAATATTAGTTCTAGCCGCAAGACCGCGCCCGACTTGTACTCATGCCTATAAAATTGTCTGAGAGCTCTCTTCTTTGCATAATTCTTCTGAGATCACGGTACGCTACTCGCCAATTGCGGTTAGGATTTTTCAGGTCGGCACCCCTTTGATCAGAATGGATTTCCTCGATTCCCTTCAAACCCGTGTGGATAAGGGTAGTGACCGGAAGAAGGATGAAGAACGGAAGGAGAAGGATGCCCGGAAAAGAAAAAAGAGTCACCGATCTGACAAGACCGGGCGGTCTCCAAAGGTGGAACCTTCTGGATCTAAGAAGAATACCGGAGAGAAAACTGCAGAGGAGAAGAAGACCGCCGAAGAGTTGTCGGCCAGGAAGAGGGTTGTGGAGGAAGAGGCGGCCAAGGTCAAAGCCGCGAAAGAAGAGGCGGCCAAAGGTGAAGCCGCAAAAGAAGAGGCGGCCAAGGCTGAAGCCGCAAAAGAAGAGGCGGCCAAGGCTAAAGCCGCAGAGGCAGAGGCGGTCAAGGCTAAAGCCGCCGAGGCAGAGGCGGCCAAGGCTAAAGCCGCAGAGGTCACACTACCTGAGGAGAAGACCTCAGAGAAGAAGTCGGCAGAACTCGGTGCGGACCATCCTACCCCTTCCTTTGACATGGAGTTTACTCCGTCGGGGACTCCTCATATGAAACTGAATGTTGAAGAAGAAGGGGAAGTCGTTTCTTTCAAGACGGGCGGGTTATCTACCTCGCCGGTGCTGATTCTTGATGACTCCAGCCCTTCAAAGCAGATCAGCCCGGAGTCAGGGAAGAAGAAAAGGAAAAGGGGCTATTCGTCGGCAGAGCGAATTGTCAGGAAGCTTCAGAAATTGAAGGCCAAGAATAAAGCCTTTAAGAAACCAACAGTGGCCTGTCTTCAGAGCAATCCGCGTGTGAAGGAGGAGATCGACGCCCCCAGTACCCCTCCTGTCAAGTCGAACGACCTTGTCCCGGATTCCGCGAATAGCGTGTCGATTGGCGGCATCCTCAGGGGGATGGATAATTTTCTGAACCAAGATAAGTTACTCGATAGACCTGCGACTTCGAGCCAAGCTGTCCCCCCCGGTGAGAATACGGGTGATTCTGAAAAAGCTGCACGAGAAGAGAACGGCCAAGCATTGGCCGGGCTGCGTTTGATGGGGATAAAGGAGGAAAAGATACGGGCTCAGGGCAAGTCGCAACTGCCCGACCTATTTGCCCCAGGTAAGCGCGATGCGGGTTACGAAATTATCCGCTTCTTCGTTCCGCGTCCTCGAAAAAAGCAAAACAAATTGTTATTGAATCCGCCGCCGAGCTTCTTCCCGCCCATGACTCAAGCCTTAGCCATTAGACGAAGGAACAGTGAAAGAATCTGGCGAGAACAACGCCGGAGAATGGACCCGGAACAGTTGAAGCGGCCTGTTCATTCAGGCATTTAATCTTACAATCCCTTAGTTGTTCTATTCGCCTTTGGCTGTGCTAATTATAACTTTTATTTGTAGACAAGCCGGAAGACAGAGTAAGACCGGGCGACCTTGTATCTAGCCTTCCGCCTCTGTCCCAGGTGCCAGGCCTCGTGCCGAGATCAAATTCTGGACAGGAGGAGCTGGCCAACTTTCAACTCCTTCTCAACAACTTGGAGGTGAAGGTAAGGGAGATGGAAGGGAAAGAAAAGGCCGCCCGAGTTGCGCTGGAGGCTGAGAAGAAAGAGCGGCGAGAAGAACATCTGATGGTTAGAGCCCAGCTGGAGGCCGCGCGAGCTGAACTGGAGGTCGAGAAGAAAGGGCGACCGGAAAGAGAGAAGGCGCTGGAGGCCCAACTAGAAACCGAGAAGAAAGCGCGGCTTGACAAGGAGAAAATGCTGGTAGATCAGATCGCCACTATAACCGCGCGCCTTGATAGGGAGAGGAAAATGTCCTTGAAGTTCGAAAAGGACTGTAAATACTACCAGGAAAAATACCTCCGCTTGACCAGGGAAGTCGGCAGAAGCCGGCGTCCTGCTAATGATGAAAAATTGAGGATGTCGAACCGCCCAGCTGCTGGGGCGAGCTCAAATCCCCCGCCAGTCAGGGCGTCCGATCCTGCTGCCAATGAGTGCGTCGGGGCCCCTTCTGCTCATACGGTTCCTGCCGCACGGGTAGAACGAGATGCCGCGCGGCTTCATAGCACGCTCAATCATATTCATTATCATTCGAGCCAAATTTATAGCCTCCTCATTCAAACCGGCGACCAGGTCGCTCGACTTCATCGCGAGGATACCCCTCAAGAGCATCATCAGCCGTGAACGGCTTTTAACTTTAAGAACAATATTTGTAATATTTCATTGTTTGCTTCTCGAGACGATCTGATGATTGGGTTTGTCTTGGACGATATTTTCCTTTAGTACTTTCTGATGCGCTTATAACCCGCGTGATTTGTGTTAAAGTAACCTGTGCTTGTTTCTATAATCCGAATTGTTATGTAGATCGCGCGACTTGCGCTAAATGCTTGAGATTTTTGTTGAACTTTTACTAAGATGATCGCAGGTTTCTGTCCAATCGGTCTGACTTGTATATGCGCAAGCCATTGTATATTCCTGCTATCTGTATTACTTGAGCTAGTGTTGTGATATAGTCCGCGCGGTTTGATGTTATACCCGCCACACAATTTTACTATTTGCAGATCACTGTCTCTATAAGTAGTAACTATTACGGAGACTCATTCATGCTTTTTGAAATGGCGCGAGCTAAGAGAAAGTCGTCGCGGTCTGAGAAGATTCATGCGGTCCGAACTGACGCGGCCTCCGCTTTCCGATCAGCCAATCACAAAGAGTGTCGCTTAACTCAAGGCGAGTTGGACGACTTCATTAAAGAGTACATGGTTGGGAGTAATATAACCGCTCGGCTTCCTTTACGCGACGAGCGGAGAAACTCCTCGTCTTCCACAAAAATTGCCATCCCCATTGACCATTTTAAGTACGGCTTCAGATTCCCTCCGCCACTCGAATTCATTGCTATTTTTGATCACTATGGGGTTGTGCCCGGTCAACTCCCGCCGAATTCCATTGCTTCTATCTATAGTTTTATCTCGTATCTGCGGTCAGAGCGAGTCAGGTTTTCTCTGTACGGTCTATTCCGGAAACCGGAACCTCCATCTTTATGGGGCACGTTTATTTTGGATGTCGGGGGATGAAAGTCGTTAATCTCGCGAACAAGGTAGCGAGTTGGTCTGAAAGGTATATAATGTTCGAAGGCCCCCTCAGGTTACTGCAAGTCAACCCGCAGACGAGGAGTGTGGCGGATTTTAAGTCGGTTAAGCTTGGAGAGGCCGAGAAAAAGATCTTTGAATCTCTTGAGAACGAGAGGCGCAACGTGAATCATTGCATTCCGCTGTTCGCGGAGATGGCAGACGTCCGCCCTGAGGATAGTAAGCTTTCCTCAACTCGTAGCTTTGTGACCGCGCGGACTGTTTTTCTAATGTTTTCAGTTTTTTGCAGCTGCTACTGTCGTTCCTTTGAATAAGCCGGTTACTCCGGCTGCTCCGGTTCTGACCCAGAGGGAGAAGCGTCAGAGGAAATCCGACCCGCAGCGGTCTGATGAGGAGGGTCCGGCTTCCTCGGGCAAGTTCGAGTTGCTTCGCTCTTGTAGCAACCCGCGCGACCTGGGGGGCAAGCCGACAGTCCTTTGGCACAAGGATGGTGAGTGCGTGCAAGTATCTACCGCTCTCCCATTCTGGGGGAGCGACAAGATCAGTCGACATGCACTAGCCGCTGGAGCTGCTATGTATGGCCGGAAAACATTGAAGAGACTGAAGAGGATTCCAGAGGAAGAGCTTTCCCGAGTAGCCGCGCAGGCCGGTGCATGGGGTTTTACGGCTAATCATTTTTTGGCACTTTCATATAAGCAGCTGGTCTCAGCCCATACCTACCTGGAGAAGAAGTCCGCCGACCAGGCTGATGAAATCGCCAGATTGAAGGAGATTATAGCGGTAAGTTGTTTGACGAATACTTCGGGCTTATCATTTTCAGGCCGCGCGATCTGACTTTTATTTTCTTTTTATAGCATCAATACGATATGGACAACCCGGATTTCCAGGACGAGGTCTTCCCCCATGTTGCCAAGGGAATTGACGGTGCCTTAAATCGCCTGCGAGATCGGGACGGCCTGGCTGGGGGTTTTGAAGATACAACCTTCCCAGACCTCTATCCTGGCCTGAAGATCAAACTAGATGAAATAACCCGCCGAGCCAAGGGGAAGGAAAAAGCCGAGTCCAGTAGTTCTGAGGAAGAGAGCAATGGCGAAGAGATCGAAAAAGAACCCGCAGCGGTTGTCGAAGGAAAAGAAGATGGCTCGGATGCAGAGTCCAGTGATCTGATGAAACTGGGCGGTCCAGGTCCCGCAAGTCGGGCGGCTCAGGTAGCTCGAGTAGCTCGGGTAGCAGCTCGAGTTCCTCTTCTTCCAGCAAAGGGTATTCGCCCGACGTGGACATTGATGGCAGTGAAGGCTCAAGTTCTCCTGCGGCCAAAAAACTGAAACCGGACGAATAGCGGAGATTGCTATTTTGAATTTTGTTTTCTTTATTTTGCATAACCGACGGCTTAGTTTTGTTAGCCGGTCGGTCAAAAAGCAATGTAAAGATATTTTGATGGTGAAATGAAACATTTTTACCTGTCTAATTGTTTGTTTTTCCTACGACTTACTTGCGTCTGTTGCAGTCTCCTTTCTTTTAATCTGTTCGCACGGCTTGTTTCTTCGATCCGGATTAAGCAAACTTGATATATCCCGGAAAAGTATCAACTATGATATTTTGATGCGTGGTTGGCGCGGTTTGAATATATAATTGAGCGGATAGAAATTCAAGTTTTTCCTCATCCTATTATGAATGCCTTGTAATAACCAGGAAACCAAACGTAGCTTCAGGCCGCTGCAGAATCTTGACCATGCGATTTGAACATGTCCTGTCTGATTAGATGACTCCATATATTCGATATCAAGCCGCACGGTCATAATCCGTCCTTATACAATTGCTTCGCGAGACACACCAAGTCACAAGAAAACAATCAACAGGTTGAGCGGTTAGTATTTTGATTCAAACGACTTATAATTCGCAAGTCCCGTCCCTGTGAGTATAATCAATAATCGATATGCCCGCGCGGTTTATATATAACTCGGGCGGTTAGAAATCCAATCAGGAAATCGAACATAACCGAGCCACGTGATTATAGCCCGGCTTTTTCATAATTGCTTCACCAGATTGAGAATGCCAAGTCATAAGAAAATAATCAACAGGTTGCGCGATTAATATTTAATCTGGATGGTTCACATAGCTCAGATTTCCGTAAATCTCATTCTTCTGGATAAACCCGAACGGATTTACATAACTTTGCTTTATATAATATTGGTTGATAAACTCGCTTGGTCCATATATACTTCGAACGGTTAGTGGCTTAATATTTCAATGATCATTCTATAAGAACCATAATTGCTTGATTGTGAAGAGCTCGTTATTAACCGAGCGGATCGAATTGACACCCATAAGGATGATGGGTTTACAAACCGAATGATGAGACCGACCGGTCATTATTATGCTTGATCCCCTGATGGCATTTTATGATATCCTGCTTATTAAAACCGATCGGTTTCACAACCAGACCACCCGATAATTTAGGTACCTGCTCATTTCAAGCCGCAAGGTTTAAACACAAACCGCCCGATTTGCGATATGCCTGTTGAAATCCTATCTTCTCCTCATATGGTCTAAAGGGACCCTACGAGATGAGATAATTCCCTGTAATGTGGTAAAAAGTAGCTACAAACTCAGATGACCAAATGGGCAGGTGGGCCTAGGTGGCAACCATTGCTTTCCTCAGATGGTCATAAGAGTTGTAGGAATAAAGAAAAAAGATAAGTACAGACCCAGATGACCAAGTGGGCAGGTGGGCCTAGGCGGCAATCATTGCTTTCCTCAAGTGGTCATAAGGGCTGTAAGCGACTCAACTGCTCTCCTGCCTAGGGCTACAAGCTGAGTTGATCAATTGGGCAGGTGTGGTTATGCCGCGGGGGCTATACCGACATTGCTTTCCTCAGAAAGATCAACCCAGTTGTGGGTCCCACTTAGGCATCGCTTGAAAGTACCTAGGAGTATTCGATGGTCACAGACTAAGATGATCAGTTGGGCAGGTGTGGTTATGCCGCGAAGGCTATACCAACATTGCTTTCCTCAGAAAGATCATCAAAGCTGTAATTATATCCCTCTCGGGGCTTGATAGAGCTAACATTCACCTAGACCTCCCTTGATGCAGGGGTGTGTCAGATATCAGCCGGGATCCAAGGTTCCGAAGACCACCGCACGGGAATTGGCAAGCTACCACTACACGTGTGCGAAAACTCCCCGCTACACATGATCTTCGTGGTTTTACGCTAATGACTTCAATCCGAGGGGGTTCAAGCAGAACTTGCCGATGTCTCCGCGGTTCAGTGAGGGAGGCATAAACAAGTGTAAAAAAGAGTCATCAAACATGGAGAAGTGTCAGTATGGGGCTTTTCATTTGAATATCCACAAAATGCAAAAAATGGAGAAGACATTTTAAGGATAGAACCGTTTAAGGTCGTCACCGCTCCAAGTGCGTGAGATGTCCTCTCCTTCGCTTGTCTGGAGGCGATAAGCCCCGCTTTTTAGCACCTCCTTGATAATGAAAGGTCCAGCCCAGTTGGGATTTAGCTTTCCGACGTTGCCTGTTCTGGCTGCTGCATCAACTTTCTTTAGCACAACGTCGCCAACTGCAAAGTGTTTAACCCTGACGTTTCTGTCAAAGTACTTTGTCATTCTCCTCTTTACTTCCTCCTGTCTGATTGTTGCCTCATCCTGAAGCTCTTCAATCAAATCCAAACTATGCTTGATGGCCTCATCATTATCTTCTATCCAGGCTTCTCCTCCCCCCCCCCCCCCCTTGCGTACACAACTCTTGGAGTGACCACCTCAAATTCTACAAGAACAACGGCCTCCGAGTCATGAGATAATTTGAATGGTGTTTCTCCCGTTGCTGAAGGAGTAGTACGGAGAGTCCAAAGGATAGAAGGGAGTTGATCTGCCCAGTTCCCTCTTTGATTCAAAACCCTCTTCATCAGAAGCTGCTGGATTTGCTTGTTCGCTGCTTCTACCTGACAATTAGTCCTTGGATGATGTACTGAGGCAAACCGAAGATCAATTCCAACCTGTGTCGCGGTTTTTGCTAGTGCCTTCGCCTCAATCCATTTGCTGAAATAATCGATCATCACAATTATAAAACGCCGCTGGCCACTAGCCATTGGGAAGGGTCCGACGAGATCCATTCCCCAAACTGCGAAAGGCCAAGGTGCAGTTATTGATCTGAGCGACTGAGGGGGCAGATGTTGAAGAGGAGCAAACTTTTGATACTGAACACATCGCTTGGCAAATGCTTCGACATCTTTCCTCATGGTTGGCCAGAAATACCCCTGCCTCAAGATTCTTTTCTCTAAAATTTTCGCCCCTGAATGGCTACCACATTCCCCGGAATGAACCTCCTGAAGTATGGTTGGAATTTCATCCTCAGAAACACACCGCGCTGAGGGAGAGATCAAGGTCTTCCTATAAAGAACTCCTGCTATCAGATAATAATACGCCACTTTCCTTCTAAATCTCTTTCTGTCTTTGATAGAATGATGGAATTCTCCTTTTGACAAGAATAGCTCGTAAGGATCCTTCCAGGAAGGATTCTGATCAATTTGCATAAGTTCCCCTTCATCTGTTGCTGGATGAAAAAGTTCAAAGGTCACTCCCCCTGATGGAAGACCGAACTTTGACAACACATCTGCTTCCTCGTTTTGTGTCCTGGGAATATGCTCGATAATGAATGACTTGAATCCCCCGATCTCCTTTTTAGTTAGCAGTAGATACTTCCTCAGAATTGGTTCTCTTGTCTCGAAATTCCCCAGAACCTGGGAAGCCATTACGAGTGAATCGGTTTTCACATGCAAGTGTTCTATGCCCAGTTCCTTTGCGAGCCTTAACCCAGCCAGAAGTGTCGCATATTCAGCCTGATTATTTGTAACTGGAAAGAAGAACTTGATTGCCTGTTCAAGCTTGATGTCATTCGGGCTATCTAAAACCACTTCGGCTCCCACGGAATTTTTACCAGAGGCCCCATCCACATAAACGATCCAGGCCAAAGGGGATCTCTCAACTTGTTCAGGACCGGATTCTGTCGTATCCACTAAGAAATCCGCCAGGACCTGCGCTTTGATTGTCGTTCGGGGAATGTAGAATATTTCAAACTCACTTAATTCAATAGCCCACTTGGCCAGTCTCCCTGAATGATCTGGCTTTTCAAGAATACTTCTCAGAGGATGATCTATTATTACTTGGATAGGATGAGCTTGAAAATAAGGACGAAGCCTTCGTGATGACATAACCAAAGCCAAGGCTAATTTTTCCAGGATCGAATATCTAGTTTCTGCATCCTTGAGGATATGGCTGACATAATAGATCGGAAATTGTCTCTTCTTCTCTTCCCGGACGAGGACAGAACTTACTGCATCTGGGCCGACCCCCAAGTATAAGAACAATATTTCCCCCTCACGGGGACTTTGAAGTAGCGGAGTCGAAGTTAATTGCACTTTTAACTGCTCGAAAGCCCTGTTGCACTCTACGCTCCATTCAAACTTTGATCCTCCCCGGAGGACTTTAAAGAATGGAGCACTTTTATCTCCTGATTTGGAAATAAACCTACTCAATCCTGCCAACCTTCCTCCGAGTTGCTGGACCTCCTTAGTATTTCGAAGAGGAGTCATATCAAGGATAGCTTTCACCTTATCTGGGTTCGGTGCAAGGCCATTAGGAGTTAAGAGATGCCCGAGAAATTTTCCCTTGTTTGCCCCAAACACACATTTCAACAGGTTCAATTTTAATTTGAACCTCCGTATAGTAGCGAACGTCTCTACGAGGTCTTTCAAATGTATTGAAAATGTTTTACTTTTCAGGAGGAGATCATCAACGTAAACCTCGAGGTTCCTGCCTTTTTGGTATTTAAAGACGGTATCCATCATTCTTTGATATGTTGCGCCCGCATTTTTGAGACCGAAGGGCATTACGAGATAGCAGTAACACCCATCGTTTGTGATAAATGAGGTGTGCGGGATATCGGGTTTGTGCATTTTAATTTGATGGTACCCAGAGAAAGCTCATAAAATCATACCCAACCGCGGAATCTACTAAGACATCTATCCGAGGCAGAGGGTAGCAATCTTTGGGGCACGCTTTATTTAGTTTGGTAAAGTCCGCGCACATGCGCCACTTCCCACCAGATTTCTTAACCATTACAACATTCGACATCCACGTGGGATACTGAATTTCAGAAACAAAGCCCGCTTTCAGGAGTTTGGCAACCTCCTCCCTGATGGGCACCGCCAAATTGGTCGCCACTTCTCTTTTCTTTTGTTGGACTGGCTTGAACTCAGGAGATGTGTTCAAATGGTGGCAAGCCACGTCCGGATCCACTCCTGGCATATCCTCTGCTGACCAGGCGAAGATATCCAGGTTCTCCAAAAGACAGGAGATCAGCTGCTCTTTCTCCTCTTCTGGCAACTCAGCATTGATGATTAGCTTCTTGTCTTCCCCTTCGGCAATAGGGACCTCTTGGGTCGCCTGGGCAGGTTCCAGGTGAACCCCTTCTCGATCTTTCCTTTCTTCAGCAGCTTCTGAAGGTTCAGCAACTTCAAGAGCTTCAATCGTGGCCTCGGGAAGTGAAACGTCAGTGATCATGTTGACAGTTCGCACGTAACACTCCCGAGCTACCTTTGGGTTGCTTCGGACCCGATACTGCCTTCCCTCGGCAGCAAATTTAAGGGCAAGGTGGAAAGTGGATATTATCGCTCTGTATGCATTAAGAATTGGCCTCCCGAAGATGGCGCGGTAGTTGCTTGGGGCATCCACTACCACGAAATTGACAAGCTTTATCACTCCCCCGAGAGAGACTAAGAGTTTTACTGAACCCTCCACTTCTTTCTTCTCTCCAGAAAAATCGTAGAGGGTCCCATCAGTGGAAAGCAGAGGCTTCCCAGTCTTCAGGGCTTCAAAAGTTGGGCGGAAGAGAAGATTGACAGAGCTGCCTGTATCGATCAGGATTTTGTGAACAGTATAATTTTCAATGACGGCTTTGATGACCACAGCATCGTCGAAGGGATTGGCGTTCAGTGGAAAGTCGTCTTGACCAAAAGTAGCAATGGTGCTTTCAGGGGGAGAACTTGTGGTTGCTGCCACTTCTTGTTTCAGGACCCTTGCAATGCTGGATTTGCAAGACGACTCAGCCCCAGCTCCTCCATGAATGCAATAAATGTCCCCCAGGGGGCCCGCATCATTAACTTCAATGCATTCAGTCATAGGGTGGATGTCCCCATAGCAGCCGACGTCTTCAACGTCGGCGCATTCCCAAGTCACCTCCACTGTTTCTTTTTTCTTCTCGGTGGTCGGCTCAACAGTTGCCTCCTTCCGAACTAGCCCCCGGAGCTTTCCTTCTCCCAAGAGCCTTTCTATCAACAAGCGGAGGGCCCGACAATTTTCGGTCAGATGCCCTCGCTCCTTGTGATATTCACAGAAAAGGTTCGGATTTCGGTTTTGGACATCTGATCTCAGAGGAGCGGGTCTTCTGAAATCCGGTCTATTTTGGAGGATCTGGACGACTTCGTCCATAGTAACATTAAGTGGATAAAATGACTCTTGCGAGTCATCATACTTGGTGGACGGAACAGCTGGAGGTGGCTGCGCAGCATACTGTGGCAGGTATACCGGCATGATTTGTGGAAGAGGAACGGATGGAGCGGGTGCGATGGCCAACGGCGGTTTCTGATCTTGAAACCGTTGATGGCCAATGAAAGGTTGCTTATTTTTATAATTTCTTCCCCTTTGGGAACGGGGCTCAAAGTGGGATTGGTTTGATGGTGGATAATGAAAGGATGGGTAAGACTGTTCCTTGTCGCTCACTAGCTTCGCGGCGTAGCCAGGATTACTCTTTTCCCCTCTGATGAACATGTTTGCCAAACTTATCATTTCCTGATAAGTTTTCGGCTCCCTTATGTTCGCTTCAAATTTCAGGGGGCCCTCCCTTAAGCCATGAATGAGGCCAACCCTGTATAGCTCTGGATCCACGTTCTGAACTTCCATGATCTCCTTCTGGAAGCGGTCTACGAAATGGGCGCACGTTTCGTCCTCCCGCTGCCTTATGTCAAAAAGGGCCGCAGGGCCACTTTTCCTTTTTCTCGAAGTAGAGAATCTCAGCAGAAATTCCCTGCGCAGCCCAGCAAAACAATTGATCGACCTGGGGCGCAACCCGTAAAACCACTCCCTTGTTTGTCCTTCGAAGGATGTCACAAGGAGTTTACACTTGGTCGCATCCGATAGGGTTCTCAGGGCAATGGCCGACTCGAAGGCCTGTAGATGAACAGTGGGGTCAGTTTCTCCATTGAAAGCTGGAAGACGAGGCTCTCTGAAATTATTCGGGGCTGGCTCCCCCCGGACTTCGTCCACGAAGGGAGAAGTTTCTTCAATATCTTCATATAGAGGAGCAGAATAGTAAGCCGCCTGAGCTGCGGCTACTCGCGGATAATCCGCTTGGTAGGAGCGGACAGCGGCTTCTGGCGGGTAGGAAGGATGAGCAGCGACCTCAGGCGGGTAGGAAAAGCGAGCTGCTCCTTCTGGCGGATAGGACAGGCGGGCTGCGTGAGAAGCCGCCCCCTGGAAATCAAGGACTCGAGCGGGCATGCTGTGCGCGGCCTCCTGGTAAAAGTTTTGCCTAGCCGTAAAATCTTCTTGTAGTGGCGGGAAGTTGGTGATTTGAGGTAGCGGATAAGGAGGAGGTGGAGGAGGGACCGGAGTAACCGCTCGGTTAGTACTGCTAAAGCCTGACTGATTGCGTCAAGACGCTGGTCAGTAACTTTCTGAGCCCGCTCGGCTTCTCGTTTTGATTGTTCCAAAGCCCCCCACAGGGAATCTTCACTGTGGTCGGAGCGGTCTCCAAGGGGGACCTGGCGGTCTGACATTATGGTAAGGATTTCACCGACAATCTGCGATCTGAAGGTCGCGTGTTTCTGTTGAGTCCGAAATCGCACCTCCGAGGGAAATCGGAGGCTGCGGGTTGTCGGTTACTTTTTAGTTGGGGAAAACGAGACCGCTGGCAGCGGTCAAGGCCAGACTTCGCCCGTCACGGCGAATGCCACTCCTGTGACGGGCTTTCCTTTGATTAAGAAGAAGCGGTTACAGCGGGTTACAGATGCAGGAAAGCAGAAGCCGGCCGGTCAGACAGGTCGCAAGACAGGAAACTCGAGACCGCGGCTCAGACAAGCGAGCTCCTGGATTCGAGTGTGCGTGCCTTGAGAACGTCGCCTCCCCCTATTTATAGGCTTGGGGGCCTGCCCGAACGGGCAGGGATAAGATAACCGCCTGCCCGGGTACAGGAGAAACAGGCAGGCGGTGACGGGATACAGAAAGGAAAAAAGAAAGAAGACGCGCGGCTGGGCGGCTTGCGCTTCCGATCTGTCTTGACCAGGGGCTGAAGATGCTGCGATCAAGGCGATGATGCAACCCGGGCGGTCTCCGACTTGAGACCGCGGCTTGCCTTTTGGACTTGAGCCTTGATAGTCTTCATGGCGCAATCCGGGCGGTCTCCAACTTGAGACCGCAGCTTGCCTTTTGGACTTGGGTTTTAACAGTCTTCAATCTTTGGAGGCGATCTGAATTCTATAAGACCGCCCGGCTTGTGCTGGCTGGTGCTGATGGACCCTGTTGAATCTGAACCGGGCGACTTTCATATTCCAACCGCCCGGTCTGCGAGTTGCGCTATTCGAAAGCGGTCTTTTGGATAAACAAGAAAGAACATCAAAGTCTTTAGAGTTGATTCATTCGGGTCTGTATAACTTAAACCGTCAACTCACAAAAGGTGGAAATAAATATTTTGTAATTTCCGCATATGATTTTACCATATATTGTTACATATATTTATTAAATACAAAAATAAAGTATTTATGTACTTTAAGAATTTCAAAACTGAAGTAGAAAACCAATTGGATCCTCCATTAAGATCCTTGGATCCGACCAAGGTGGATAATATACATCAAATGAATTAATTTAATTTTTGCCAAGAACATATGATCAACAATCAAGTAACTGCTCCTTATTCACCTCAATTGAATGGTGTAGCGGAACGCAAAAAGTGTAACTCTCATATGAACATTATTAATGTCATGCTAGCTGAGTCTAGTGCCCCAAAAACTCTTTGGGAATAAATGTTATTTCTTGTTTTATCCTTAATAGGATTCCAGCGAATGATTATGAGAAAACCTTTTTTGAATTATCCAAAAAAGAAAGTCTGATATCCATAATCTTCGAGTATGGGGGTGTTTAGCTAAGATAGTTATTCCGGAGTCAAAGAGAAAGAAGATAGAACCTAAATCATAAACTCTATTTTTATTGGATATACATATGATAGTAGTGTAAATAGATTTTTCATTTCTAACTCCCAGATTAGTGAGATCTCAAATAACACTCTCTTAGAAGCTAGATATGCAGTTTATTTTGAAAATAAATTCTCAAATAAATTAAATAACTCATCTCAACCTTTTAGTAGCTTTACTCAGCCTTCTTCTTATGTAGACTCATTAGAAGTTGATCAACCTAAAAGGGGTAAAGGAGTTGGAAACGAATGGACTTTTGGAGAGAATTACTTCACATGCTTATTGAAGGAGATTCCAACACATACGAAGAAGTCATGACCTCGTCTGATTCTCCTTTTTGGAAGAAAGCAATAAATATAGAAATTAACTCTATATTAGAGAAGAAAATTTGAGTTCTAACCGATTTACTTCCCCGAAGTAAAACCATGGGATATAGATGGATCTTTAAGAAGAAACTTAAGTCAGATGGTTCAATAAAAAATATAAGGCTCGCATTATCGTTAAGGGCTATTATTTATATGAAGAAATACACGAAAAAAGAGAGAAATAAAAGATAATTTTATTAATTTCCCAATCATATATTTACATACATGTATTTGTACATTTATTTAGGAAAAGAGATGTGAGCAGAAATCTCATTCTAAGATGTGGGACTAAAACCTAAAGGGGTAATGGACCCTAGATGGGTCTTATTTTGGGCTTTTATACATATTTTCTTCAACACTCCCCCATAAGCTGGAGCATACAGATTGTAAGCACCAAGCTTGGACAAGAACTGATAGTATAACGGTCTTGGTAAGGCCTTGGTGAGAATATCAACAACTTGCCCAGCAGCAGGAACATGTTTTAATTCCAACTTCTTCAATTGAACTTTCTCCCGAATGAAATGGCAATCAACTTCAATGTGTTAGGTTCATTCATGGAATACAGGATTCTTGGCAATGTGTATAGCAACGTGACTGTCGCAAAATAGAGTGGCCGGTGAGGAAAGTTTGACTCCTAAATCACCACGGAGACTTTCTAGCCATGTGAGCTCAGATACAACAGCGGCCATTGAACGATGCTCATCTTCAGCAGATGAGCGAGCAACCACAGACTGCTTCTTGCTGCGCCAGGTAATAAGGTGTCCTCCGAAGTAAGTACAGAATCCACTTGTGGAGCGTCGATCATCCAGAGAGCCAGCATAGTCAGCATCAGAGTAGGCAATCAGAGATAGAGAAGAAGAACGTTTGTATATAAGCCCTTGTCCAGGAGCAGTCTTCAAATATCTGAGGATGTGCTCAACGGCGTGGAGATGAGAGGTCTGTGGAGCATGCATGAATCGACTGACCACTCCAACAGCAAATGAGATATCAGGTCTTGTAACTGTAAGATAAATCAGTTTTCTTACAAGACGACGATAATCCTTTGGGTTTGGAAGAAGAATGTCAGAGTCGGAGTCATGAGCACAGAGCTTGTGGTTTACATCCATAGGAGTGTCAGCAGGCTTGCATCCAGAATATCCAGCATCATGAAGAAGGTCAAGACAGTACTTCCTTTGAGATAGGACAAGACCATCAGGACGTCTCGCTGCCTCAAGACCAAGGAAGTACTAAAGATTTCCCAAATCTTTAGTTTGAAAAACCGAGTTCAAGTGTTGCTTGATCATTTGGATTCCTTTGGATCCATCACCAGTAATCAGAATATCATCGACGTAAACTAAGAGAATCATTGTGCCTGTCGGTCGGTGTTGAGTAAAGAAAGATAAGTCAGTCGAGCTTCGAGTGAATCCAACATCACGGACAACCTTACTAAATTTGTCAAACCATGCCCGAGGAGACTGTTTGAGACCATAGATAGATTTCTTAAGGTGACAAACACGAGACTCCCTCGTGGTCTCAAACCCTGGAGGTTGGTGCATGTAGACAGTCTCTAGAAGGTCGTCATTAAGAAAGGCATTCTTGACATCCAATTGATGTAAGGGTCACTGTCGATGAACAGGTAAGGAGATCAGGACACGAACGGTAGTGAACTTGGCGGCTGGTGAGAAGGTCTTATCATAATCAAGGTCAGGTTGCTGAGTAAACCCCCGAGCCACAAGACGAGCCTTTAGACGTTCCACTGTCCCATTTGGAGCATGTTTGATCGCAAAGACCCACTTACATCTCACACAAGTCTGTCCCGCGGGAAGAGGGATAAGATCCCAAGTCAGATTAGCCCATAGGGTAGTCATTTCCTCATCAGTGGTTGCTCGCTATCCCGGATTGAAGAGCCTCCTGCAAAGAGTTAGGTATAGAAATGGAGGATAAAGAAGTTGTGAATTTTAGAACTGCAGGGGAGAGGCGATGCAGGGATACATAATTATCCAAGGGATGAGTCGTAGAGATTGGTGCTGAATCTGCAGACCGCGAGGTATCATCAGTAAAGGGTAGTTGTTGTTGGGCATCAGATCTAGGAGCACGACGAGTATATACACGAAGAGGTGGTTTGGAGGGAATTGGAGTTGGGGTTGGAAGGAGTGGTGGAAGAGGAGACGTAACAGGAACGGTAGGACGTGGTAGTAATGGAGGTGGAGGAAGGGCTTGATGGGTAGAGTGAAAAGGCAGGTCTTCGATTAAAGTTACATCCGCTGAAACGACAACCTTGTAATCATGGGAAGAGTAGCACGCATATCCTTTCTGAGTGCGGAAGTAACCAACGAACATGTATTTGGTAGCACGAGGAGCAAACTTGTCAGTGGAAGGACCAAGACAATGGACATAACATGTGCAACCAAATACGCGAGGTGTGACGGAAAAGGGGGCGTGGAAGGAAACAGAAGACTAAAAGGAGTCGCAAAGTCGAGAATGGAGGAGGGCATGTGATTGATGAGATGGCATCCAGTAGAAACCGCGAAGTTCCAGTAAAGATTAGGTACCTGCATTTGAAACATCAGTGATTGAGCGACCTCAAGAAGGTGACGATTTTTTGCGCACGGTCACACCATTTTGTTGGGGCGTATAAGCACATGAAGTTTGATGGATGATCCCAAACTCAGTACAAAGATTAGTAAAAGCATGGCTTGTGTATTCATGCGCATTGTCGGTGCGGAGTATCTTAAGAGAACTAGAGAACTGAGTATGAGTCTTAGTAATAAAAGCACGTAAGATAGAGGTTATGTCAGCGCGATCACGAAATAAATACAATCATTTCATGCGAGAGTAATCATTAATAAATGTAATAAAATAACGATAACCATAAACACTTGGTATTTTATAAAGTCCCCAAATATCAGAGTGAACTAAGGCAAAAGGAGCATTGCTCCGAGTACAATTAGGGAGAAAAGACGAACGATGTTGTTTTTCGAAGATACATGAATCACAAGTAAAGTCATTAAGGGAGAAATCGGGAAGAGCTTTCTTGAGGATCTGGAGAGGAGCATGCCCAAGACGTCGATGCCAATCAGCAGAAGTGATAGATGAGAGAACCATAGGTGGAACATCCAAGATATAAAGCCCATTAGACAGTCTCCCTTTACCAATGATATTCTGCTTCCGTCGATCCTGCACAACAAAAGAGGAGGAAGAGAAAGTTACAAAGCAGTCAAGATCTTGAGTAAGACAGCTAACAGAAAGAAGGTTAAAATGCGATCCCGGAACATGGAGGACCGAGCGAAGAGAGAGAGTTGGAGTGAGAGGCAAATCAACAGAGCCAGAAACCGGGGTGGTGTCACCATTAGCCACAGTGATAAACTTGGGATACACAGATTGTAAGTACTGAGGTGGCTTCTGCGAAGTAAGATGATGGGTGGCACCCGAGTCCACAATCCAAGTGGAGCGGTGGGAGAGACAGGAGATACCTTCATTGGAGATAGAAGCAACAGAGTTAGACGGACGATGGAGTAATCCTTGGAGATGTTGAAGCTGGAGGCGCATGGCGTCAATGTCGGCACGAGTGGTAGAAGACGTATAAGCAGCAACGGAGGCAGTGGGTAGAGGAGGCAGACCATGCTTACGATATCATGTTGCCTCAAGATGTCCATCCCTGCGACAGTAAGTACACTTGAGACGAGGCTTGCCGTTGCGACCCCTACCTCAGTAGCATGTGCGACCTTCACGAGCTGACGGAGTAGTGGGGTGAGGTATGGATGTGCTGGAGAAGAGCCGGAGATGGAGGTCCGAGGCATCTGGGGGTGGTGTCATCTTCAAAAGCATGGAGCAAATATCGGAGAGAGGGGGAATGGTGGACGAAGAGAGGATCTGAGCCCAGGCGCTGTGGAGATGAGGCAAAACACGTGCCATCATCATGGCAAAACCAACAGCCTGATTTTGAGCACGTTGGGCGACAAGGTCGGCAATTGGAGGCTGATGTTGATTCCAGGCCTTAACCAAAGTTTTAGACCGCGCAACGAAGGAGATTAAGTCACCATCAGCCCCTGAGTTGAGAGATTGAAGATCTGTGATAATGTCAAACAAGTGTTGAAGACTATCTTTGCCGGAATAGAGGGAGTGCAGTTCATCCCACGTGGCCTTTGTCGTGTCATGATACATGGTCATATGGTAAGGTTCACTATCCATGGCGTTGAGGATCCATGATTGGGCACGACATCATCACGGAATCATTCCTTAATAGGCGCAGAAGGGGTGGTGATGCAGGACGAATTTATAGGTGGCGGATAAACCGTGACCTAACCCTACATGCTTTGCAAAGCCCGATGGATTAAATCCAAATTAGATAATAAATAATTAAATCTCACACAAATATTTCAAAGCAAGGCAAAATAATTTATTAAGCGAACAAGCTTTGGTTTCACTCCGCGTGGAGGGACAAAGATAGAGCGCGCGGCAAATCAGTCCTTCCTGCAGTTAGAGATTTTCAAGGAACAAATATCTTAATGAACTATAATCCCAAGCAAACATATAATAACCAAACCTCAACAATGTTTTACAACCAATAGCCAATACAAAACACAGCACAAATATTAGAGTTGTTGTAAATAAAGTAGATCTAAACGTTGGAGGGCTAAAAGAGGGGTGTCGGTGGTGGGTGGACGGGATCGGGTGAAGAGAAGGTTGGTTGGGGAGTGAGAGGGCTGGATCGGGTAAAAAGGGGGTTGTTGGTGGGATTTCCGGAGGATGGGGGTGTGCTGGATATAGGTAGAGGCGGTGGTTGCTGGTAGAGGGAGGGGGGATGGTTGCTGCAAGAAAATATAGAAAAGACGTAGTGGTTTTGCTGGAAACAGGGAGGGAGGGGGCTGATGGCATGCAGGGACAGCAGGGGGGTGTGGTTATCGCTGGAATAGGGAGGGAGAGGGCTGGCGGCTGCTGGAACAGTCAGGGAGGGGTGCGGCTGATGGAATAGGGTGGAAATAGGGGGTGGCGACTGCAGGAATAGGGAGGAAGAGGGGTGGTTGCTGCTGTAACAGAGAAGGGGGGTTGGCGGCTGCAGGAAAAAACAGGGAGGGGGGCTGGCGACTGCAGGAAAACAGGGAGAGGGTGGTTGTTTTGGTGGAGGGGGAGGAGAACAAGGAGAAAAAGAGATAACTTAATCGTCACCAAGGGGTTCCACGGAGTCGGCACTGCGGAGGGGATCACCGGAATGAAGGAAGAAGCTCTCCACACATTCAGCAATAAGAAAACAGCAGCCCTACATATCCTATTTATAAAAAATGAAGATTAGGGCACCCGGAATCAACGGCTATGATTGGTCGTTGGTTTTGGGGCCAAAACTATATGAAATAATAACCGAAAAATACAAAGTTATATATGAAATTGACTCGCAACACGAATTCAGACGCATCCACGGAGTCGGGTCGTCGATCCGGCCACGCCATATATGGTAAGTCGCCAAATCAGCCCCGAATGGGCCCAAAGCTCGTCTTCGCCTATGCTCCGCATCAGGTGGTCTTAGTGAGATGATGCAAGAGACCCTTTGTCTGAAGAACACGACGAACGGAATGCACCCACTCAATAAAATTCTTCTTTCCACTAAGAGAAATGGTAGTGATCCAAAGCTCGTCACGAATTTCAGGAAGAGGGTAGCAGCACGAACGGGAAGTGACGAGGCATCATTTAGATCCATTTCAACACAGAAAGGGAGATGCGGTTAAGTTTCTGTGGATAGGCCGGCGGTTAAACAGCTGCGGTTAGAAAGCAGCAATAGAAAAACCTGGTAAGGAGCGGTCAGGAGGTCCAGCGAATAAGCAGCAAGGAGGGGCGGCTAGGTAAGCGTCCAGGAGGTGCGGTTAGCTAGGCGAATATGTGCGAACAAGCGAGCGAGAGGTAAGCGGCCAGGAGGTCCAGCAAGCAGTCACGCTTGGCGAACAGGAGATCTCGCAGGAGGTTTGTCGCACAAAGGAGATAGCGGTCTGACACTCGCGGGGAGGAGCGACTAGCCAACGAGAATCAATCAGGTAGAGAGACGGAGAAGCCTCGGCGAGCTGCAACAAGCGGTCGCGAGCTGCGGTCAGACACGACAAGCAGTGGCAATACACGGGAGACCGTAGAAGGCACGTGCAGGTGGGACCCATAGGAATCAGGCGGAAAATGCTATAAAAGAAGGTGGGGAGGGGGTCGAGAGGAAGAGGAACAGCAGGGTTGCGGTCAGAAAAAAGGCTAACCGCTCAGACTGGCTGGAAGCGAGCGCAAGATTCCTAAAAAAAACACATTTTTAGGATCGATTAGGCTCTGATACCAAGTAGAAATACACAAGAAAAGAGAGAAATAAAAGATAATTTTATTAATTTCCCAATCATATATTTATATACATGTATTTGTACATTTATATAGGAAAAGAGATATGAACAGAAATCTCATTCTGTTGCGAATGTAGTTGGGAGAGAGGGAGGAAGCTAGATCTAGAGAGATTAGGGTTTAGAACTACCTTGATAATTTTGCATAAGCCTTCCACAAGAGGTTCCGGGTATATTTATACCCGGACCAAGGCCGGCCGGCCAAGGGGGCTGCCGGCCCAATTGCGGCTGAACCGGGTGGGTTCAACCCCCGAGGGCCGTTATTAGAAAATGGGGGCTGAACCAGTTGGTTCAGCCCCGCTGTCGCCTTCGGATCCGTCCGGGGGCGTAACATTCCCTACCCCTTCAAGACCCAGCTTGTCCTCAAGGTGGGAATCTGGTGGCTCCGTCTGTTCCTTCAGGTCGATCCAAGCCAAGTCCCTTTGTCCTCGCAGCCTCTCCAAACAATAAAGAGAGCCCCCTGTCACCGGTGAGATTCTGACTCCATGCAAGCAATATTCCTTCCCATCCTTAGAAAACTTCATAGTCAACTTGTCCCAATCCAGAGTGACCCTACCCAGCTGTCGCAACCAGTGGGCCCCCAGAATCACATCGGACCCCCGAATAAGTAATAAATAGATATCCATCTTGTCAGCATAGCCCTGCACACTGATCCCCACGTCCTAAAGCACTCCTTCACACTGCAGCTCATGTCCACTTGCCACCACAACCTGGGAAGAGGCATCCTGGATGATCACGTGCCCCAGCCTGTGTGCCACTGTCGGGCTGATGAAGTTATGTGTACTCCCACTGTCAATCAAAATGGACACCTGCTGTTGGCCGATCCACCCCGCAATAGTCATAGTGGGCGATGTGGTGTCTCCTGCCATGGTCAAGGTCGATACCCCGTACTCGATTGTATCCAGAATGTGCTCCTGTTCTCCTCCTTCTACATCTGGCATTTGATCGTCCTGCAGCATGTAAACCTGAATCATCTGGCATTTGTGGCCTGGGGTGAACTTCTCATCACAGTTGAAGCACAACCCATTTTCCTTTCGTGCCTGCAGCTCTGTCCATGTCAATTTCTTCACCGTCGCCCGTTTTGTAGTTGCTTGATCCTTTGTGGTGTCGGGAAAGTGTGTAGCGGTCCTCTTAGTGTCCCCTCTGAACTTCTGTCGATTGAGGCGCTCTTCTTGAATTCGGGCCAAGCTGATAGCATGTGTCAAACTGCGCGGCATATAGGCATGTACCTCATCTCTGATGTCCTCCTTCAGTCCGGAAATGAAACAACTCGTTAATGTCCTCTCGCCCCACTGCACCCTGTTTGTCAACCTCTCAAACACTGTTCTGTACTCCATCACCGTCCCTTTCTGGCGCAATTTCTGAAGAAGAGCCTCGACGTCCTCATACTCGAGTGGACCAAAGCGGGCGGTGAATCCGTCGACAAACTCGGGCCACGGCGCGTGATCCCGTCCCCGAAGGAACCATTGTGTCCACTGGTATGCGTCCTCGTCGAGGTGGAACGACGCTAACTTGACCCACTGTGCCTCTGGAATCTCCTGATAACTGTAGAACAACTCAGCCTTTTGGATCCATTCGAGCGCATCTCCTCCTTTGAACTTGGGGTAGTTCATGCGGGTAACCTTCGGCGCCATATAAGCTCGTGGTAGTTGTTGCCCAGGTCCACCGTACTCTTGCCCGTGTCCATGCGGTCGTCGTCGGTCAGCGGCCACGTTCGGGTATCCCCAATCCTCTCCATAGGGGTTTCCCATTACTGGCGGCCTAAACCCCCATCCGCCTCCACCTCTGCCGCCTTCGATGTGTCCCGGTCCTCCTGGAATGGGAAGGAGTCCATCCCGATGTGGGTACGCCACGCCTCTGAGTCGTCGGTCCTCCTGGGGCCCCTCCCGATAAGGGGGAAAGTCGTCAATTCGGCATATCTCGATTGGCTCGGGCTCGAAGGGCGGCCGTCGTGGGCCTCCTGTCCTTTCGATGTCGATCCCAAGCCCCCCATTGACGTTGGAGGCCTGATCATGACTCTCCCTTCGCCCACCGTCTGCGTATCCCGCAGTTGCGGGCAAAGGGGGATTTGGAACTGCACTGGTTTCGTTCACAGCACCTTTGCCCTTAAGGTGTTGAGTCAACATATTCTTGATTTCGTCCAGGCAGTCATCCAATTTGCCCTCCAGTCGTTTTTCCGAGGCTTGTAACTTCCCTTCAAGGGCTATCACAGCGTCGGCTAGCCCGATGTAGTTCTCTTCAAGAATTGCTAGCCGAGTAGATTCCTCCTGGTTGCGAGACACCATGGATTGGGATTTTTTTTCTTGGCACGGACACGATGATGTCGAGGGCTGGAAACAGTCGATCGGCACTGGAAACAGTCGTGGGGTCGGCGGAACCAGACGCTGGAAGCGCTGGAGCAACAGAAGCCTAGGAGCAGGCGGCGGCGGCCCTGCAGCAGGCGGCGGCGGCCCTGCAGCAGGCGGCGGCGGCCCTGCAGCAGGTGGCGTCCTGGAGTAGCAGGCGGCGGCCTCTGGAACAGCAGGCGGCGGCCTCTGGAACAGCAGGCGGCGGCGGCCCTGCAGCAGGCGGCGGCCTGGAGCAGCAAGCGGCGGCCTCTGGAACAGCAGTCGTAGTCGCGGAAGGAGTCGTCGCTGGAAGGATCGGCGCTGGAGTCGTCGCTGGAAGGAGGCGCTGCAGTCATAGTCGCGGATCGGCGCTGGAGTCGTCGCTGGAAGGAGCGCTGCAGTCGTAGTTGCGGATCGGATCGGGAGCAGTCGGCGCTGGAGGCGCTGGAATCGCAGTGGAGCCGGAAAAAATTTGGGAGGACGAAGCCTCTGATACCAAATGTTACGAATGTAGTTGGGAGAGAGGGGGGAAGCTAGATCTAGAGAGATTAGGGTTTAGAACTACCTTGATAATTTTGCATAAGCCTTCCACAAGAGGATCCGGGTATATTTATACCCGGACCAAGGCCGACCGGCCAAGGGGGCTGGCCGGCCCAATTGGGGCTGAACCGGGTGGGTTCAGCCCCCGAGGGCCGTTATTAGAAAATGGGGGCTGAACCAGTTGGTTCAGCCCCGCTGTCGCCTTCGGATCCGTCCGGGGGCGTAACACATTCTAAGATGTGAGACTAAAACCTAAAGGGGTAATGGACCCAGATGGGCCTTATTTGGGGCCTTTATACATATTTTCTTCAACAATCTAAAATAAATGACAGATTATTTAGATACCTATGCACTCGTAGTTATCCATTCGCGTGTTGGTAGTTTTAGCTTTGATCCAGAAGATGATCCCATAAAACTGATGTTAAAACTATTTTCTTCCACAGAGACTTAGACGAAGAGATTTATATGACTCAACCTGAATGTTTCATCGTTTAGAGCCAAGAACATAAGCTTAAAAACTTGCTAAGTCTCTTGCTAGATTAAAACAAACACTGAAGCAATAACATCAAAAGTTTGATTTCGTTGTATTATCTTTTGGTTTTGTTATGAACGAATATGATAAATGTAAATAAGTAAAACAAAATAGAAACACCGATGTTTTGCTTTGCATTTATGTACATGATATTTAAATTTTTGGCACCACATTAAAGATTATTAATGATATTAAAAAATTATTTATTTTCTAAGTTTGACATGAAAGACTTAGGAGTAGCAAATATGTAACATCCGCAATTTAATCCGGAAATAATTTTAATAGTGGAAAATATTATGTATTATAATTTCAGCGTGATTCAAAATTCAAAGGCGTAACACTAAATTAGACAGCTTTAATTCGTAGCGGCAAAGTTGTAAATGGAAAAGAAATGATTTAATTTATAAGCTCTTATTAGGAAAGAGAGACCCCCCCCCCTTTCCGTGTGAAAGGCAAGAGTCATGCCTAAGGATAAATCTGACGGTTTTAAGAAGAGAGTTTGGCGCTCGGCTCTAGAGAGAAAACCGCATACATAAGCAGCAGTTAGGGCTTCTCTTCTCGTTCGACTGAGATGTCGTCCTTGCCCCTCTCGCCGACAACTCCAGTCAACCTCACTAAGCTTTGGAGATCGACCCCCCCCCCCCCCCCCACACACACACACAGTTTTGAGTCAGACGTCTGCAACCTACATCGACGATTCTCGTCGATCCTTTAGAGTTCGACGTCAAGCATCGATATAAGCTCTCGATCCCAGCTTTCTTCTTCACTGGTTCTTGGCGACTTCACCTCTTTCAGATCCCGGAACCCTCCCTTCGACAACAATTAACAGTTGACTCCTGCCTGCAGGTAGCCGTAGAAAGGTGGTTCCCTCAACCCTAGTTGAAGGGTACAACTCAGGATTGCGTGACTATCTTTGATTTCAGTAATTTGGGTTTTTCGTCTCCTCGGATCGAAGGTTTTGAACCGTTGGGGAAGAGGTAAGTTCCTTTTCACTCCTTCACGTTCTTCCAGCATGTAAAATGGATTTTTGTTTTTGTTAAATCTCAAGTGAAGAGCTTCATAGACATTCTGATTCTAAAATGTGTATCGATATAGATTTGGAGAATTCCTAGAGGTGAAAGGAAGGGGCTTTGGTGTTAAAGATTGGAGAATCACATAATCTTCGAAGCTAGGGTTATTGGGGGGATCAGAGAAAAATTCGCAGTGTTTTCTAAGCAACCTAGAGAAATCCTGTCGCCACACCGTATATACGAACTTCGCAATCACAAGTAAGACATTTTTTTCCTTTGGTTAGACATCACGCAATGAATTGTATGACATTTCCTTCATGATTATATGAATATGAAAATGATGTGCAACTTTGTGTTTACTACTTCGAGTATATAGTGTATTAGAAAATCAATATTAAAACGCTTCACTAGTATAATACGAGCAACGCGTTCCTAGATATAAGAAATTTTGTATGAGTTAAATATACCACCTAGTTTCGATGATATGCCTTTTCTACGTTCGCATGACAAGAATTGCAAAACCTATGAAGATACGAAATAAAGAACTTCGGAATTAGAAACTAACAAGTGGAAAATCATATTGTTAAGGGGGAATGAGAATAGTACTACATAGCGCGATCATGGTGGTTTCGTATTTTGAACGATATAAGCTAAAAGGGTAAGAAAAGTTAATCCCTCTCAACTACGCAGTTCACTCAGTATAAATTTATGACGTTTACATGAAATTAAGTGTCTATAATCTCTAGTTCATGACAACAGTAAACAAAACAATACAGATGCTGAAGGAATCATATTGCACGCAGCCTACAATTGCGTAGAAAATGTCAGTTAAATTATTGTAATTCAACCTACAAATCAGTATGCGAAAACTAACATCTCAACGCACGAACAGAATCAGTTAAAGATGTTGAATGCAAATAAAACAAGAAGCAAAATATCAGAACATGTAAAAAACCTCAGACTAGTGACCACAAGTGGACGACATAATGTAATGTTTGTACCAATCACTAGATGATCAGTTCAGAATGGGGCATGAGAGGTAATTTTCCCTCATGATTGATGGAGGCACGCAATCATACTCATATGTCCAGCAGTACATATGAGCCTCCAGTTGGGGAGTCGACACCTCATACAAAGATTAGCAGATTCGAGTCCATGTCTGTGACCGAGAGACATTAGAACACTTATGTTCGTTAGTAGGGAATTGAATCGTTAGAATGTGAATAAGAATCTACTTAACTAAGAATGAGAAGAAAAGAAGATATGAAACATCTCAATTCCAAATGCAAGTTGAATCCAAAAATCTCTATAGGTTGTTGATTTTGAAATTGAAAAGAAAATTCAGTGTAAGATCACATAATAAAATAGACATTTACGTTTCAAGTACTTGTATAGAAAAGAATGCATAGAACATAGTTTGCATTTATTATTATAAAATGTTATTTTAAAAACATGCTCACCTATTTTGATTCAAGAAAATTTTAGTGTCACTGGGGGAAAAAATCTTTCTTGCACGTCGGTGGGTTGATCCGTTTTCAAAATTTTCTTTAAAGGAATACGGGTCAATTTGTTCGCACATACTTCTTAGTGGGCTCTATGTTTCATCTATAAGGTACTTTACTAATTTTAATTTCAGTCCTTTACTTCCGCTTTAAACTTTAGTTATTCATGTTATGATACTAATTTTATATAATGTTGTTTAGTTTGCTTCATATCATAAGCATCGACGGACTTATGAATTAATGTTAAACTAGGTAGGGGTGTTACAAAATATCATCTTAGTCATAAAGTTAGCTAAAACCAATACGAGTATATCATTATCTCTTTCTCACTCGATTGAAAATGCTACACAAATTTAGCTAATATGATTATACTCTTCTTCTACTCCTTAAATGCTAATAAAATTTTTTGCAAAAATATAGGTGAATCAATTGATCGATCTAGGTATGATCAAATGATAGGAACGCTACTATATATTGTTAATTACACTAGGCCTGACATTTTGTATGTCGTAGACAGATTGAGTAGGTATACCCTAGTAGTGAACATTGGATAGCACTCATTAGGATATTTTAAATATTTTTAAGAAACTATTGGTTATAACTTTAGTATATACGGGCTTTCCCAAAAGTGCTAGAAGAATATTCAGATGTCAACTAGGTAACTGATTTGTTAGATGTTTAGACTATAACAAGATATATTTTCCTTCTTGGAGGAGTTGTCATCTCATGGGGCATCCACCAAGCAGACTGTTATATCTAAGGGTACTATAGAGTTCGAACCCATAGCCTTAGATGCGACTTGTGTCGAATCTCTCAAGAATTTGCTTGTTGAAATTCCTATTTATCCAAAATATATACATACTATTTTATTACATAGTGATAATAAATATGTGATAGAATTGACTGCTTCTAATTTACTAACTCAAAAATAAATAAGTTCATGAGAATTAGGTACAAATCAGTACAGTTGAGAAGAAAAAAAGTGATATCACTTAAGTCAAAATTAAATCTAGCTGATAATCTTACCAAGGGATTATCCCGTAGAAAGATTTTGTTGTCATCGAGAGAAATGGGGCTTAAGCCCACATAATTTGCTACGCGAAGAGACTTTGTTGTCATCGAGGGAAATAGGTATTAAGCCCACGTAATTTGCTATAAATGGTGGATATCCAACCTATGTGATTGGAGATCTCATGCATCAGGCTCAATGTGATAGAAATAACATTTTCTTTAATAATTTTCCTCATTCCTATGGAGCAATAATTTAAAAAATCAAAATAACAATTTCCTCATTCCTATGTAGTTTTCTACGTAACATATAGGTCAAACTCATAATTCTTAATGGTTGTCAAAAGCATTTTTCTTTGCTGAGATATTAGATATGTGTCACCTATTGAGGGTAGTCATGAGGCTGCGACTTTTAGATCCAGGCTAAACATTAATAACCTTCACGAAAATCAAGGATTGTGCATGATCATTAAAGAGCACACCATCGTAACCCAATGAATAACTAATTTTATGTGTGCTCAATTAATCTATTGATCAAAAGAATAAAATTCATAGCCTCTAGCTCATTATACTTTTTTGTAGAAAATATAAGTATTAAGTGTAGATTCAAGGTAATCATTTCGCCAACACTCATTACATTTGATACAACTTGATGAAGTAAATGCTTATTTGATTTTATTTTATTAATATAATCTTGTATTGTAAAGTTCGTCTTGGTTTTTTTGCATTTTTGTGGGGATTGTTAGAATTTTTATTCTTTAATAATTATTTCATAGATCCTTCGTGATGTTTGGTGTTTAGGCTTTACATCATTTGATGAGAAAAATCAAAAACACTTGGAGGGAATCCAAATATTTCGAGGGAAATCAATTCATAAAATGATGAACTCTTTTTAGTCTTACCTTGTCAAACTCCTTTGATTTATGAGTATATAAACAATTTAACTCATCCTTATTATGTTGAAAGAAACCTAAGAAGAATTCATAGACCACAATGCGTGCGTGCACTCGCAGGCACCGGGACGAACTTGGACTTGGATTTGAGGAATAATTGCATTGAATTGTTTATTTTGGTAAAAATAGTTTTATGTTTTTCATACTTCTCCGTATGTCGAATTGCAATTGACGTTCACCAAGTGCGCTCTTAATCGTCTTTTGCCGAGCGCAAAAACAGCATTTAACCATCGTTATGCGTCGATATGAAATCGACGATCATCAATTGCTTCTCCAAATTCTTTATCGTCGGTGGGTTATCGATGTGCATCGATACCCTATCGATGATCGGCATTTTCTCTCACGGTTTTATTTGTCAAATTCTATCCAACGCTCGTCGATCTCTACTCGACGATCACGCGTGGTTGTATACGCACATTTTTCTGTGCACAGCTTTTGCTAATTGTCATTAATCTTACATCATTGGGACTAAGATTTATGGTTATTTATAATTAATGTTTAAACATTGGAAATATCTGTTTATTTATACGATGATTTTATTTATTATAACTGTTGCAAATTAACTATGTGATTAACACTTGCGAATTAACAAGTCTCCATTTATACGAGGCAATTTTATGAGCATGAATACTCTTAGGGCCCGTTCGTTTGGACGGAATTGGAATTCAATATTGAAATTGAATATTGATGAATATTGTGGAATTAAATATTGGTGACTAATTCCAATGTTCGCCTAATAAACAATATTGTTGAATATTGTGGAATTAATCAATACTTTTGTTCGTTTGTTAAATAAAATTCGATTTAAGAATTGAAAAATATTACGAAGAAGCTAATATTTATCACATATATCATAAACAAATGTTCTGGATGCAAGACCAATGTCTGGATGCTGAATGAAGGAAGCATGGTTATGTGCACATAAATCAAAATGGATTCTTGAGTCTGCCCTCTCTGATGTCTTTGGCTTTGATTTGAGGGCATGATTCCGCAGCAAACGTGACGGTATAGGGGGCCACTATTTCAGTGGTAATCTGTGAGCAGCCACTTTGTGCATCTATTGTCAAAGGTTCGGTCTTTCTCCTCTGAGAGAAGCCACTTTGGGCATAGGGCCAAAGGTTAGGTCTGTTTCCAATCTTCCCCCGCCCATACCCCCAATGATTGGGGACTATATGGGTTCTGCTGTTGTTGCTGTTGTTGTATATCATAAACAAATGTATGTCATGGCGACGATTTTTCCGCCCGGGCGCAATTTTTTCGCCCAACCGTGATTTTTTCGCCCAGGCGCGCATTTTTTGCACGGGGTCATTTTTTCGGTCGGGCGCGATTTTGTGTCCCGGGCACGATTTTTTTGCCCGGGCGCAATTTTTTTCCCGGGTGCGATTTTTCCACCCGCCCGGCCGAAAAAAGCTCGCACAGGCGATAAAAGCGCGTCCCGGCAAAAAATCGCTCCCCGGTGAAAAAATCGCGGCCAAAAAAATTGCCCCCGAGCAAAAAAATCTCGTCGGGTGAAAAAATCTCGCTCGGGCAAAAAATCGCTCCCGGCCAAAAAAATCTTGCCCGGTCGAAAAAATTGCGCCCGGGCAAAAAATTTGCGCCCAGGCAAAAAAATTGCGCGCGGGCAAAAAAATCGCTCCCTCACGAAAAATCGCGCTTGAGAGAAAAATCGCACCGGGGCGAAAAACTCACTTGGGAGAAAAATTCGCACCCGGGCGAAAAATTCACGCCCGGGCGAAAAATCGCGCCCGGGAGAAAAAATGCGCCCGGGAGAAAAAACGCTCCCGGGTGAAAAAATCGCACTCGGGTGAAAAAAATCGCGCTCGGGCGAAAAAATTGCGCCCGGGCAAAAAAATCGCGCCCGGGCGAAAAAATCTCCCCCGGGAGAAAAATTCGCCCCCGGGAGAAAAAATCGCGCCCGGGCAATAAAATTGCTCTCGGGCGAAAAAATGTCGCCTTGGCGAAAAACTCACGCCCGTGCGAAAAAATTGCCCCTAGGCAAAATTTTTGCTGTCGGGCGAAAAAATCTCGCTCTGGCGAAAAAATTATGTCTGACGACAAACGCGCGCCGGATTATAAAAACGGGTGCACGGCGACAAAAACGCACGCCCGGGCAAAAAAACGCACGCACGGGCAAAAAATGTGCGCCTAGACGAAATATTCACGCCTCGGCGAAAAACGCACTCACACGCGAAAAACGCGCGCCCGGGCGAAAATTGTGCGCTCTGACGAAAAATAAGTCTCGTCCGGAAATATCCAATTCTTATATAGATTGGAAAGAATTGTGTTTAGTTCAAAATGAATTCCACGGAATTCATTAAAATTTCAATTCCAACGTCAAGCGCGCAAACGAACGACAAAATTGGAATTATACCTTCAATTCCAATTCCAGGAGCTCAATTCCGTCCAAACGAGCATACTTGTGGTTTTTCTATATTCTTTGCGCTTGCTCCAACAAGTGGAAGTTCAGTTGCTATGTGTTTCTTCGGTGTCCGCGCATAACGAAGTTTTAGGGATCTAGACGAGCGTTGTACGTTAAAGAAGTGAGCATCGGTCGAAGCTCAGCCAAAAAGTGGTGCAACTTCTCAAGGCAGTGATCACACGCCTTACCCAGATTCGATTTCTAACTAAACTTTTACTTACTGCATCTTTTGATTTCTTATTGCATACATTGTTATCTTTAAAATGAAAATTTATATTATTTTACTGTGAATATATTATAAATATTTCAACACTTTGGTCAATAGCATGGCTTTTGAGACAATTTTTAAGATTAAAATATGTGATATTTATGAGAAATCAGCAAGTCATCGTACAGTTAATGCAAGTAAAAAACTGCAATAATCAAGATGTTCTGCCATAGATTCTTGGTAAAGTTGGATTAGACGTGACATTGGAAGAAGATATTGAATATAATAGCAAAAGCAGGCTCAAGGGAAACATCACAATACTTTTAAGACAAACCTAGTTGATAAAATTAAGCCTGAAGGATGACAATAATAATTGTTTGAAAAAATATATAAAGAGTACGGCCAGGAAATACAGTCGAAGTGGCCATCGAAAAAAATGTTGTCAAAATTTTACAATCAATCATACTAGTTCTTCCTGACTAAGCATTTTTTTAATTTTTATAGATTTCTCCCTCCTCCCCTCCCTCCAAATAGATTTCTTCAGATGTCAGGTGTTTACTGGCAGAACATATGTTGAAACCAGAAGACATGTTGATGTAAAAAAGCGTAAGCCTAAAGTAAGTCATTACTTTAGGATTAATGAAAGTATTAAGGATCACATAAAAAACAAATAAGATCTTTTATCACTAATATTGATAATATAATATAATATCTTACTAGAAAAAAAATGTAACTACCTTCTGCTAAGTATCAAGCTTCACGAGGCAGATATAACTACCTGAATCAAAAAACCTCTCCATCTCCATATCCGTTTATAGCATGTCCCTTCATCGTGAAAGAGACTTTTCAATGCCAAAAGCCAGTACCACTGTCATACAATAAGAAGAGAGGTTACAAACTTGCACAAATACAGAAGACAAGCAAGACCAACTGCCTCTTCAACAATGCACTGAAATAATCAAGTACACAACAAAAAGCCATAAGCTTCGCAACATAGACAGTACTAACACTATGTTTGGGGGGGCGGATCGCGTGCGGCATGAATCCAGCATAATGTCTCCATGATCCGCGCCCATTTGGCGGGGCCGCTGTCGACTGTTTCACAGACCGAGCGAGCGAAAATCCGCAAAAAAATACACGGGTTTAGCACCGCTTTTTGGCCGCGGTAGGACGTCCGCGAATACGCGCAGCGGGCGATCTGCCACACCAAATATTGCATAAACTACATATTTGAGAGGGCATACTTCAATGGAACAAACAGTCTCAACCGCTGCTGTGACACTAGGTGATGAGTATCCAAAAGGAGACAAGAACCCTGCATTACGTTCCTTCTCATATTTAATTGCTTCGGCGTAAATTCTCCTCCTGGATATGGTTCCAAAGTAAAGGGAAGCTCCAAAAAGTGAACCAAATGAGGCTCCATTCCTGCTTTCAGCCATACGCATTTTGTCATGTACCCTGTTGACAGTGAAGCAAGTACTTCATACTCTACTTTTTTAATAAATAGAGTGTTCAAATCATATCAATGGGATAATATAAAAGGAATAATTATGAAAAACTCTCCTCTATTTTGCATAATTACAGGGACCTCCCCTCTATCTTTCAAAATTACCAAAGTCTAAACTCTAAATTTACATTGTTATCATACATGTAAAAAAGGCAGTCCGGTGCACAAAGCATCACCGCACAGAGAGGGTCCGGCGAAGGTCCCACCAAGAGGCATTTTTGAACATGTATGTTAACAATGTTAACTTAAAGGAAGATTTTTGATAATTTTACAAGATGGAGGAGAGGTCCCAGTAAATATGCATAGTTAGACATGGTCCCAGTAAAAGACCCTAACAGAAAATGTGTACAAGATTCAAACTACAATATAATATTGACTTGAACAATAGAATGTAATAACAGGGGAGAAACGTGGGAGAATCGTGCATAACTTGATGTTTAAACTTATAAGATTACCATATTACTAGCATGCAAGTGATAAAATCTTGGAATTTTATTAAATGGGCTAAGGATTCTTGATTAAGTACCAAAAAGCTAAAAATGTTATACATTACACAGAAATAAAGCATCTAGTGATATGAACAACCAATCGGCGCTCCTTAATATGAAAATACACATATTTAGGAGTGCTAAAATTTCAACACAAGTAATATCTAAAAAAAGAATACAAACTACAACTAAAAAATCTAAAGCAATCAAACAGTGAAATGCATACTCCTGCCAATCATCCCTTCCTGTTCCCTCCAGATATCTCAAATAAGCAGACAAGGCATTCAAGACAGCATCTGTTCCACCTTTCACTTGAGAACCATTATGAGATGCAAATAATGATTTTATCTTTTTCGTTTTATGCACCATGTAAGTGTTTGGACTGCTTTCCAAAACACTAAGAGGGCCTTCAATGAAATCATCTTTCTTTATAGTTTCACGGTGTTTCTTCTGTAAAATAGCTTCAGCTGATATTTTCTTGATATAACTCCAACTTTGATCATTTAGATAACTTTTTAAGTCATCAATGGTGGGTAGATCACCTATAAAAATGAGAGTAAACTTCAATGTTGTGATGACCCAGGATTTACCCTGACTTCGCGCAGAACTATTCCTGGCTTCCTGGGCTTTACCTGGCACCATCACACGGTTGCAGCCCAAGCACCCAACCCCTCTGGCCTACTTCCGGGCACATCGGGTTGTTGGGGGTCTCTGCCCCCCCCCCCCTTTTTGATGAGTAAACATCATAATTCAGCGTGCCTACGGGGACTTCGCAGGAGGTCACCCATCCCGAAATTTCTCTAGCCTGAGCACGCTTAACTATGGAGTTCTTTCACTTCTCATCACCAATTGAGTAGCTCAAACTATGGAGTTTACTCATCAAAAAGGGGGGGCAGAGACCCCCAACAACCCGCTGTGCCCGGAAGTAGGCCAGAGAGGGGTTGGGTGCTTGGGCTGCAGCCCGGTGACGGTGCCAAGTAAAGCCCAGGAAGCCAGGAATAGTCCTGCAGCTCAGTTGGTGATGAGAAGTGGAAGAACTCCATAGTTAAGCATGCTCGGGCTGGAGTAGTACTGGGATGGGTGACCACCTGGGAAGTCTCTGTGCTACACACTTAACTATCGAGTTTATATTTTATATACTAAATTCTTTTCAAAGTAACAAATTTAAAACTATTTGTAGTATTTCTGTTTCCGCCTTAGCAGGCATGGATTCTTTTACGCCCATGCCTGTGGCATCACGGACCGCCCAAAGTGCGCTCTGACCTTTTGTTGAGACGGGTCGTGACAAATGCCCACCATATATGAACATTGGTAGGCACCACATGATAGAATTATAGATAATAATAAGGGAATCAGTACTAAACTTTTTCTAATGGAATGTAGAAAATAATGATAAATCACTGATAGTTGCAAGAATAACTATAGGTCTATAGCAATCACTATTTCTTCTTTTGTTGTAGATAATCTCAATATAAAACTCAGAAATCTACCTTTTTCCAATCCGATGTTTAACATGGGTAAGGAAGGGATAGCAGTTGGATTTGACACACAAAATTTCATCTTTTGGAAGGCTTTGTATGAGGCAGGAAGCTCCTTCATGTTCTAAAATATGAAAAATATAGTGCATATCATGTATTTCTTGAACAATTAGCAAAGAAATAAATGGATATAAATGGGTTTAATCGTATACTACCTTTACATCATAAAGAGGAGCTTTCCAACAGTGGAACTTCGGACTTCCCCATGGAAATGATGCAGCGGACAAGCTAGATTGAACAATATTGATCACCCTACGAGTATTGTAGTCTACATCCTCCTCTGTGAAAACTTCGGTAGCTTTGACCTATTCCAAATCAGTCCAACTTGATTAGAAGTTTGAATAATTTAAGTCAAAAGCACAAATACGATATAGAAAGGATAGAATGTAAGCACAAAAAGAATCCACTTACCTCATTGACAATTTTGATTATAACATCTTCTGAACTTCCAAACCCAATAAAGAGGTCAGAACCCTGATTCGTTAGCAGCCTCTTTAGATCTTCCAGAGCAAAGAGAAGAATGTCTAGCATCTCATCTGACAATCCTATAGAAAGACAATAAGAATCAAGATGCAACATGTGACTACAACAATATCCACTATAACGATAAAAAAACAGTCCTGGTAACAGAAAATGAAATAGAAAAAGGTCTGGCAATAGATCATCACATCATGTAGAAAAAATTTATATAAGATGCAGAATTTTGCTGCAGGGAAAAGCTAAAGTTCTGAGAGTTTGAAGGTGAAGATAAGCATAATTATTATTAGATGGTATATAAGCACTCATTATGCCAAGAAAATGCTAAATCAAATACATGTATACCACGAAGATGCGAGAGGTAACTAAGTTTAATGAGATAAAATAATGAAATAGAGTGAGATAAAACATTCCTGGAAAAAGACGTTGAAATAGAAAAGACCTGGCAAAGGACCATTCGCATCAAGTGCATACAAATTCTGCTAGATAAAGAATTTTGCTAAAGAGAACCTAGAAGTTCAGAGAATTCCGAGAAAGAAATGCGTCAAATTATTATTTTCGAGACGTGAATACAATAGGAAGTGTTGTGGCACCAGGGAGCATGGCACGCAAAATAGAAATAGTCACGCCAACTCTATCGGGACCACAATCAGTCTATTGTAAACTCCATAGAAATAGAGACAAATGGAAACCCGAAGCAAGCCAGGATAGGGACCGATACGACCCTATCGGGACCCGATCCATACAAGTCCTCTAGCTTGAATATTTTAGCACAATTAAGGTCCCAATCTAGCTAACAGGACCTCAATTTGTCTTCACCAGCACCACCTTTACTATGCAGCGCATTCTTCTTCCTGTTGAAGGTGAAACCGATAAAAGCATCCATAACGTCTTTTCCCATCTCCAAATCGAGCTTGTCACAAAACACAAGCGTCGAATACAACAACAACAAACAACAACACTCAAGCCTTTATCCCACCATGGTGGGGTCGGCTATATGGATCCTTTGTCGCCATTGCACCCTATCTTTAATCATAGCCTCATTAATACCTAAGTACACATGCGTCGAATACATAACATAAATTTGTTGCATGATTCCCAAGTGTCTTCTGCCTTAGTTGGGTCCTTCCATTCAACTAGGAGCTTCTCTTGGCCCCTATTAATGCGGGAACGAATGATTTGATAGGTATAGGAAAGACGCACCCTTCATTGATTAGTGGAAGCAGCGAGATGATCTCTAATGGTGTGCCCCTGCCGTGTTGCGCAACAAGCGCGCTCCCACCATAAGCCCCTGACGTGTCGCACGCTATTGTAGCACTTCCTGCGCTAGTAGCACCCCTATCGTGCAGCGCAACAAGCGCGCTCCCACCACAAGCCACAACAATCGCAAGTGCCGCAAGCGCAAAACGCACCCTCTGTCGCACTTTCCTACGCTAGTAGCGCCCCTGCCGCACTTTGCGTGCTCTTGCCGCACTGCTTCTGTCGTGCTCTTGCCGCAAGCTGCGCAAGTGCCGCACGCTCAGCAAGCGCAAGCGCAAGGCCGCACCCTCTCTTGCTCGCACCGGATCGATTTCGAACCTACCTCTGATACCAAGTTGAAATAAATATAGTTTTTCTTATCAATTTCTAATCACCTTACAATGTTACATTGCTCCCTTATATATACACACAAGAGGGGAACCAAATACATAATCTGAGATGTGGGACTAAATACAAAAGGAGGAGTTGGCTATACGCACACCAATTGGTGTTAAACGCACACCAATTACCAACAGAAAATGAGCAGTGTTGGGAAAACCCTTGATTTAACTTAACAAGTTATTTATAAGTGATTTGGTTTCCTAGGATAATTACTCATGTTATATAGTAAGGATAATTTGGTCATTAGAAGTCCTACGAAGTCAGTCTAGTCAAAGGCAGAAGAAAGCATTTTGAAATTTAGAAGAAAATCAACCAAGGCATAGTTGCGTCGAACAGAAGTCGACCCAACGTTGAGTAGAAGTCTACATATCTCTGACTGGTAGTCGACGTATACTCTGAAGAGAAGTCGACGCATCTCCAGTGCAAAGATCGACGCATGCGTCGATAAGTAATCGATGTAACATCGATTACTCATCTAGATTGACAGAGTTTTATTATGAAGCAGAATTCGACGCATCTGCAGTCAGAGCTCGACGCAGCGTCGAATACTCTCTCAGAAAGGAAATTTCAAAAGATTTATTTAGAGTTATTCAAATATTATGATTATGGAATCTATTCAAATTTGAAGAGTTGTTAGAAGGCTTAAGGAAAGAACTTTCTACATAATTACTGAAGGAATATTTGAAAGAAATTTGAATGTAATGGACGGGATTTCTGAAGCCTATTTTAGAAAGATTTGATCAGAGATTATTCCATTCCTTCTAAAGATAATCAACAAGAGGAAAGATTTCAAACCGGCAGAGACATAATAAGATACTCAAATTTGAAGAAGAAAAAGGCTCTCTCTCTCGACACAAAAACATACACAGACAGAAAATCTTCTTCCTTCTTCTGCTTCTCTCACTGCTACAGAATTTTTGAGACAGTGGATCAAAGCTCATAATCCTTGCTTCTTCTTCTCCAAGGATTAAACAAATACAAAAGATCCAGGCCACTGAAGTGTCAAAGAATCCTCAGATATTGCTAAAGGAGGATTCAAATTTGAAGACAACTTTTCTCTTCTTATCTTGATCTCTTTTTTCTCTTTCACTTCCTTCAACTGTGAAAAGAGTTTTTAAAATCCCTCTTTCAAAGGATTCAGACTGTGATTCAAGATCTCCTTATCAAAAGATCTAGTTGTTTGGTAAGATCACCTTATCAAAAGATCAGACTGTGTGGTTCTATAGAGTTTCTTTATCAAAAGTCTCAGTCATTAGTTCTAAGAGTCTCCTTATCAAAAGACTCAGGCACTGGTATAGTGGATTCCTACCAAAGTGGTAGAAGAGTGGAGTACCAAGATGTTTGGGAACCATTATAGCTTTTGTGTCATCTGTGTTGTGGCTCTTTTTCTATGCTTGTTTCTTATTTTATTTCGTGCATCTGTTTGTGTTGTGCTATATTTAATTTTGGTTGTGAAATCTGTGGATGATAATCTGAATCTGGTTAAGATTTTGGTAAATGAATTTAAATCTCTACTACCCCCCCCCCCCCCCTCCTGTAGAGAATTCTCAGAGGTATAACGGTTTCCTTTCAATTGGTATCAAAGCGAGGTTGATCAGAAAAGGCTAACACCTTGAACAAAAAGATCTGAACAGTTATTAAATTTATAACTATTAATATACACATCTATTTTCAAAAATGAGTTCAGATAATTTTAAGGGATTTGCATCTACAAGACCTCCAGTGTGTAATCTTGAAAATTTTGCACTCTGGAAAGCCAGAATTAAGCTCTATATGAATTTTATTGATGAAGTTATTTTTAATTCTATTCTGATAGGACCTCATATGCCCTACAAGAGGAACTCCAGTGGAAATCTCACACAAGAGATTGCTCCCAAGTCTGACTGGATAGAAGAAGAGAAGAAATCAAAAGACTGTGATGTTAAGGCCATGAATATCTTAGTGTCCACAATGTCTGATGAGATCTTTCAGAAAGTTGTTAACTGTCAATCAGCTAAGGAGATCTGGGAATCCCTATCAAGGATAGTGGATGGAAGTTTTAATGAGAAGGAAGGACAAAAGATCCCTTCTCATATTACATTATGAGAACTTTCAGAAGAAGACTGAGGAAAATGTTGTTGAAATGTATGAAAGATTCAGCATAATAGTCAATGAACTCAAGGGACTGGAAAAGGAGATCTCATTGACTAAAATCAATGGCAAACTCCTCATGTGCTTCCCAAGCACATGGGCCTCAAGGATCTGGATCATCAGAGAATCCAGATGCCACGGGGAGATCACCACTGATGTTCTGTTGGGAAAACCAAAGTCTTATAAGCTTCTAATCAGAAGTAGAGCTGAATCTAAAGCACAGGAGAAAGTCTCCACTCACAATGAAAGAACAATTGCTTTGAAGGCATCTGAGGGAGAACCTTCCAACTCTGAAGAGAAGATGTTTAATCTCCTAGCTAGAATATTCATAAGATGGGTCCGGACTGAAGATTCCAGAAAAGGGGAAAGAAGCTCAAGCAAACTAAGATTTGATAAAACTCCTAACAAGGAGGTTGTCTGCTTTGCTTGCAGAAAGTCAGGACACAGCTCCAGAGTGTCTTGATAATCAGAAGGACAAGACTCATAAGAAGGAGCACAAAAAGTAATCCTTCAAGAAGAAGGATAAGAAGAAAGGAAAAGGTTTCATTGCTGAAACCTGGAGTGACACAGAATCTGAGTCCAGCTCTTCATCTGAAAGTGAAGAAGAGATAACTGCTGAAGAAGCCTGCCTGATGGCTTTGGAAGCATCAACTGAAGAAGATCGGGTCAGGGGTTGTCTATCCACAAACCAGCTGTGGTATTTGGACAGTGGTTGCTCCAGGCATATGACTGGACAAAAATGCTTGCTCGAAAGCTATAAGGTCAAGGATGGCCTTAAGGTAATATTTGGTGACTCCAATTGTGGTCAAACCAAAGGTTATGGTATGATTAGAATTTGAGACATTACTTTCTCCATAGTAGTTTATGTTAAAGGTCTTCAACATAATCTAATTAGCATTAGTCAGCATTGTGATGGTGAATACAAAGTTGTATTCACTCACAATCTATGTCAAATTGTCAACTCAAGGTCAGATGCAATAGTGTTGTCTGGCCATAGGAAAGGAAATGTCTATGTAGTTGATTTCAATCCCAGCTCAACTGAAATATGTTTATTCAATTCTGATAGAGACAGAAATGAGCTTTGGCATAGGAGGCTTGGTCATCTAAATCATAAGACCATAGCCAAATTAGCTAGAAATAATCTAGTTAGAGGCTTGGTCAAGTGGTAAGTATAGGAGAGAAAACCCATGTAGAGCTTGTCAAATGGGCAAGCAAACCAAGTCATCATTCAAACCAATTGGTAAGAATGACTCACTTAGAAGTCTGTATTTATTGCACATGGACTTATTTGGTCCAATCTCCACTCAAAGCTTAGGAGGGAAAACCTTCACTTTGGTTGTAGTTGATGATTTTCTAGATTCACTTAGGTGTTCTTTCTGAGAGCAAAATCTGAAACCTTCAAGATCCTTTCAAGATTCATTAAACAGATTCAATCTGAATTCAACACTCAAGTTGTTATGATCAGAAGTGACCATGGTACGGAGTTTGAAAATCAGTTAATCTGTAGATTTTGTGAGGATGAAGGGATAAAACAAAGCTTTTCAGCTCCTAAAACTCCTCAACAAAATGGGGTTGCTGAAAGGAAAAAATAGAACCTTAATTGAATCAGGAAGGACATTACTGGCTGGGCCAAACCTGCCTAAGTCCTTTTGGGCCGAAGCAGACAACACTGTCAATTATGTTCTGAATAGAAGTCTTATCCATAAGACCAAATCAAAGACCCATTATGAGTTGCTGAAGGAAAAAAGCACATATAGTTTCATACTTTAGGATTTTTGGCTGCAAATAATGGAAAGAGTTATCTTACCAAATTTGACAAAAAGGTTGATGATGGTATCTTCTTAGGATACTCATCAACAAGTAAAGTCTATATGTGTTATAACAAAAAGAACTCTTAAAATAAAAGAGTCTGTGCATGTAGTATTTCATGAGGCTAACATATTTTCCAAGGGGGGGGGAACTTCCATCAACATGATTTTGCAGAAAAAAGACCCAGAAAGATTGGTTGCACAAGGGTGTAGGCAAGAAGAAGGGATAGACTATAATCAGACCTTCGCACCAGTGGCCAAACTTGAAGCAATCAGGTTATTCTTTGCTTATGCTACCTATATGAAGATACAAGTATACCAAATGAATGTCAAGAGTGTCTTCCTAAATGGTACACTACATAAAGAGGTGTATGTGAAACAACCACCAGGTTTTATCAATCATTCTTATCCCTCTTATGTTTATAGATTAGATAAAACATTTTATGGTCTAAAGCAAGCTCCAAGAGCTTGATATGAGACTCTATCCACCTTTCTTTTAGAGCATTCATTTGAAAGGGGAAAGGTGGATAAGACACTCTTCACTAGAACACATAAGAATCAATTGTTGCTAGCACAAATATATGTGGATGACATTATTTTTGACTCAACAGATCCAAAACTTTGCAAAATGTTTGTTGACCTAATGCAATCTAGATTTGAAATGAGTAGCATGGGAGAACAATCTTATTTCCTTGGTCTTCAAGTGAGGCAAAGTAATGAAAGCATTTTCATATCCCAATCTAAGTACACCAAAGAAATTATCAAGAAGTTTGGGATGAAAATGCCTCCACCATGAGAACTCTCATGGCTACAAATGTTGTGATTGATAGAGATGAAAAAGGTCAATATGTTGACCAAAAGACATATAGAGCAATCATTGACTCTCTTCTCTATCTCACAGTCAGTAGGCCAGATATTATGTTTGTCACTTGTGTATGTGCTAGATTCCAGGTAGACCTGAGCTCTGTTTAAGGATTCTAAGATATATCAAGGGTACACATGAGCTTGGCTTATGGTATCCAACAGAATCTGAATTTGAATTAGTTAGATACTCAAATGCAGATTATGTTGGGTGTAGGCTAGATAGGAAGAGCACCTCAGGGGCTTGTCAATTCCTGGGTGCTAGACTGATTTTTTGGTTTAGCAAAAAGCAAACCTCAGTCTCTACTTCTACAGCTGAAGCTGAGTATATAACAGTTGGAAGTTGTTGCTCACAAATATTGTGGATGCAAAATCAATTACTTGACTATAACTTTTCTATTAAAAACTCCACAATATTCTGTGACAGCTCAAGTGCAATTTCAATTGCATCAAATCCAGTGCTTCATAGTAGAACTAAACACATCGAAATTAGACACCACTTTCTCAGGGAGAATGTAGAGAAAGGGAAAATAACCCTTCAATATGTTCCCACTGAAAATCAAAGGGCTGATATTTTCACAAAGCCTCTTAATGATATCAAGCACAATTTTTTCATCAATGCAGTGGGAATGCTTGATGGTGCTCAGTAATATTTATGCTAAATCTATTTTTGTTATGAAAATTATTGCTAGGAAAAACAGCAAAGGATTTGAATAATTCTAAGTTTTTATTCGAAGCAACGTCGAATACAAATCGACGCAACGGCGATTTATACTCGATGTATATTTCAAGAGCCGGCAAATTATGGAGAGTATGAAACCACTCGACGCAACGTTGATTTCTAATCGTCGCATGCGTCGACAAGATGTCTAATAGTCTTGTTCAAAGCTGCGTCGACAAGATGTCTAATAGTCTTGTTCAAAGCTGCGTCGACTACCTTTCAACGTAATGTCGATTTTGCAAAGCGCGTGCAGAATTTCTTTTCGACGCCACTTAGACCTATTTTCAGCGCGCTGCTTCTGACTTATTTCCTAAAATACATCGATAGTGCCCTAACTTTCGACGTATCGTCTACTTATAACAGACAACTGTTATAAATGATTACGCTTGCAAGCTCTTCATCTTCCCCGCTCTCTACTTCCTCTTCCCATACTCTCAAGTTTGTTAAGTTCTTTGCAGGTATGAAAATGGTCTCCATGCCATCAGAGTCGAAAATTCTTGAAGCCATCAACAAAGCGTTGGCAGTATTGATTTCAGAATTCTCCTTCCGCTTCATCATCTTCTCAGACAACTGCTTCAATAAAGTTGTCACATTACAGAACTGATTGACTGACCTGTCTAGCTCTCTGCATGAACTTGAACATCAAATTATCCAACCCAATGTTCCTGCAGCGGTCTTTAAATCCTTCTGCGAGGATCTAAAGAAGGGGGAGAATCGTGTTGACAGTCACAGGGAGTGTAATCAGGATACAAACCTGGAACTGGAAATAAAAACCACTGAAAATAAAAGTCCAGATCCAAAGCACAATGCCAAATGTACATACACTATCTATACTATGTGTGCCCCAGAGAAATCCCATTTTCTCTACTCCCCTTATGTATCTGAGGGGGGCCGGCTATAAATTCGAAGTTAACTCTTGATATGTCAGAGTCAGCAGCTGTGAAGAATTCTACCATTCAGGGGGAGTCTTTAACCCAGGGGGGAAGGAGTTGTATTCATATGATATAGAACTTCAAAAGAGAATGAAAGAACACAGGATGTGGGTTGACTCTCCAAGGCCTGTGACTCCAGAGATGAGTTCTTCAGTTGAATCAACTACAGCTTTAGAGGTAACTATACCAATACTGAAAGAGGTTGCAGCAGATATCCTGACTCTCACTCCGGAACAGGAGCTGAAGATTCCTGAACAAAACCAAGCAGTGCCTCCAATAGCTGAAGAAGGCACACCAATAATGATAAAGGAACTTGTACCAATTTCAGAGAAGATGAAGATGTCTGCACCAGTCCCAGAATCCACTTCAAGAAAAAGGTCGGCAGAACCCATGCCTGTATGGAGAGGGTTTATAGAAGCTGAAAGGAAACAATATGACAAGAATAAACCTCGCAGGAAGAAATATCAGAAAAATAACATGCCAGTATGGAAAAGGTTTACAAAAGCTGAAAGGAAACAATATACCAAGGATAAATCCTACAATAGACAATACCAGAAAATTGATATTCCAAAGAATACAATGAAAGTATACAAGAATCCTGAGCTGGAAAATGTTTTTGAAGAAATTAGAGAAAGAGATAATGATGAATATGAGGCTACTATGAAGGAGAAGGCGGACAAAATGAAGGTGTTTCTTGATTAAACTCAGGAAAGGGAAAACCAAGGAGGGCATTTTGAATGAACCAACAATTGTAATACCTAATACAATTTTTGATCACAAAAGATATGCTAAGAAACATCCTCAAGCACAAGTCATTGAATCTGCAGGACAACTTCAAAAAGAAGGTATTGGTTTTATTGAGGACTAAATTCCTTATGAAGATGATATTGAAAGACAGATTATTTTTGTAAAGCCTTTAGCTCCAACTGCCAAAGAACCTGATTCCGAACCTTTAGCTGAAGACCCTCAAAGGCCTGAGTGTCCTGAAAACAAGCTCGAGTTGATAAATGAATTATCAGCAAAAATCTTGGCTTTTGGCCTGGGATTAAATGCAGCTTCCCCTTATGCTGAAACAGAGATCAAGAAGTTGTTCAAAATGTATATTGACATTCAAGAACATCCAGACAGGGCAAGACCAGCACACTTTGAGTATGTTAAAAAGACTTCCAAAAAGTTATACATTGGTTTTTCTGAATTTCTTAAAACCCGAAAATAGTTTGCTGCTCTTGAACATTAGGTCTAATACTATTTATAAAGGAATGGTTTTGAAACATGACATTATATTTATGGCTATCATGTTGCGTCGAATAGAAGTCGACGCAAAGTTGATTGGACGTCTACGTATTTCTGGCTGGCAGTCGACGTATACTCTGAAGAGAAGTCGACGCATCTCTAGTGCAAAGATCGAAACATGTGTCGATAAGTAATCGACGTAACATCGATTACTCAGTCAGATTGATAGAGTTTTATTATGAAGCAAAATTCGACGCATCTTCAGTCAAAGCTCGACGCAGCGTCGAATACTCTCTCAGAAATGAAATTTCAAAAGATTTATTTAAAGTTATTCAAAGATTGTGATTATGGAATCTATTCAAATTTGAAGAGTTGTTCGAAGAAGACTTAAGGAAAGAACTTTCTACAGAATTACTGAAGGAATATTTGAAAGAAATTTGAATGTAATGGACGGGATTTCTGAAGCCTACTTTAGAAAGATTTGATCAGAAATTATTTCATTCCTTCTGAAGACAATCAACGAGAGGAAAGATTTCGAACTGACAGAGACATAAAAAGATACTCAAATTTGAAGAAGAAAAATGCTCTCACTCTCGACACAAAAACATACACAGTCAGAAAATCTTCTTCCTTCTTCTGCTTCTCTCTCTCTCTGCTACAGAATTTTTGAGACAGTGGATCAAAGCTCATAATCCTTGCTTCCTCTTCTCCAAGGATTAATCAAATACAAAAGATCAAATCCACTGAAGTGCCAAAGAATCCTCAGAAATTGTTGAAGGAGGATTCAAATCTGAAGACAACTCTTCTCTTCTTATCTTGATCTCTTTCTTTCTCTTCCACTTCCTTCAACTGTGAAAAGAGTTTTTAGAATCCCTTTTTCAAATGATTAAGTCTGTGGTTTAAGATCTCATTATCAAAAGATCTAGTTGTTTGGTTAGATCACCTTATCAAAAGATCAGACTGTGTGGTTCTTAGAGTCTCCTTATCAAAAGACTCAGTCACTGGTTCTAAGAGTCTCCTTATCAAAAGACTCAGGCAATGGGATAGAGGGTTTCTACCAAAGTGGTAGAAAAGTGGAGCACCCAGATTTTTGGGAACCACTATAGTTTTTATGTCAATTGTGATATTGATCTTTTGCTATACTTGTTTCTTACTTTATTTCCTGCATCTGTTTGTGTTGTGATATATTTAATTCTGGTTGTGAAATTTGTGGATGATAATCTGAATCTGGTTAAGATTTTGGTAAAGAAATTTAAATCTTTATTCACCCCACCCCCCCCTCTAGAGAATTCTCAAAGGTATAATTGTTTCCTTTCAAGCAATACCTACTCCGCTCGCATCGAAAGTGTCGCTAAGGAGAGTGGTTGTATTTTAAAATCAATAACCAAAGCTGAAATCGGAACCTTTGTATTGTTCGTCACAAACATCACAACTCATTTCTTCTGCAAACGCTTCTTCATCCAGGCGTACAGTGTTCCGAATAAAGATCTAAAAATAGAAAAAAACGAGGTATGTTTCAATTTTTTATAAATCATTTTTGCTCTGTTATTCCTGCTTATCATAAAATTTGTTGATCTTCATGGAGCTCACCCCCCCCCCCCCTCTAGAGAATTCTCAGAGGTATAATTGTTTCCTTTCAAGCAGTACCTACTCCGCTCGCATCGAAAGTGTCGCTAAGGAGAGTACTAGTATTTTAAAATCAATAACCAAAGCTGAAATCGGAACCTTTGTATTGTTCGTCACAAACATCACAACTCATTTCTTCTGCAAACGCTTCTGCATCCAGGCGTACAGTGTTCCGAACAAAGATCTAAAAATAGAAAAAGACGAGGCATGTTTCAATTTTTTTATAAATCATTTTTGATCTGGTATTCCTGCTTATCATAAAATTTGTTGACCTCAATGGAGCTCAATAGTGATCCCCATGGAGATTATAAATGATCATGTTAAAGCTTTTTTATTCGCCTTAAAAAACAGGGTAAAACTCCTTGTAGATCATTTATTTATCATTTATTTTTAATCTCTACAAAGATCAAATGTGATCTCCATTTCAACTCTATGCATGGAAACTGTAATATTATACTCATTGTTATATTATTTTCATGGCCCCGTCATGTTTATAGGCTGCCAACAATACGACTAATGCATTTCTAGTAGTCTAAAGTGAAGAAGCTTATGAATTGTATTGTCAGTATGAGAGTAGGGTTGGATTTAGCATTCGTAAATGTAGAGAAATTGTATAAAACCTTGTAGTATATTTACTTGAGGGATAAATACAAGTATGAGTACAAATATATAGGAAGAGAGAGGATGAAGAAATCCTATACAGGAGATGTGGGACTAAAAGAGAGAAAGATAAATGGGCCTAATATATGGGCCTTTACATAGGCTTTCCTATATTCTCTAACACTCCCCCGCAAGCTGGAGCGTACAAGTCGTAGGCACCCAGCTTGGATAAGAACTGGTGGTATAATGGCCGAGGAAGAGCTTTAGTCATGATGTCAGCAACTTGTTTTGCAGCTGGGACATGTTCCAATTCTATCTTCTTTGACTGAACCTTTTCCCGGATGAACTGACAATCAACTTCAATATGCTTTGTCCGCTCATGAAACACAGGATTCTTGGCAATATGAATAGCAGCCTGACTGTCACAAAGAAGAGTTGCCGGAGAGGAGAGTTTGACACCTAAATCTCCCAAAAGTCCTTCAAGCCAGGCTAATTCAGATGCGACAGCAGCCATAGCTCTATATTCAGCCTCAGCCGAGGAGCGAGCAACCACAACCTGTTTCTTGCTACGCCATGTTATAAGATGAATACCAAAGTACATATAAAAACCAGTCGTGGAACGCCTGTCATCAGGAGAGCCAGCATAGTCAGCATCCGAGTAAGCAAGAAGAGATGGCGAGGTGGATGGTTTGTAGACAAGGCCTTGTCCAGGAGCAGTTTTCAAGTATCGGAGAATGCGCTCAACAGCTTGGAGATGAGAAGTCCTCGGAGTGTGCATGAAGCGACTTACAATGCCGACGGCAAACGAAATATCTGGTCGAGTAACTGTAAGATAAATCAGCTTCCCAACCAAACGACGGTAGTACTCTGGATTCTCAAGGAGTTGATCAGTCTCAGAACCAGTTGCACATAACTTTTGGTTTGAATCCATAGGGGTATTTGCAGGTTTACAGCCAGAGAAACCTGCCTCTTGAAGTAAGTCAATGCAGTATTTTCGTTGGGACAGGACTAACCCATCGGGTCGACGAGCGACTTCAATTCCGAGGAAGTATCTAAGATTGCCAAGATCCTTTGTTTGAAACGCCGAGTTCAGATGCTCCTTGAGTTGTTGTATCCCAGAGATGTCGTCCTCAGTGATCAAGATATCATCAACATACACAAGGAGGATCACAGTTCCCGTGGGTCCTTCTTTGATGAATAGCGAGAAATCAGCAGAGCTTCGTCGAAAACCAAGTGCCAGTAGGACTTTGCAGAATTTTTCAAACCAAGCTCTCGGAGATTGTTTGAGGCCATAGAGAGATTTCAGAAGGCGGCAAACATAGGCAGCACGAGACTCCCCCGTGGTCTCAAACCCGGGAGGTTGGTACATATACACTGGCTCTTGTAGATCACCGTTCAAGAAGGCGTTCGTGATATCTAACTGAAGAAGAGGCCAACGGCGGTGGACAGCAACGTAGATCACCACACGAACGGTGTTTAACTTGGCTACAGGGGAGAAGGTTTCATCGTAGACCAAGCCCTGTTGTTGAGTGAAACCGCGGGCAACGAGACGAGCCTTTAAGCGGTCAAGAGTCCCATCGGCATTTTGTTTGACAGCGAAGACGCATTTGCAGCTGACACAGTGTTGGCCAGGAGGAAGAGGTACCAGCTCCCAAGTGTGATTAGCGCGGAGAGAGACCATCTCTTCCTCCATCGCAGCACGCCACCCTGGATGTTGTAGCGCTTCCTGCACAGAGTTAGGGAGGGAAATGGAAGAAAGAGAGGTAGCAAACCGGTGAAGAGGTGGAGATAGCCGGTAGAGAGACACGTGGTTTGCCATCGGATGAGCTGTAGAGGCGGAGGCCGGATCAACCGCTGATGGAGAGGCATCGGTAGTAGAGGGCGTCTGACGGGGACCATCCTTAGATTTACGACGAGAGTATACTTGAATGATGGGAGGAGGTTGTTCAGGAGATGGAGATGGTGAAGGTACCGTAGGGGGCAGAGATGGTGAGGGTGTAGCGTCCGTCGGAACAAAAGGACGAACAATAGTGGAAGGTAATGTGCTTGGAACAGAGGGAGAGTGGAATGATTGATCTTCACAGAACGTAACATCAGGTGAGACAATGGTTTTGCCGGTTGTTGGAGAGTAGCACACGTATCCTTTTTGGGTCCGAGAATAGCCGACAAACATATACTTGGCAGCTCGTGGGGCAAGTTTATCGATAGGCGGACCGAGAAGGTGGACGTAGCAGACGCAACCAAAAATGCGAGGTGGAATAGTAAAAAGAGGAGTGGAGGGGAAGAGTAGTGTCATGGGAGTGGCAAAGTTAAGAACAGAGGAGGGCATGCGGTTAATGAGATGGCAAGCAGTGGAGACGGCAAAGTTCCAGTATTCCGTAGGAACCCGCATTTGAACCATGAGTGCCCGAGCAACATCCAGAAGGTGACGATTTTTCCGTTCAGCAACGCCGTTTTGTTGGGGGGTATAGGCACAAGAGGTTTGGTGAATTATGCCAAACTCTGTGCAGAGAGTAGAAAAGGAGCGGTCAGTGTACTCGCGAGCGTTGTCAGTTCGAATTATTTTAAGTGTAGTGGAGAATTGGGTCTGTGATTCAGTCACAAAGGCACGAAACACAGATGGTAGCTCAGAGCGATCATGAAGTAAATATAACCAGGTAACACGGGAATAATCATCAATAAAAGTTACAAAGTAACGATAGCCATTAATACTTGGGACCTTATAAGGGCCCCATACATCAGAATGTACTAAAGATAACGGAGTCGTGCTCCGGGTACATGAAGGGGAAAAGGAAGAGCGATGTTGCTTGCTGTAGATGCAGGCTTCGCAGGTAAACTCGTGAAGAGGTACATCAGGGAGAGCTTTGCGGAGGACTGGAAGAGGAGCATGTCCAAGACGGCGATGCCAGTCGGCTGTGGAGACAGTCAGGAGAGTGGTAGGTGGGAGATCCAAGAGATAAAGCCCATTCATCAGCCTACCGCTACCAATGATACTCCGTGTGCGGCGATCCTGAAAAACAAAAGAAGAGGAAGAGAAGGTTACACAGCAATCAAGATCCTGTATCAAACGACTCACAGAGAGTAAGTTGAAAGGAGAGCCCGGAACATGAAGAACCGAGGAGAGCATTAGAGTGGGAGTGAGGTGCAGATCAGCAGCACCAGCAACCGGAGTAGTAGCGCCATTTGCAACAACAATAGACGGAGGGTGAGACGTCTGTATATACTGAGGTGGTTTCTGGGAGGTGATATGATGTGTCGCTCCAGAATCTACGATCCAATGAGAACAGTGAGATAGGCAGGTTATACCTTCAGTAAAGAAAGAAGCAACTGAGCCAGGAGAACGGCCAAGACTGCCTTGAAGCTGTTGGAACTGGGAGCGTAGGTCATCATATTCCTGTCGGGTAGGACCAGGCTGATCGGCTGGGGAAGACGCAGCAGGAGGCACCGAAGTAGCAGCAAGATGAGGAGGGAGACCATGCTTACGGTAGCAGGTTGTTTCACGATGACCGTCACGGCCACAGTAAGTACATTTTAAAGGAGGTCGGCCACCTCGGCCTCGTCCCCGAGACGGGGGACACCGCGAGCAGAGGAACCAGGAGAAGGTGTTGGAAGGAGCGGCTGTTGGAGAAGAGCCGGAGAAAAACTTTGCAGGGCCTCTGATGGAGGTGTGACCTTGATAAGCATGGAGCAGATAGCAGACAGAGACGGTATGGTAGTAGAGGAGAGTATCTGAGCTCGAACGCTATGTAGATGAGGAGGTACGCTATAGAGTAGCATAGCAATGGTCACTGCCTCTTTATGTGATCGCTGAATAGCGAGATCCGGAGTGGGAGGCTGATACTGAAGCCAAGCCTCATGAAGAGTCTTTGCCTTGGCGACATGAGAGAGCATGTCATCGGGCGCGCCAGGCTTAAGGTTCTGAAGGTCAGATATGATGTCATACAGATGTTGGAGACTGTTCTGCCTAGAGTAGAAGGCATGAAGTTCATCCCACATGGCTTTGGCGGTGTCATGATACATAGCCATCCTGTACGGATCCGAGTCCATGGAGTTGAGAAGCCACGTTTGGACACGGCCATCATCCTTAAGCCAGTCAGCAGTAGGCGCTGTAGTAGCCTGGGTTAAGTGATGAAGGAGTCCTTTGGTCTGTAAGACTCGACGCACCGAGTGCACCCATTCCACAAAGTTACGCTTCCCGGTAAGGGAGATAGTGGTAATGCGAAGTTCGTCACGAACATCGAAGATAGGAGCAGCAGTCGGAGCAGGCGACGGAATGGTAGTGGAGGAGGAATCGTCGAGGGCCATTGGAAGAGAAGCCGGCTAGAGCAGCAGAAGCTCTCTGGAGGGACAGCGGTCTCGGCGAACAGAGCAGATCGCAGCAGCAGCAGCGAACAGAACCGAGCAGCGCTATGTGGAGCAGCAGTCTTGGCGAACAGAGTAGCTCGCAGCGGACAGAGGAGATCGCAGCGATCTCGGCAGGTCGCAGATGGCCCGGGGATGGAGCACAGATCGCAGACTGGCGAACGCAAGAGGAGCTCGCGGAGCAAGCAGGAGTGGAAGCCGCACGGCCTGAGATCGCAGGAGCACAGGGGGGTTGCGGTTGGAGACCGCAAGAAGAGCTCGCGGCGAAGAGATCGCAGCGAGGAGGATTACGGGAGACCGCTCGAGCCTTTGCGGGAAGGAGTTCGCTGGCAGGCAGTAGAGAAGGGTTACGGAAGAAGAGACCGCTCGAGCCTTTGCAGAAGAGACCGCTCGAGCCTTTGCAGAAGAGACCACTCGAGCCTTTGCGGAGCAGAGCAGAAGCGCGGGAGGTAGAAGGAGGTGGGTCCCACGGGCCAAAGTATGCAGGCTATAAAAGCCAAGAAGAGGAGAGGGAAGCTTGGGGGGGGCAATGCTGGAAGCTGAGTTCGCAGCAGGGGAGCGGTCTCAGAAAAGGAGACCGCGAGATTGCAGCAGGGGGGGCGGTCAGAAAATTGGAGACCGCAAAATTTGGACCGAGTGCTCTAATACCATGTAGAGAAATGGTATAAAACCTTGTAGTATATTCACTTGAGGGATAAATACAAGTATGAGTACAAATATATAGGAAGAGAGAGGAGGAAGAAATCCTATACAGGAGATGTGGGACTAAAAGAGAGAAAGATAAATGGGCCTAATATATGGGTTTTTACATAGGCTTTCCTATATTCTCTAACAGTAAATAGCATAAATTATGTTGGTCGGGTACAAAAATTCTTAAGCCACGTGAATATTATTGCTCTAAGTCCGGATTAAAAAGAGCGGCCAAAGTTTCTGATTCAGAATTTAAATTTCGTCATTTAGAAATTAGAATAAATTGTCTGACGGTTACTATTTTTGATGCCAACAAAGAAGATAAACAGCTGACTTGTTGGCAAATTTGTGGAAGAAAATAATCATAATCTTGCTAGTGAAAATGAGCAGTACATACTCCGTTCACATATGAGTGTCGCTAAAGAGAATGGCAGTATTTTAAAATCAATGACCGAAGCTGGAATCAGAAGCTCTAATGCATACTCTTACCTTGCAGATGAAGTAGGGGGATCCCAAAGTTTGGGATTTACTAAAAGAAATGCATATGTTTTTATTGATAAGGAAAGAAGAGCAAAAATAGATTGTGGCAACGCCGCTAGTCTGTTAGAACTACTTAAGGAACGTCAAGTTAGAGATAAAATATTCTCTTTCAATGTTCAAGTCGATGAATTGAATAGATTGACAATTTTTTTATAAATAGATGATCAAGGTAAAATAGATTACAAGTGTTTTGGTTACGTACTTACATTCGACAATACTTACAGAATGAAGATGTAACATCTCAAAATTCTGACCCGACCAATTAAACTATCTAGGGGACCTAGCTGGTTCAATCGACCTATTTTGGTGAGTTTATTTGGGGCAAGTGAGACCTTGTTGGTCTGGTAACCTGACTACAACTTGGCTTACCCCGTACACCTTGAGCTACAGTGACTCAAAAATGATTTCTGAGCAAATTAATTCAGAATGGATTCCGGTAAGTGGTGTTGCACTCGTATGACCCATACAAACTCAACGATGTTTGTAGCGTTCCATTCCGATGAGAATCGTAGAAGTTGACAAAACGGGTCACGTCGAACTGTGTGACGACTCGAATATGTGAATTTGACTAAATGACCTCATAATCGATCTCAGTTGGTTTCATTGGACTCGTAAAGTCAATACGAGTCCAACAGGATCGTCTATCAATTATGATGAGTATCAGAGAATTTGTTGTGCAGACGCAGTTTTAAGTAACGCATTTTCCCAAAAAGGTGAAATTGAGAAAATGACCTCAGAATCGATCTCACTTGGTTTCGTTAGACTTGTAAAGTCAATACGAGTCGGAATCGCTCGCGCTCAATTCCGATAAGTATCGGAGAATTTGACGTGCGAACATAGTTTTAAGTAATCTATTTACCCAAAAAGATGAAATTGAGTAAATGACATCATAATCAACCTCAGTCATTTCGTTATACTGGTAAAGTCAATAGGAGTCCAACGGAATTGACCGTGCTCAATTCCGATGAGTATCGAAGAATTAGTCGTGCGGGCACGGTTTTTAAGTATCTCAATTATTCAAAAAGATGAAATCGAGCAAACGGCCTCGAAATTGATCTCAGTCAGTTTCGTTAGACTCGTAACGACAATACGAGTACAACGGAGTCGTCCATGTGCGATTGCGACATCGTTAGAGTAGTTTTCGACGTTTAAGTCAAATTGGCCACAAACGCTCCGAGAAGCATAAAATGAGCAAATGAACTCGGGATTGACTCGGATCGTTTCAATGGATACGTATCGACGAGACAGCCGTAACGAGCCCTTCCAAGTCAAATTTCAAGTCCTCTAGAGCGATATATAATGTTTCAAATGGGACGGGGAAGGGACTTCTAAAACATTAAATAACAAAAAACATATATAGTTTTATAACCTAATCTACTATTCACCATCCCTTACCTCACAAACCAACAACCGCCTCTACCAGCCCTATCAAAACTAATTGCTCGGAATCCTGGGATCTCAAAAAATCCCTGGCAAGATTCATTTCATGCAGTCTAGGCGGACAGTCTCATTCAATCTGCCATGTTTGCCTGCAGAAAAGGAGAAGCTCGACGTCCTCTGACCGTCGGACCGCACGATCAGCTTTAGTTTCTTCTAAGTGTTATTTGCACACCATGTAACCTCTCATTCTTGTCATGTTCTCTTGTACCCTGGGCAATTTTGTAATTACGAGCTTATCTGTACAGGTAAGCCCCCCTTAGTATAAATAGGGGTGCACGGTCCCCAAAAAGGGCATGTTGACTCGATCCCAAAGCAGTTTCTCGCTACTGCAGACTCGAGTTCATCTCTTTTCGGTGATCTCTACGGCCTCTCATTAGACAATCTCTGTAACCACTTTTAAAGTGATTAACAAGATCGTCCGCAACAAGTGGTATTCGCCATTGCGGACAAATTTGGCCTCACCACTCTGCGGCCTCTGCTCTTTTCACTTCGGTTAGTCCTCGACAGCCATAAAGTAACCGACGGGTCGCAGTTTCCTCATTCCCCTTAGCGTTAATTTGTGGAGGTGCATATTTTGCACCAACAGAACGAACACGCGATCTTCAGATCTGAGTTGTTCGGCGAACAGTTCGGCTAAGATGGCTGATCGCGATATTCAGCAGTGTCCGCCAGCAGGATTCAGACTCAGTGTGAGTAATGCGACCATCGTGGAAGCCCTAGAGATCAGATTCAAGCAAGCTCGCCGCGAGATTGCACAACATATGGAACAATGATGCAGGCGCTCGTTCAGATAACCCACTGACTAGCTCCCCAAACCAATGTAGCCCCAACCCCTCTGGCCGGTCCGTAAGTTCCTCCAGTCGGTGCCCCAGCCCCCAAGTCGTTCAGCAAGCTCCTCTTATTCGCCAGCCCGTTCTGACCGCGCCTCCTCTGCGACCTCGGGCCGAAGAGTTCGTCGTTTCCCGACGAGATTTCTTCCGAGCAGCCGCTCAAGGAGCCCCCAGAGTTCTGAATTTCCAAGAAAACAATGGCAATACTCCTGTTGAGGAAGAAGAGGAGTCTTCTCCTTTTTCTGATCGAGTCCGTTGGGAACCTGTTCCCAATAGATTTAGAGAGTCTCGTCTTCTCTGGACGAGAAGATCCCATCTGCCATCTCCAAGCCTTCGAGTCAGTTGTTTCGATGAGGACACTTTCTGATGGGGTCAGTTGCAAATTGCTTGCCACAGCCTTCGATGGCAAGGCAAGAGAATGGATTTACAAACTCCTCCCTCAGTCAGTGGCCTATTTTTCTGACCTCCGAATAGAGGTCCTCTTGAGATTTGCTACCTCCAAGAAGAAGAGCAGTGGTCCGGCAGCCCTCTTCCAAATCAGGCAAGGTGAAGATGAGACTTTGAGTCACTTTGTTGATAGATTCCAAGAAGAGATCTCGGGGATTCGCATGTGGATCCCACTATGTACCAAGTTGCCTTCACTTGTGGCCTTCAAGAAGGTCTGTTCAAGTTCAAAGTTAACAGCAAAATCTCGGGCTCTTACCAAGAGTTAATCGGAATGGCAAACCGCTTCATAGAAGGAGAGATCACCAACCCAGCTTTTATCTCTTCATTGTCTCAACTTGTTTAAAAGAAGTCAGGAGGACCTCCTTCAACCTCAACCTCTACTGCTGCTAACGTCCTCCAAGCCCCCACCCCCATCAAGAGTTCTTCCCAACAGCACAAAGGGGCAGAAATTTCCGTCATCATCGCCCTCACTACAATCACCAACAGTTCCATCAGATGAGGCCTCAGAGGCCAGCTCCACCTCAACCAGCTCCTCACTACTTCCAACCATCCACCTCCATGAACCAACCTCCTTCCCGTTTACAACCCTCAACCTCAGTATGATGATTCTCAGGACTCATATACAAATCTAATCCTTCTGATGAATGAAGTAGTTCAGATTCTGCATAAGCAGTCTTACTATAGAAGGTCAGCACCCCTCAAGTCCGACATAAGAAGTCGGAATCGAGCGCTTTATTGTGAGTATCACAAGGAAAGGGGTCATTTAATACAAAACTGTTGAGCTCTCTGAATTCTCATCGAGAGACTATTGAAGGAAGGAAAACTTCAGAATTTAATCCTCGGGAAGGAAGGTGACAAGCCCGCTTCTGCCAAGGGCAAGGAAGTCGTCGAAGTACACCTCCAAGTTCAATGGGAGTGTGTGGGAGTAGATGACATCGGCCCTCTTGGGAATGTCAATTGCATCAATGAATGTATAGAAGTTGATGATGAAGGACAGCTAGGCCGTCTGTTTTGCATCCACGGGGGAACTGGGCTCGAGTCCTCCTGAAAGGATAGCATAGAAAGAGTGTCACGTTCAGAGGTTGCGGCAACCTCTTCTTCAACTCCTCTTCGAGGAAGTGTCATCTTTAACCAGAATGACCTCCCTCAGACTGCCAATCCCTTCAATGATGTTGTCGTCATCAAAGCGTTCTTAGAAAACTACACGGTACCAAAAATCTGGATAGATACCGGTAGTTCTATAAATCTTTTTTTTAAGCCAACCTTTGAGGCCTTGAAGACCCTTCATTAAAGAGCTCGCGCGATTTTGTTGTAATTTGTCTTTTTACTTGACGAATTTGCTAAAATTTGTGGTGATGGTTTCTTAACACAGCTTATAATCATGTTGTGTGTCATCGATCCCCCCTATTTTGATGAATTCATGTTGTGATTCATTGATATGTGAAGTTTTTTCTAGATGATTTGATGTTAACAAATAATGTGGTATCTATAACATTTTTGGGTGTTTTTAGCATAGCGCGGTGCTTTTAACAAAAATGTGCACATAGCCATTGATGCAAAGTAGATCCTTTTGTTTTTATTATCATACAAGGAGAGCATTATTCTTGAGGTGTACTTCAATTTCTTTGGCTCCAACTTAAGGAGGTGTTAAAATATTACATGTTCCTTTAATGTCAGATACAAAAGAAAATATAATATATCTTGAAGCCCAACGAGTATATATTGAGACCAAGGAACCGTAAAAAATTTCCTCTCTTAGCAAGAACAGAAAGTCGTGATTTCTTTCGCATATTATTACTAACTACTAAGAGATGAACGATGATGTAAGTGTTAGAAATTTTAATTATAAACATTCATTTCATAAATGTTTATTGGAGCCTTGTATGGTGTTTGGTGTTTCGTGTTTGGTTCCTCATTATAGATGAAAAGCTCCAAAACCAAATTGGAGGGAACCCAAATAATTTGGAGGGAAACCTTTCATAAATGAAAGGATGAACTCATTAGTCCAACCATGCTCATTTGTTTTCTAGCTAGAGGGTATATATATGTTTTCACTCATTCTTATTTGTTCAAAAGAACATAAGGAGAAACTATGAACCACACACGCGCGCGCGCGCGCGCGCGCACCGCACCGGACCGGATCCGGATTTGGATTTGGATTTGGATTTGGGGAATAATTGAATTGAATTGTAATTTTTGTACAAAATAGTTTTTGAGTTTTTATTCAGAGCAACGTCGATTAGAAGTCGACTTGCGTCGAGTGAAACTCCAAGTCGCGTCGACCGCCAGTGTTGCGTGCCTGCGTCGAGTAGAACTCGAACCTGCGTCGACTGGCATTCGAAGCTGCGTCGGCAGGATAGACTCCAGTCGAAGCTGCGTCGAATTGATTTCGACGCACCCGTCTCGCATCGTGCTGCTTTGAATGTAATTCGAAGCTGCGTCGAAGGGGCTTCGACGCTGCGTCGAATAGAAGTCCAAGCACTTTCGTTTTACGCGTTTTCTTAACCGCTCATTTACGCGTGTTTCTCATCATTATTTACGTTGGAAATATTCAACGTTTCTCTTCCCGATTATGAGCCTTCCAATTATAACCGTTAATACTTATTATGGTTTTAACATTGCCGTTTTCAAGATCCTCCTTTTCCGGAGATTTTCTGTCTTTATATATTGTCGTTCTTCTTAGAAAGAACGATTGCTCTCATATGCTCTTCTGCTCTCTCTGTTTTAACGATCTTCTACGTGATTCCTCTTCTTTACATTTGCTTCATCAAGTGATTGTTCGGGTGCTCTGTGCTTCTTCGGTGTCCGCGCACATCGGAGTTTCGGGATCTAGCCGGGTGTTGTACCTTGGAGGAGTGAGCATCGGTTGAAAGCCCTGTCGGAGGGTGGTGCAACTTTTTTAGGGCAGTGACCACACGCCTTACCCAGGCTCGATTCTGAACTATAGATTACTCTCTTATTTATTTCTCACCTCCTTCATGCAATATTATTAATATTGTTGTTCATATAAATAGTTCTGCTGATTCTGCAAAGATTTTAAAACCGAAAATTATATTATTTTGTATATTAATATAGGAATATAGGAAAATTATTCCAACAATCTACAGAAGTTGTAATTCCACATCAACAGAATAAATAAAATCAAATAATCAAATGATTATCTCTGTTTAATTGTTTACATGTACTGTTATTTACTATATGTTTTATAAATTCCAGAAATCTGTAATGACATCTAGATCTGAGGATTCTGCCGGGATTAAACCGGAGAAATTTAACGGAAACGGTTTTCGTCGTTGGCAAGCACAAGTCGAATATTGGTTAAACACCTTAGGTCTTTTATCTGCAATCTTTGATGTTCCCACTGTAGAAACTGAAAACCGCAGCGCTGCAACTGCAGTCGCTTCAACTCTACCATCGTCATCATCCTCAACTGCAAATATCACTAGGACATACGTTAGACGTATCCCTTATAGAGATCCGGTAGATATAGAATATCATTGTCGCAACCGAATCCTGAGTGCTTTGTCTGATAACCTCTACGATATCTTCCTTCAATATCGTACAGCCAAGGATTTGTGGTATGCTCTTGAAGCACGTTATAACCTAGACAATGCGGGTATAGAACATTACAACGTTTCTAACCTCCACAAATTCAAGCTTGATGCCTCCAAGCCCATAAATCCTCAACTCCATCAACTTGATGAGATGTTGTCCAAGATCCGAGCCGATGGCTCAATTCTTTCCGAAAATTATTTAGTGGCATGTCTCATTGATGCACTTCCTGATTCCTGGTCCGGCTTTAGCACTAGACTAAGGCATGATCAATCAAACCTTACTTACGTTCAAATCCAAAATGCTATCCGCATAGAGGAGGAACATAAGTCTAAAAATTCTAAAAACCCCAAAAACCTTGCTCCTAAAGTAAATCTCACTGAATCGCAAGGCAATCATTCTTCCCACCATCACTTCAAAGCCAAAGGAAAGAACCATAAGAAACCTTTCCGTCCAGGTTCCCGCCATCAGAAACCAAATCATCCCAAGCTTGGTCTTTCAAACCAAAACCCAGGTAAAGGGAAATGGTGCTTCATCTGCGGCCGCACAAACCATCTGTCTACCAACTGCTTCTACAAAAAGACAGAACCCGTGATTGGCAAGTCTCGTGGAGACAAGCCTCAGGCCAACAAGATCCAAGCACCGGATCAACTTATCTTCAGGTTAGATTATTCTCCAAGTCTTCTTCTCACTTGTTCATCAGATTGGTGGCTTGATTCTGGAGCAAATGTTCATACTTGTTTTGATCGTTCTTGCTTTGACACCTTTCAGGACATCAGTGGAGGAAGCGTGATCTTAGGAGATGCTTCTTCAGCACAAATACTTGGACGCGGGCGAGTGGATCTTAGGTTGACATCCGGGAAGACACTAGCCTTGCAAGATGTACTTTATGTGCCGAGAGTTAGGAAGAATCTTGTGAGCGGATCCTTGCTAGTGAAGAAGGGTTATAAAATTGTCTTAGAGTCAAATAAAGTTGTAATAACATTTAATGATGTTTTTATTGGTAAAGGATATATATGTGATGGTTTATTTAAATTAAATGTTGCTGATTTAGAAATAAATCAGATTTCATCTTCTTCTATTTCATGTTCAAATTCAGATTTTTGGCATGCTAGATTGGGACATGTAAATTCAGATTCTATGAAAAGAATGATGTCTTTAAATTTAATTCCGAAATTTAATACTGCGCCAAGTTCTAGATGTGAAATATGTGTACAATCTAAATTTTCTAGAAAACCTTTTAAAGCAGTGGAAAGAACTTCAAAACCTTTAGAGTTAATTCACTCGGATGTGTGTGACTCGAACCGCCAACCCACTAGAGGTGGAAATAAATATTTTGTAACCTTTATTGATGATTTCACTAAATATTGTTACATATATTTATTAAAAACTAAAGATGAAGTCTTTTCATATTTTAAGATTTTCAAAGCGGAAGTAGAAAATCAATTAGGATCATCGATTAAAATTCTTAGAACTGACTGAGGTGGAGAATACACTTCGAATGAACTAACCCAGTTTTGCCAAGAACATGGGATTATTCATCAAGTGACTGCTCCATATTCTCCCCAATCGAATGGTGTAGCTGAACGCAAAAATCGGACCTTGATGAACATGGTCAATGCCATGTTAGCCGAGTCTGGTGCTCCAGAAAATCTTTGGGGTGAAGCGTTGCTCACCTCCTCTTTCATCTTGAATAGAATTCCTTCAAAACATAACGACAAAACTCCTTTTGAATTATTTAAATTAAGGAAACCTAACCTCCTAATTCTTCGAGCGTGGGGGTGTTTGGCTAAGGTAGCAATTCATGAACCTAAAAGAAAGAAAATAGGACCTAAAACATTAGATTCCATCTTTATAGGTTATGCTTCCGATAGTAGTGCTAATAGGTTTCTTATCACCAACTCACTAATTAGTGAAATATCAAACAATACTATAATAGAAGCCAGAGATGCCGTTTATTTCGAAGATAAATTCTCATATAAAATAGACAACACATCTCAACCTTCTTCTAGCTCAATTCAACCTTCCTCTTCTATAGATCCATTAGAAACTGGTGAACCTAGAAGAAGCAAAAGGGTTAGAACCGAAAGAACATTTGGAGAGGATTACTTCACTTACCTAGTTGAAGGAGATCCAAATTCATATGAGGAAGCTATGAAGTCATCTGACTCTCCTTTTTGGAAAGAAGCCATAAATGCCGAAATTAATTCTATTCTAGAAAACAAAACCTGGATTCTAACTGATCTTCCATCTGGTACCAAAGCCATAGGTTGTAGATGGATCTTTAGGAAGAAATTAAATCCTGACGGTTCCACAGAAAAATATAAGGCTCGCCTTGTTGCTAAAGGCTATGCGCAAAAACAAGGGATAGATTATTTGGATACCTATGCTCCCGTAGCTAGGATTACATCCTTTCGCATTCTAGTAGCCTTAGCTTCGATCCATAAATTAATTATTCATCAAATGGACGTAAAAACCGTTTTCTTGCATGGAGACTTAGATGAAGAAGTCTATATGTCTCAACCCGAAGGTTTTGTAGTTAAAGGACAAGAAACCAAAGTATGTAAGCTAATTAAATCTTTGTATGGTCTCAAACAAGCACCAAAACAATGGCACCAAAAATTTGACTTCGTAGTATTATCATTTGGATTTATATCTAATGAATATGATAAATGCATTTATGCAAAATAAGAAGAAAATGAATATGTGATTTTATGTCTCTATGTAGATGACATTTTAATCTTTGGAAGCTCAATTAAAATTGTTAATAACACTAAAAACAATTTATCATCTAAATTTGATATGAAAGATTTAGGAGAAGCTAATGTCATTTTGGGAATGAAATTAGCAAAATCAGATTCCAATGTTTCATTATCTCTTTCTCACTCGATTGAGAAAATGTTACATAAATTCAATCTATTTGATTTCACACCTGCTTCTACTCCTTATGACGCTAGCATTAAGTTATGTAAGAATTTAGGTGAACCTATCGACCAACATAGGTATGCACAAATGATAGGGTCACTGTTTTATATTGCTAATCGCACTAGACCCGATATTTCATATGTTGTAGGCAGGCTTAGTAGATATACTAGTAATCCAAGTGATGATCACTGGATAGCCTTAACTAGAATATTTAAATACCTTCGCGGAACTTTAGACTATAACTTAGTGTATACGGGTTATCCCGAAGTTTTAGAAGGATATTCAGATGTCAATTGGGTAACTGATTCCTTAGACGTTAAGTCTACTACCGGATATGTTTTCCTCCTTGGAGGAGCTGTCATTTCATGGGTATCTACAAAACAAACTGTGATTTCAAGAAGTACCATGGAATCCGAGCTGATAGCTTTAGACACTACGTGTGCCGAAGCCAAATGGCTTAAGAATTTACTTACTGAAATTCCTGTAGTTAGAAAACCTATACCTGCCATTTCTTTGCATTGTGATAATAAATCTGTTATTGATTTAACTGCTTCAAATAACACTAATGCAAAAATGAATAAGTTCATGAGAATCAGGTACAAGTCCGTGAAGCAAAGAAGAAAAGAAGTGATATCACTCAATTATGTAAAGTCAGAATTGAATCTGGCTGATAATCTTACCAAGGGATTGTCCCGAAGGGAGATTTTATTGTCATCGAGGGGAATGGGGCTTAAGCCCGCATGATTTGCTACCAACGGTGGATACCCAACCCATGTGATTGGAGATCCCATGAAGTGGGTTCAATGTGGTAGAAACGAAGCTGTTGATGTAGCGTAGTTGGGAGCACAAATTTACAAGGTTGAGAAAAACCTTCTCCACATTCCTATGATGTTGTGCTCTACGTAACAAGATAGGATGAACGTAAAGTTCTTAATGGTTGCCAAAGGCATATACCTTTGCGAGATATTGTTACGAATATCTCTTGAGGCACCACCTATGTGGGGGTTGTTGTGAGGCCGCAACTTTGGGATCCGGGCTGAACCCAAAATAACTCTCATGAAAGATTTAGCGTAGTTGTGAGGCCGCACACCGGCATAACCCAAGAACAACCAATCTTTTGTGTGTTTATCTAACTTACCGGTCCAAAGTTTATAATTCAAAGCCTCTGGCATATTATACTCTTCGGTAGAGGAAATAAGTACTAAGTATAGGTTCAAGGTAACCATTCCACATATACTCCTTACAATAGATACAACTTGATGAAGCAAATTTGTATTTGATTTTATTTATTATTAGTAATATCATATTTATGAAGTTTGTTTTTTGGTTTTTCGCTTTTGTGGGGGATTGTTAAAAATTTTAATTATAAACATTCATTTCATAAATGTTTATTGGAGCCTTGTATGGTGTTTGGTGTTTCGTGTTTGGTTCCTCATTATAAATGAAAAGCTCCAAAACCAAATTGGAGGGAACCCAAATAATTTGGAGGAAAACCTTTCATAAATGAAAGGATGAACTCATTAGTCTCATCATGCTCATTTGTTTTCTAGCTAGAGGGTATATATATGTTTTCACTCATTCTTATTTGTTCAAAAGAACATAAGGAGAAACTATGAACCACACGCGCGCGCGCACGCACCGCACCGGACCGGATCCGGATTTGGATTTGGATTTGGATTTGGGGAATAATTGAATTGAATTGTAATTTTTGTACAAAATAGTTTTTGAGTTTTTATTCAGAGTAACGTCGATTAGAAGTAGACTTGCGTCGAGTGAAACTCCAAGTCGCGTCGACCGTCAGTGCTGCGTCGAGTAGAACTCGAACCTGCGTCGACTGGCATTCGAAGCTGCGTCGACAGGATAGACTCCAGTCGAAGCTGCGTCGAATTGATTTCGACGCACCCGTCTCGCATCGTGCTGCTTTGAATGGAATTCGAAGCTGCGTCGAAGGGGCTTCGAAGCTGCGTCGAAGGGGCTTCGACGCTGCGTCGAATAGAAGTTCAAGCACTTTCGTTTTACGCGTTTTCTTAAACGCTCATTTACGCGTGTTTCTCGCCATTATTTACGTTGGAAATATTCAACGTTTCTCTTCCCGATTATGAGCCTTCCAATTATAACCGTTAATACTTATTATGGTTTTAATATTGCCGTTTTCAAGATCCTCCTTTTCCGGAGATTTTCTGTCTTTATATATTGTCGTTCTTCTCAGAAAGAACGATTGCTCTCATATGCTCTTCTGCTCTCTCCGTTTTAACGATCTTCTACGTGATTCCTCTTCTTTACATTTTCTTCATCAAGTGGTTGTTCGGGTGTTCTGTGCTTCTTCGGTGTCCGCGCACATCGGAGTTTCGGGATCTAGCCGGGTGTTGTACCTTGGAGGAGTGATCATCGGTTGAAAGCCCTGTCGAAGGGTGGTGCAACTTCTTTAGGGCAGTGACCACACACCTTACCCAGGCTCGATTCTAAACTATAGATTACTCTCTTATTTATTTCTCACCTCATTCATGCAATATTATTAATATTGTTGTTCATATAAATAGTTCTGCTGATTCTGCAAAGATTTTAAAACCGAAAATTATATTATTTTGTATATTAATATAGGAATATAGGAAAATTATTCCAACAGTAAGGTATGAGTTCCTGATGCAAATCAACACTGAAATGCACATAAACATGCAAATATCTTTAACAAGGTCATGAAATCGCTTCATAAGTCATTTTTACAACTTCTGATACTGTATAGAATATTGAAGCTTCAAACCAAACAAGCCTCAGTTCTAACATGCAGTGTAATTGAAAACAGAAGATTCATTGCAAATAATCCGATGTGCCCAACGATAAGCACTTCAGAATCTTAATAAGGCCCCTTGAGCAAGGTGGAAGCAGAAACCGGGGAGAAAATGCGAACAAACCGGAAATGATCCGAGGATCGAAGACATAGATGGGAACGACTGTCCGCTGCTGCGAAGTAGCAGCCACTAGGCCAGGATGGTCGTCCAAGCGCAGATCATGCTTATACCAC